>WWET01001065.1:268895-289649 GCA_011038615.1 Limnodynastes dumerilii
ACATGGTTTTGCCCAGGTGTAACTTTTCTCTCTTAGGACCTGATTCACACTTAAGAATCTTCTTAAAATAAGAATTTAAAGTCACTCCTGGGCAAAACCATGTTGATTGCAGGGGGGAATTAATTTAATTGAATTCTTTGCATGCAGGGATATATCTTTGAATTGCTTACTGCACACAGATACTGACCAGCTTTACTATCACACTGTTATTTAGACTTGTAACTCAACACTAGTACTGTTTGCAACAGATGAAATATGACTCCCCTGCAATCAACATGGTTTAGCCCAGGTGTGACTTTAAGTTCTTATTTTAAGAAGATTCTTAAGTGTGAATCAGGTCCTAAATCTCTAACTTAAATTTGAATGCAGATTACCTCAACAAGTGGAAATTGATTTTATATGTATATTTTTTTATTGTCAGTATTTAACTGTTTATTTATTCATTTATCTTATTTTAATTTATTTATATTGTGTTATAGATACATTAAACAGTATTTTTATTGTTATCACTTGCTCATTTTTATTATTAATCCACCATAGATGATAGGGGTTTAAGCGCGGTGTAGTTACATTATTTAAGAAACCTAAACTCTCAACTCTAATACTATTTGCTAAAGATTAAATTTTCCTCCCCTGTAAATCAACGTGGTTTTGCCGAGGTGTAACTTTCCACCAGTTTGCCTCTTATTTTCAAACTTTTTAGAAAAAAAATGTAGCTGATCCCTGTCCTAATTAGGAGCTTTGATACAAAACATCATCTTAATGTTCTATTAGCACATTTTAACATGGTTTTGCCAAGGTGCAGAATTTAGCCTATTTTTGTTGTTACTCCAAACTGATCAGCCCCAAAATGTATAATCTAATTACATTTTGCCTGTGGCCAATAATAAATAATAATATTGATAGAACATAACTTTTTATAACAGAAACTAACAGATTTGCATAAAAACAATCCAGAGTATGAGCCTTGTTTAGCCTTTAGATGGCGCTGTGGTACAATTTATACTTAATACTACTTCTAGTTTTACTCAACAATATGAGTAAAATATAAACACATACAGTATATGCTGTATATATACAAAAAAAGAAAATGTTATTAAATGACACATTTATTACTTCATGAATTTTTTATTCACTTACAGCAGAGACTGGTAATAAACACTAATGGGCTGACTCAGATTTACACCTGTTGATGTGTTACATTTTGCAATTTTTTTGTAGTGCATATGTCCAGGAAACAGGTGCACACAAACATTTGGGATTTATATTCATTTGCCATCTAGAGATATAGCACCTTGCAACAGAAGGGGCCGTTCCTACTAAGTATGGGCTCCGATGAATGCAATAATTTTGAAAGGTTGTAATACATGTGTGTAATGCAGAGGGTATGTTAGGGGTCTGGACAATAACAAACACAATATAAAGTTTATGTGGCGATATACTAGGGGTCTAGGACGTCATCCTACTTACACATGCAAATTGCGTGTCTGGAGGGTAGGGCGCATGTTCCTGGCAGAAGTTATGTGTAATTTGCATGCCTATCTCTTATTGTACCGTATGACAGGAAATCCATCTGATGGCCGGAACAGGGGAGGGATTTAAATTATATAGCGTGGGTCTGGTTTAACACTTATGTATGGATCAGCAGTCGCAACATATCTGCCCTATAGTCTACACAACAGAGGGGGTGACAGGGGTTGTTTACACCCCTCTATCGTGCAGACTTTAAGACCCTGGTCTTGGATCCGGTCCCTAGTTTTAGCACATACTATAATCTATGTGGTTTATATTAGGTTTTGGGAATGACAAACTATATATAGTTGGGAAAATCTGTTTTATATCATAAAACCGAACACCGTCTAGACTTTTACAGTGTCAGATTTTTTAACCTTGGTTTTGATCACTTACAACTACTTGATAACTGCTTTTTGGCTACATGTGATTCCTTCAATCATATTTACTATACTTATTGGGTAGATCCAGACCTAAGTTGCTTCTACGGTCGCTGGCGTAGCATATTTAGGCTATAGTAATTACAATGCACTTCCCTAGGCACTCCCCTCGCTCGTACTTACATTACTCGATTTGCATTGGCTAAACCCTACTTCAACTTTTCAAAGCATAACTATGGACTTATGTAATGCATCAATGTACGTAACCCGGCCCATACTGTACGATTTAAATGCCTCCCTCCGCCTACAAAGCTTATTTCTTCATATTTACGCTGAAGTTACGTACAATTTTAGTTACGTTGCGTAACATCTGCCTCGTGCATGCACAGTGCAAACCAATTGACGATTTTACGTCAGCAGCTAGCGTAAATATGCTAGCATACGTAGCTCAGGATCTGGCCTATTGATTGGGTATTTTCATGCACCAAACCCTCGCAGCTGAACTCTTATTGTTAGAGTTGAACGGAAAGGCCTTGGCGGTGGCTGGTGGCTTAACATATATTTGTGTAATGGACATTTATCTGTTTTAAATTTAGGATCCAATAGTATAGTCTGTTACTGATTAATGGCAATGGGCCGGATCCAGAACTACATCCGTCTTCCATAGACGGCCGTAATTCAATGAACAATAGCTACTGCGCATGTGTAGTAGCTATTGCACGTAATCTGCGTATCGTTTTGATATGTAGATTGCGTATATGTGGTCTAAAAGACCACATATACGCAATCTACGTATCGAAACGATACGCAGATTACGGACAATAGCTACTACGCATGCGCAGTAGCTATTGTTCATTGAATTACGGCCGTCTATGGAAGACGGACATAGTTCTGGATCTACCCCAGTGTCACTATGTGGTGGGTTTCCTCCTTTATGGCAGGCAAAGGGTTTCTCTTCTATGTCGGTTCACCTGGCAACCCGCAAAGCCTTGACCCTTTTTCAAGTTTTCAATTTTTTTTAAATTTTCACCCCCTTTTTTAAAAAAAATATTCATTGTGGGGGGGTTTCTGGGATACCAGTAAACCCCCCTCCTGGATGCACCACAGGACAACACTGACAGCTAGGTCTAGGTGTATCCATTTTCACCCATGTGTGAGTGTTAATGTTGGCTATACAACGAAATGCATATGTAATGGAGGTTGATTGACTTCATATAAAGGTTTGTATGGCTGTGAATATACATCGTCAGTTGGGCACAAAGGTCATGAGTTCGATTCCCAGACAAGGCCATAGAGTTTTCATGTTCTCCCCTATCTATGTGTCTTTCCTCTGGATGGTACTATACAAAAAGCTGTTAATAAATAACACTCCACAATTGTGTTCATTTTGTAGGCACCCACTTTAACAGCCAATTCCAACTAAATAACTTCCAATTCTGAATCAATCCGTAAACGCTTCACATTTACAATGATCATTATGTTGTTCTATTTTATTTTGCCTTCATCCTACATTATTCATTTTTGACAGACAAATTCTAAAAGGTAAAATAAATAGCCGAGATTGGGAATTTTTCTGAAGAGACACATGCTTTTTAGAAGATTACACTCTGCTTGTTCTGTTTTATGACTCAAAGATTTTAAGAAACCACGTCACACACTATAAAGCTGGCACAGTCCATTAAAGCCACTGCACACATTATAAAACATTAGCAATCCTTAATTTAAAGAGAAGCAGGCGGATGTGGAATTTCAATTCCAGTAAAAAAAACATTCCAAGCGTATAGTGCCCAGTCCTGGGGTATCAATACATCCACCGAGAGGGGACAGAGCAGAGCAGGATCATAGGACCAAATAGTCATTTATTCACTGACTATGTAACAATCAATAAATATTGGTGCTTCCATTTTTATTCCTAAAAAGTTTTCACGGCAGTGTTAGACACACCCATGGGTGGAGCTATTCACAGGACACTCCCTTTGCTGGTACAGGACACACCCCTTTGGTGCAGTCCTTGATAGTGCTCTCACAATCTCCCTGATATGAATTTGCAAACATTGGGCTGGATCCAGACTTAAGTAAGTGCTTGAAATTAGTTGAACCATGTTGATTTCAGGGGGGAGTCAAGTTAATTTTATTCTTTGAATGCAGGGATATATCTTTGAATTGCTTACTGCACACAGATAGTTACCAGCTTTACTATCACACTGTTATTTAAACTTGGGATAGGAAATATCACCTCTACACTCTAATACTGTTTGCAACAGATGAAATATGACTCCCCCTGCAATCAACATGGTTTAGCCCAGGAGTAACTAATTTCAAGCACTTACTTAAGTCTGGATCCAGCCCATTATAGTGAAAGATATGTTGGAGAATAAGTTAAAATTTAGTCTAGTGCTATTGCTGTCAACTCCCTCTGGTATCACAAATCATAGACTTTGATCACTTATTCAGCTGTATTTTTGGAAATAGTTAATGTGATGTCATAGTATATATTACAGTTATGTACATACCAGAGATCATAGTTATGACCCCTTTCCCACACTTCTGAAGACTGTTGATAAAGGTGACTGGTGGTACCAATAAATAAATAGATAGTTATCCATTTTTAAAGGGAAGAGAATAGTCACGTTCAAGGTCAGAGAAGATGATAGCAGTTCAGAATCAAAGGGACAAATCCAAACATAAGAGAAAAAAATTATAAATACAAATAATAATCAGGATACATGTTGAAAACAAGCAGGCAGATGGCTTTAGATAATGTCACCCACCAGGGGATAATTAGAGAGACATTAGGCCTGGTAGTGGAACGTTTTGCTGGGATTCTTCTTCCAAAGACCTAAAATACTTCTGCGCTATTGGGAATATCGAGTAGTAGATAACTCTTGTCATGGGACCCACAGTCTGTCATTCAATGATCTTTTGACCGCTGCCTGGTGTATATTTCACCTGTTGTTTAACTGGCACTAGAGAAATATTATGTTTATGCTGCCTTGTTTATGTGACGCACCTGACCGCAGAGTCTGCCATGCACATCCCGCTCAGTCATTGTCTCTCTGCAAGTTCAGAAATCAGTTGATGCTGTTCTGTAACACTGTGGGTCTTATAGAATAAAAGGTGGGACAGTAAAGTCTGGTTTACCAGCAATTCTGTAGGCATTATTTAAAAAGGATGTGGTTTGCCAGTGTGATGGTCTTTTATCCAATGTAATTGCCGGCAGTCTGCATTTGAGAAAGAGTCGGTGATGTGACTCCTGGGGCTGGATTTACTAAAGCCGTGTTTGTTAAACTTGCCGGAGTTTGCTTGTATTTACTGGCGTATTTACACCGTATTTACTAAAGCAAACTCGGCCCCCAAACTCGCCTGAGATGATGGATTTTCACGCTCGTCATAGTTTAGATCACTATGGCGATTTTTTTCAAGTCTGAACATATGAATCGCTGGATTTACTAAGGGTCGAGTTTAAAATTCGCTAGAGAATGGGTCAAAACTCACCAGAGTAAATAGAAGTGATTGTGAGAGGCGAGTTTGCTCAAATCGCTGGCAATTTTTTTGTCATGTCCTGCAACCTAACCCTCCATGTACCGCAACCTAACCCTCCATGTCCTGCAACCTAACCCTAACCCTCCATGTCCTGCAACCTAACCCTAATCCTCCATGTCCCGCAACCTAACCCTAACCCTGCATGTCCCGCAACCTAACCCTAACCCTCCATGCCCCGCATCCTAACCCTCCATGCACCGCAGCCTAATCCTAACCTTTCCCTAACCTTATACCCGCCACCAGCCTGTAGCTATTGGGAACAGGGAAATAAGGTTCCCATTTACAATGGATTTTGAACCATGATACAGCCGCCATTCAACTGTGTCATTTTCAGAATAGTGCTGGCCGGACCAGCAATGGCATCTCCTTTAAAAAGAACATTTTCTAATAGACAAAGTACAGCTTTGACTTTAATAAAATGGCATTTTTACTATGGCTTGTAAATTTGCTGTTATCAATCAATCATTTAGTATGTGTTAGATGGACGGCCATGCTGTTGCTGAGCACAGGTTGATCACTGTTTAGGTATATATGTGGTCTTGGCATTGTGTTTTTGAACCCTGATGAAAAAGGCAATTTATGCTGACACAGACCCTCCAACATGACCTCTTCCATTAGGCACAATATACTCCGCACCTGTGCTTCCAACTGTCACTCACCTGGTGAAATGACTTAACTGATATTTAAAAAACCATTTGTCTTTTCAACAAAGGTGGTTACTATAGCAAGTAAAATTCCGAACTTAAATATACGCACATGTAAACTCTGCAATACCGATTCATAGAAAATAAAGAACATAATAAACAGCTTTGCTGTGTGTAATTAGGTATGTGCAGACTTTATTAACTGTGAATCGGTCGTGTTTAGATGCCTAAAATTGCTTATGATTCAAAGATATGTAATTAATGTAATGACAATGTAACACACTCATTATGATTTGGAAAAGTAAAAAAAAGTCAGAGGTCTGTGTATGTGAAATAGTCGGCCATAGTTTACATCAGTGCTCGAAGTGGAAATTTAGAAGTGGGGGTATGGAAATTTCAGCACCAGATGTGTCTTGTGTCTTGAGTTGTGTACATTGTGTACATGTCATGTGGGTCATGAGTTCTACACTGAACGCTTCATGTTTAAATAAATGATCTGGTTACCGCTAGGGAAAATCAATGATAGCTGCCCCACAGGGCCGTTTCTAGGGGCGGACGAGTCCAACCAACCTTACTGCCCCTCCTTTTGTGTGCCCAGCCAGCCTTATTGCACCTTCCTTCTGTGTGTCCAGCCATCCTTATTGTCCCTTCCTTCTTTGTGGCCAGCCAGTCTTATTGTCCCCTCTTTGTCCAGCTAGTCTTATAACCCCCCTCTTTATGAGTGTCCAACCAGCCTTATTGCTCCTCCTTCTGTGTCCAGCCAGCCTTATTGCCTCCCTCTTTACTTGTGTCCAGTCAGCCTTATTGTCCCCTCCTTCTGTTTGTCCAACCAGCATTATTGCCCCTGCTTTTGTGTGTCCAGTCACCCTTATTTCCCCCTCTTTGTCCAGCCAGTCTTTTAGCCCCCTCTTTACTTGTGTCCAGTCAGCCATATTGTCCCCTCCTTCTGTTTGTTCAACCAGCATTATTGCCCCTTCTTTTGTGTGCTCAGCCAGCCTTATTGCCCCTCCTTCTTTGTCCAGCCAGCCTTATTTCTCCCTCTTTATTAGTGTCCAGTCACCCTTGTTGTCCCCTCCTTCTGTTTGTTTGTCCAACCAGCATTATTGCTTCTCCTTTTGTTTGCCGAGCCAGCCGTATTGCCCCCTCTTTATTTGGGTCCAGTCAACCTTGTTGTCCTCACCTTCTGTTTGTCCAAACAGTCTTATTGCCCCCTCATTGTGTCTAGTCAGTCTTATAGCCCCTCCTTTTGTGTGCACAGCTAGCATTATTGTTCCCTCCTTGTTTGTCCAAACAGTCTTATTGTCCCGTCTCTATGTTCAGCAAGTCTTATAGCCTCTCTTTGGGCCTGATCCTGAGCTACGGCCACCGTCGCTAGTACGGCGGCCATAGCTCTAATGCGCATGCGCCGGGCAGATGTTGCCCGGCGCTACTATGGAAACGCCCGATCTATGATTGGGCGTCCATAGTAGCGCCGTTGGGACGCTGGAGGGGACGTCCTCCAGCGTCCCAACGCTCACGTTACTCCTGGTGGGCGGGGGGAGGTAAGTAAATCAGGCTAGGGGGGCGGGCTAAGAGCCCATGCGCTCCTGTGTGAGCGTATGGCCCCTTCCTTACGCCGGGCGAAGCTAGGGTAGCCTAGCCAGCCTTATTGCCCCAACTTTGATGGAGAGGACAATAAGGTTGGCTGCACATAGTTTGGCCAGCCTTATTGACCCTCCTGTGTCCAGACAGCCTTGTTACTCCCCACTTTATTTGTGTGCAGTCAGCCTTATTGCCCCTCCTTCAGTTTACTCAGTCTTAATGACCCCTCTTTGTGCCTAACCAGTCTTATAGCCCCCTCATTATGAGTGTCCAGCCAGCCTTATTGCCCTTCTTGTGTCCAGCCAGCCTTATTGCCCCAACTTTGATGGAGAGGACAATAAGGTTGGCTGCACATAGTTTGGCCAGCCTTATTGACCCTCCTGTGTCCAGACAGCCTTGTTACTCCCCACTTTATTTGTGTGCAGTCAGCCTTATTGCCCCTCCTTCAGTTTACTTAGTCTTATTGCCCCGTCTTTGTGCCCAGCCAGTCTTATAGCCCCCTCTTTATGAGTGTCCAGCCGGCCTTATTGTCCCAACGTTGTGTGCAGCCAGTCTTATTATCCTCTCCTTAAGTTTGCCCAGACTTATTGCCCCTCCTGTGTCCAGACAGACTTGTTACCCCCCACTTTATTTGTGTGGAGTTAGCCTTATTGACCCTTCCTTCAGGTTACCCAGTCTTATCGCCCCCTCTATGTTCCTAGACAGTCTTATTGCCTCCTCTGTGTGCCCAGACAGTCTTATAGCCCCCTCTTTATGAGTGTCCACTCATCCAGACTGCCTTATTGCTCCCCACTTTATCTGTGTCCACCCAGCTTTATTGCCCCTCCTTCTGTCTCCAGCCAGAATTATTTGCCCTCTATATGTGTTCATCCTTATTGCCCCTTTCATGTCAAGCTTCCCACTCCCCCATTCCAAATCCCCATTCCCAAACTACTTTCTAAAAAAGACCTGTAAAATAAACTTACCTTTCCTGTGTCTTCTGGCTCTCTCTTCCTCGGCATGCGCTCTGCAGGCTAATGACGCTCGCGTGACCTTAGGTCTGTCTGTCAAACTGACATAATAAAGTATCTATATGAAATATGTCTTTGTATAGAAGTGACATCAGGTCACCCTTATCAGGCTCCTGGAAAGAATAACTGGCCAATAAATGGAGACTGTTTTGTTTAATATATTTTACTTTTGTGATGGATATTTCAGCTGTGTAAAAAACTCAGTAAGTGAGATCTCATTGTCCATCACCTCTGGTTTGCCTAATTAACTCATCCCATCCACCAGAAATGAATATGGACAGATGTAATATGTGCTACTAGAGGTGGTAAAATGACTTATATCCAATCTGCAGCACAAATCAATTACATTTTCCTAGTGATTTAGCTAAATTTGAGTCTAAAATGACATTGGACAATTATCTAGAAAGACGTAACAGAGAAAATGTAGAATCTCTCTTGGGAAGGCTGTAAACTAGCTATGACTGGACATACTGCAATACTACATAGTGTTATTCAGCATAGGGAAATAATGTGCACAATTTGACATTCTCTGATATTCCTTTAGGATTCACCAATATGTTTAACATTCTCTTTGAAATACTGGGCCGTATTCAGAAATCTGTTTTTTTTTTAATGTATGCAATTATACGCACGGCCGGAGCAAGGAAACAGCCACCAACAACCCGACACTCCCCTCTCCAAGATGTGCGGTCGTGGACTTACGTGTCCATAGACCACTCTGTTCTTTCTGTGTGCACTTACGTGCGTATATGTGCTCCGTCCATGTGATTCTTTATAACCGTGCCTCCATGCATTCATTTAAATCCCTCCCCCCGCCCACTTTTACGTAAATTTTGCTGTACATCAAATTTCCGTGCGTATGTTCCCAAGCGTGATTCACATGTACGTTTGTTAGGCACTTATGTACGTATAGTCAATGTAAACGACATAAATAAAGTTACTACGCATGCGCAATTGATCCGATCCTAAAAATACGCCGGAATTCCCCTCGAAAACGGATCTCAGAATACGGCCCAATAACTTGAAGTATCCAGATAGCACAAAAATGCTGGACACTTTTAATGATTTCTTTTTTTATTTTACTACAATTTCTGGTTACTCCCCTATCATCTCTAACAGTATATCTTCATTTTACAGCTCTCCTGCCAGGACAATAAAGTTTAGTAAAACCCCTTTCACATCACCACTAAAAACTTGGGTTTTTGTCCAAAATCCCGGGTCTCGCCTAAAACGCGGGTATTTGGTGGTGATGTGAAAGGTCCCATTTTTGTAGACCCAATTCACAACAACCAGAGCTGTCTGTCTCCTTTCTGGTCCCCCTGCAGTTCCGCTATTCACCAGTATGAGTTTAGTAGTTGTATTTCTACTTTCTGGTCCACTTGCAGACAACTACTAAATTATAGCAAATACTACAAACTGCCGCTTACTCCAATTGTAGTTGCCTGTCTCCTTTCTGGTCTACTGGTTAGCTTCTGCTTCTTAGGTGTGGAGTTTCCCGGAATGAACTACTATGCATGTAGGTCGTTTACACAAGTTACGTACCAGTTAGGTAGGTAGATTGCCTCCGTGCGGTCTTTAAAGGCTGGAGTAGTTTCGTTAAAAAGAAGCGGCCTGAAACCTCCTCAGGAGTGATTAGGTAGAAGTGGGAGGGGGAAGGGATTTTGATTAGACGGGGAAGGTGGGGTGGGGAGGCAATGTCCGTGCGGAGTTTCCTTCTTAAGAAGAAATCTCTGCACGGTTAGATAAGGTAGCCCTATCTCACTCATAGGTGTGAACACGGCCCTAGGCTTT
This sequence comes from Limnodynastes dumerilii, assembly GCA_011038615.1. Taxonomy (NCBI): domain Eukaryota; kingdom Metazoa; phylum Chordata; class Amphibia; order Anura; family Limnodynastidae; genus Limnodynastes; species Limnodynastes dumerilii. The sequence goes on from WWET01001065.1 coordinate 279,357, forward strand.
TAGCATTACACGGCAATTCACCCTGCGATAAATCGGGTTGGTAAAACCCAGGTTTTTGCAGGGGGGGATGTACGATGAAAGGGGTATAAGGTAACAAATTGTTCCACACTTCCCACCCCCTCACCTCCCTTTTAATTTTTTTGCCACTGTATCCAAATCAGACTCTCTATCTGTCACCTGTGTCTCTTCTAGATCTGTCACCTGCTGAATAAACAGATTCATCTCTAGAAAGGCTGCTATACTGTATAAACACTGACGGTCCTTGCAAGTTTAGCTTCACCCAACCTTCACTTTATATCTTTTTTGTTAGTCTTTTCCTTTTTAAATAATCTTTTATAGGACCAATAACAGAAATACAAAAGCTAGACATTAGATTGTCCATTTAAAGAATACAATACATCAGTATTAAGCTGGCTACATATTTGCTCGATTACCCTGTGCTCCTGACACAATGGTCTGATAACTGGGGAAATATAGCAGCGTCTCGGGCAGATTTTGGGACCAAGCTGTGACATCTTTATAGGATTGTCACAGCGACAGTCTAATCTGTGCACACTGATTGATATTATCAGCAGTGTTATATAGTAGTGAAGACTGTCTATTCCTGGTGACAATATACAGTGATGTTGGCATAGAGAGCAATCAAAGACAAATACCATCTATATGGTATATAACCGATGGCATTGAGATCACAGATAGAGAGACTTCATCACAGACCAGACAGCCAGAGCTCTCCAAGTGGCTTCAAGAATGTATGGATAGAGAAATGACTATACAGAAAGCTAAGTTAGCAAATTGAAGAAGGTTCATTCAAGCTTATTGGTGATAACAAAAAACCGGAGCTAGAGTCAATAGAATTGGTCCAGATCCAGCATGAAAATTGCGTAAGTGGGGTGTCATGTGTAAATCAGTTCTGCACGATAGGATATCTTTACAACAGGGTGGTTCTTCCCATCCGTCCTCTAAGGTGGGCGGGGTGGATGTTAGTTATACACTAGGGGTTGGGTTTACTACTTCAGTATGTGCGGATCAGTGGTTATATAGACTGCTGATACGCATGTCAGTGTAAAGGCAGCGCATTCACTATAAAGTCCGCTCGACGGTTCAACCCCTCTTACGTGAAGATTTTAAGACCTCCACACAAACGGAAAGTTTGCAGGGGTCTGGATCTGGTCCATATTCTGCATGTTAGCCTCTGCAACAGAGGAATTTGCTATCCTAAAAAAAGGGATTTACAAGTCCTGTACCCTACCTTATATATTCTCCGTGCAGGGCTTTGCGATTACCATAACTATTGACACCCATCATGTGTATCTGACACACATGGCGAGTGGACCCGTCCTTCATGAGGAGACTGTATTCTGCACAGACCATAGCGCCGGGCAGCTGTATTTCACTGTTGACTTCCTTGTTCTGTGTATTGATACATAATGGGAAGTGTTATATATCCCACAATGGAGCAGCCAGGTTTAATGGGTATGGTAAAAGTAGTGCTCTATATGATACAGTCACATAGAAAAAGTGTTCAAGTTTGTGTTAATCACGTAACAAAGAGGAAAACTGGATATAGTGGTTTTAAAAAGGATAGACAAGTGTTAAGTAGCAGGATGAGGAATTTGGTAAGCTTGTCTGAGGAGGTACATTTTAAGGAAGTGCTTGAAAGTTTGGAGAGTAGATTATAATCTTAATGGGTGTACATGGTTATTCCAGAGAGTGGGTGCAGCCCGGGTGAAGTCCTGTGACCAGGAGGCAAAGCATTTGTTTAGTGTAGAGGATGGTTGTCGGTTACAGTCTCCGGCAAGAAAATCTGATTTGCGAAAAAGGGACATCCGAAAGCTCCTTTTCAGATGTCCCTTTTTCGCATACTTACCACTTTCCACTTTATTTTCTCAGAATTGGTGAGTATGCCGTCATACTTCACCCATTCTCCTTTGGAAATGACAATATCCCCCTGTCGCCCTTCCATCGCCGGACCAAAACAGACACATAGAAAACTATCAAGGAATTACACACACTCTGCTAGGATGAACCTGCAGAGTGTAACAATGTGTTTATGTGTTTATGCTGCTGCTCTGTCGATTCGTTTAGCGTTTGCAGTCTTTAACCAGTACTGTTGAAAGTAATATTATGAGGTGGACCAGTTTGACTGGAAATTATTGGAAATAAATATGAATGATGTTAATAAAACGGTAGGAGCAAAAATACATACAAATTACATAATTTTAGCTTCTTTGAGAAATTTTTCAAAAAATACAGATCCAAAACCAAAATATATTAGGGTGGTTTTGCCAAAACCAAAACCAAAATAACAACCAGACAGTGAATAAAAACTAGAGATGAGCGGTTCGCATTCCATGAAATCTGACACAATCAAACTTTGGGGTTTCGAGTCAAACCGAGCCATACCTCGGTTCCTCCCACCAAATTTGGATCTGTAATCGAGGCAAAACCCCATTTTTACAAAAAATTCAAATCTTTCGAGCCTTATATTTCCTACTTCCTGCCTCTGACAGGAAGTATCACAGGGAAAAAACACATTACATTAAGAGGGCGTAGCTTTGCAGGTGCGGTGAAAAAGGCATGGCTTCACTGGCTTGTTGGCTAGACAGATATAGAAGAGAAATCCCACCACAGGGCAGTTACTATAACAAGGGAGCAAGTTTCCCCAAACGTTTTACATGAAGTGACAGTGTGAGGGGTCCATGTATCCATCAATGTCACACACAGACATTAGTCATGCACATAGGCAGGGGTGATCAGCCAATAGGGGGACAAGGCTGCAGGGGTGATTAGCCAATAGGGTGACAAGGCTACAACCACTATTTTGATACAAGTGCTAAGAGCCATTAACCCTTAGTTTGCTAAAAAGTACTAGGAATATACTGGTTAATAGTAGCTACATTCCTCACCCTGCAGCAAGTCCTGTTTACACTTTTTCCTCTTTATTTATACAATTGTTTTTTTTTTTTACATTTTACAAACTATAGAATTTATATATATATTTACTATGGAAAGGACCATATATATTGTCCTTTCATATGTTACATAACAATAGCAATACATAAGAATACATTTGACAAATGTCACAACGTTGAGAGTGGGATACTAGACAATATATGGTAGCATGCAGGAACCAACCTAAGTCTTGTGAGCTATGAGGTTGTCCAATTTGACTAGGAATGACTGTAAATGAATGTTATTCATATTAATAATGCTTTAGGTGTAAATATACATTAGAATGACTTGATTTTAGCTTTTTTTTTTTTGCTATATAAAATAAAATACAGAACCAAAACAAAAATCAAAACATTTAAAAAACCAAAACTAATACCAAAACACGATGAAGATTTTGAACCACAACCAAAACCAAAACACAGGGGTCGGCGCTCATCTCTACTAAAACCAAAACCAAAGAATACACAGATGACAGCTATTCAATTAATGATAAAAATAAATAGAAATAAAAGATACTGAAATACACAAACATTTATAGGCTACTATAAGCTTACACCACTCAGTCTATCTGCCTATTTACATCCATTTCAATGTTTCACGACATGAGCTATCCAGAGATACTAATGTCAGAACTCTGGAGAGGGTGCATGCATTTTCAACAGCAGGTCTGTACTTGAAATTTGGATCAGGTCTTAAATACACAAACGGAAGCACTTAAGTTAAAAACACATTATAGCAATATGTATTTTTTTTATTGAAAAGCAAAAGCATAGAATATTGGTAGAAAAGGAATATTTCCTCAATTTCCCCCTCCCCCTTGTTTGACCACTCATTGCTCTACACCCAATATATATACCCAATCCATCTCTCTCCCTATGTAACAAGACAACCTCTTCCTAAGACCTAAGTTTAGTGGCTAGGAATGAATGTGCACACTAAGAAATAATAGAACGTGAGTACCCATAAATACAATAAAGTGAGATCAAAGGGACGCGTTTGCCTGCACACTGATGGACGTTTTGCTACTAAGTAGCTTTTTCAAGGCACGTTGAATCTTAGATTTTTATTAGTGTGCACATTCGTCCCTAGACACTAAAGTTTCCCTGTGATTATTGGGACAATCATGGGTCGTAAGAGACCTGAGAGGGTCAGCAACCTGGTTATTTTCTTTATTCCCACTACGATCTCAGCCTCTTCTATTATTATCACTGAATAAAAACATACAGAAACATAGAAAGTGACAGCAGATTTATTTATTTTTAACCACACTGAGGTAGATCCAGAACTACGTGTGTGCGTACGTATATTAGCGGTGCGTATTTTCGTACAAGTAAGTTCGCTACACTCCCCTCGGCACACCCCCTGCACGGACGTATTTTGTCAAAATACGCTACCCAAAACCTACCTTAACTTTTTCACACGTAACAGCATACGTCCGCGAACGGACGTACTGACTACGTGAACGTACGCAGCTTAGCACGCCCATACTGTACACTTTAAATACTCCCCCCCTGCCTACTTCACCTAAAACACACGTATAGTTGACAAACGTAAAATTGGCACGCCCACACGTAAGTATTTACGTAACACATACGTGAAGTTCCCATACGTTCACAATTACGCTACGTGAATGTGCGTATTTTCTATGTGCGTTCTAAACTGCGATTTTACATCTCCCCCACGCGTAAATTCGCGTAGAAGCGTAGTTCTGGATCTACCCCACTGACCCTAGACTCTATTTGACCCTCAATTTAGTTTAAAAGTTTGAATATCCTTCTGTTTATCCAAAGCATGTTTAAATTGTTCTACTCTGTTAGCATCAAATTGTAGACTAGCCTTTCCATTCATTTTACCAAACATTTCTTCTGAACCTACAACCCTCCAGTTAATACATATCACCACCGTGTTCTAATACACCTTTCCTTTCACAAATGCTGCCCTCCTGTACCTGGTTACATCCTTTATATGTGACAGCTTCTATCATATTCATCTGTCCCTTCTCTGTGCTAGTCTTTGGAAAAAAAACTCAGCCCATCGGATTGGAATGTATTAAAAAATAATAATAATAAAAAAAAAAAAAAAATAGGGGACAGAATTCAGACTAATACAGCACATATCGCAACTTCCAGTCATATCTGGATCAGTGAGATCTACAGAACCATTTATTTTACCCAACGCTACTCCAGCAGTGGGGTATGTGTGAGCTCAAGGGGGGGGGGGGGCTGAGGATGTACATGTTACAATATATCCATCACCATTTTAAGTGAAGACAGATCAGAAGTCTTAAGGCAGGGTCCCGGCTTCGAGGAGACTGGCGTTCAGCAAAATTTTCCATGTGCTGTTTAGTTACTTACATTAGCCAGGATCCTTACTGCGAGTCTTGTAGGTCCAATCCCCATATTTACAATACTCACCCCTCCAGCAAGGTCTCCTGATGATTTGTGGGATGTTCATAGACATCATTCTTGGGACTTAAAGAGCAGTGTGGTCAGTCGGGCAAATTGGACTTCCTATATTCCTAAAAGAACACCATCATCAGATGACGTCCTTTAAAGTGTCAGAGTGAAGAAAACTCCGCTCCAATATCTTTTAATAGAATTATTTGTTGTCCCACATTCATAAGAAATGACTGCCATGTTATTAGTGATCACCATGGAAACACTAGTTTTTTAGGATGATCAAGGGTAAGTAAATGTAAATCATGTAGTTTTCAGGCGATAAAGTCCATTTTCACATGAAAACGGCCTTTATCGCCTGAAAATGAAGGGATCTCCATTTAATAAATGGAGCCCATAATGTATTAAAGACCCCTATGCTTATAGCATAACTGACTGTAATAGCCAGAATTCTAAACCTTTGTTTGCTTTACAGGAGGTTTATCCAAACTCCTGCTAATATCGGGCCCGATCCTAAACAACGTACGCGAGTGATTTTACGCTAGCCGCTGATGTAAAATCGCCCATTAATATTTACTACGCATACGCACAGCATATGTTACAACACGTAACTCTAAACGTACATACCAGCCTTGTATCAACAGCGTAACTATGCACGAAGGCGCGTGACAGCCATACGACACCCGTAATTATGCTTCGGAGGCGGGGGGGGCATTTAAATAGTATAATTTGGGCGTGCTTAGGCAGTTACGTACGTGGAGCCTATACGTATGTCAGTAGTTATGCTTTGAAAAGTTAAGGTAGGGTTTGGGAAGCGTAAAATGGCCAAAGTTCGTACATGTGAGGAGTGTGCCTACTGGAGTGCATAGAAAATACTTACACTACGTAACACGCACTTAGGTCTGGATCTACCCTATCATTCCTTTTGTGATATTTAACAATGATTACTTTGAAAATGTATTATTTTTTTTATCTCAGAAAGCTTCTTTTATTTTATTTTTTTATTTTTAGCAATAGTTGCTCTTTAAATTGCATAAATTGTAACTTTTACACACGATTTTCCCAAGATAAACGCTGCAGGAATTATTCTTCAGAAAATCACCAATATCCGCTGCTGAAGGTCAAGTCATTGTGAAAATGACACTGTAACAAGAGCTATCATCATTCTTTTATCATTTTCCATTATAGTACAACTGAAATAGATAAAATGTATTTAACACGCATCTGATTATACAACACAATGTTCCTCCTTTATTCAACTGTCTCAGCTCTTTTAGTTAATCTGATAACATTGAATTTCCACTGCTCAAACTGGTTTAGCATTAATTTCTACTTCAGACATTAATACTAAATAAAGGGGTTCCATTCGCTGCTATGAAAGTCACATTTTCGACATACAGAGAGCTGACAGCTAATTGTTGGCTGTCTTTATTAAAAAAATGTGCCTAATTAGAAAGTTTTTAAAATGAAGTAAATGAGTAAATATGCCAAATCAATTTTTCATCAGCTTACCCATTCAGTATTCCTACAGCTTTCTGAAATCTGGACCCGACGCAAGACCCGGTGCAGCACCCGATAGTACCTGACTAGAGACCCGACCAGACAGGTTAGTGGACTTAAACTATGAGGAGGGGATGTAGTGTAGAAGAGGAGATTAAGGTTAAGCTGTGGAGAGGAGAATCGAGCATAGAAGGAGAGTCTTAGGGTTAGGCTGTGGGGAGGGGATGGATTGGAGAAGGGGAGACTTGGAGTTAGGCTGTGGAGAGGGGATGGAGCCTAGAAGAGGTGGTCAGGGTTAGGCTGTGAGGGGATTGCATGAAGAAGTGGAGACTTAGGGTTAAGTTGCATGGAAAGGATGGATCGGAGAAGAGGAAGGATAGGGTCAGGCTGCGGGGAATGGAAGGGTTAGATGGCAGGGAGGGTATGGAACATGGAAGGGGAGTCTTAGAATTAGGCTGCAGGGAGGGGATGGAATGTAGAAGGGGAAGGTAAGGGTCAAGCTGTGGGGAGGGGATGGAATGTAGAAGGGTAAGATAAGGGTCAGACTGCAGGGAGGGGATGGAATGTAGAAGGGAAAGGTAAGGGTTTGGCTGCGAGGAGGTGATGGAATGTAGAAAGGGAAGGTAAGGGTCCAGCTGCAGGGAGGGGTTGGAATGTAGAAGGGGAAGGTAAGGGTCAGGCTGCGGGGAGGGGATGGATTGTAGAAGGGGAAGGTAAGGGTCAGGCTGCGGGCAGGGGATTGAATGTAGAAGGGGAAGGTAAGGGTCAGGCTGCGGGGAGGAGATGGAATGTAGAAGGGGAAAGTAAGGGTCAGGCTGCGAGGAGGTGATGGAATGTAGAAAGGGAAGGAAATGGTCAGGCTGTGAGGAGGTTATGGAATGTAAATGGGGAAGGTAAGGGTCAGGCTGCAGGGAGAGGATGGATTGTAGAAGTGGAAGGTAAGGGTCAGGCTGCGGGGAGGGGATGTAATATAGAAGGGGAAGGTATGGGTCAGGCTGCGGCAAGGGGATGAATTGTAGATGGGAAAGATAAGGGCCACGCTGTGGTGAGGGGATGGAATGTAGAAGGGGAAGGTAAGGGTCAGGTTGCGGGGAGAGGATGGAATGTAGAAGGGGAAGGTAAGGGTCAGGCTGCGGGGAGGGGGTGGAATGTAGAAGGGGAAGGTAAGGGTCCGGCTGCAGGGAGGGGATGGAATGTAGAACGGGAAGGTAAGGGTCAAGCTGTGCAGAGGGGATGGAATGTAGAAGGGTAAGAAAAGGGTCAGACTGTAGGGAGGGGATGGAATGCAGAAGGAAAAGGTAAGGGTTAGGCTGCGAGGAGGTGATGGAATGTAGAAAGGGAAGGTAAGGGTGTGGTGGCAGAGAGGGGATGGAATACAGAAGGGGAAGGTAAGGGTCAGGCTGCGGGGAGGGGATGGAATGTAGAAGGGGAAGGTAAGGGTCCGGCTGCAGGGAGGGGATGGAATGTAGAAAGGGAAAGTAAGGGTCAAGCTGTGGGGAGGGGATGGAATGTAGAAGGGTAAGTTAAGGGTCAGACTGTAGGGAGGGGATGGAATGCAGAAGGGAAAGGTAAGGGTTAGGCTGCGAGGAGGTGATGGAATGTAGAAAGGGAAGGTAAGGGTCTGGCGGCAGGGAGGGGATGGAATACAGAAGGGGAAGGTAAGGGTCAGGCTGCGGGGAGGGGATGGAATGTATAAGGGAAAGGTAAGGGTTAGGCTGCGAGGAGGTGATGGAATGTAGAAAGGGAAGGTAAGGGTGTGGTGGCAGAGAGGGGATGGAATACAGAAGGGAAAGGTAAGGGTCAGGCTGCGGGGAGGGGATGGAATGTAGAAGGGGAAGGTAAGGGTCAGGCAGGGTTGGCATCTCCCATGTGGCCCATTCTCCTCCTGGCCCTGACTTTGTGGAGACACCTGAGACACCAGGTGAAAAGAGGCTTCAAGACCAATCGCATCAACAATTAAACCAGTTATAACAATTAGTAATCCTATTCTTGGTCATTACCGTTTTCCCTTGTGTGTTTCCAAGACTGATATTTATGATTTATAATGGCAGAAATTCAGTTGCGTAAGTTACATAGGTTTTTTAGGATTCATGCCCTAGGAGCAGATGAAACCCATCTGATGGGCACCATCAGGGCCTGAGTCCTACAATACTCACACTGACACCCACTTGTCCTGGTGTGCGCTGTCTGAAGCTGGAGGCGCCGGCTGCCTTCAATGTGATGCTGGCACAACCTCAGGTCATGTCAGCGTCATCCAGAGCAAAGAGGGAGCACCGCAGAGAAGAACAGCAGAGAGGGGGCGCCGTCGAGGAGTACAGCGGGAGGAAGAAAGTAAGGTAAGTAAAGGAGGGGATTATTAGGACTCTGTGAGACTGAAGAAACGTGGGGGATTATTGGGAGGCTGGGGAGACATGAGGGGGGTTATTGGGAGGCTGAAGAGACATAAGGGGTTTTTTGGAAGCTGGAGATACATGGGTTATTGGAAGCTAGAGATACATGAGGGGGATTATTTGGAGACTAAGGAGACATGAGGGGGTTATTGGAAGCTGAAGAGACATGAGGGGATTATTGGAAGATGGGCAGACATGAGGGGGATTATTGGAAACTGTGGAGACATGAGGGGGTTATTAGAAACCTGTAGACAACACGCAAAATATGTATTGAAAGGCCTAGGTGACGATTTCTATGGACACTGACAACATGACATCCCCCCTAATGTCTCCCCATCTTCCAATAATCTCCTCATGTCTCTTCAGCTTCCAATAACCCCCTCATGTCCTCCTATTTCTCTGACCGCAACTTCTCTGTTTCCACCCCTAGCTCATCTTCCCATCCCCCAGGGCTCTGTCCTTGGTCCACTCCTCTTCTCCCTCTACACCTCCTCGTTGGATAACCTCATCAGCACCTTTGGTTTCAACTACCACCTCTATGCTGATGACACTCAAATCTACCTCTCCTCATTCTGTCTAAGGTTTCCGAGTGCCTTGCTTCCTTATGCACATGGATGGCCAAATGCTTCCTCAAGCTGAATATTGACAAAACTGAAATTAATGTTTTTGCTCCCCCTAGGATTTCCTCCCCACCCTCCATCACAATACCTCTGTCTCCTCATCCCCTCAAGTTCACTGCCTAGGTGTCATCCTTGACTCCTCATTTTCCTTCATACCACACATCTGTGCGCCCTCTCTCATTCTTGTCGTTTCCACCTACGCAACATTGCACGCATCCGTCCCTTCTTCACCAATGAAGCTACTAAAACCCTTATCCACTCTTTAGTCATATCACGCCTCGACTACTGTAGCCTCCTCCTCATAGGTCTCCCGCTTACCCATCTTGCCCCCCCTTCAATCTATACTCAATGCTGCTTCCAGGTTCATCTTCCTCTCATGCCGCTCTACCTCAGCCTCTCCTGTATGTCAAACCCTCCCCTGGCTTCCTGTCA
>WWET01001065.1:300290-338954 GCA_011038615.1 Limnodynastes dumerilii
AGGCCGTGGTTTCCATGAAACCACAGGCCTCAAGTCACTTGTGGGAGATTTGCAGGCTCTCCCGGGAGGTTCAAGGGGCGTACAGGGGGTTCAAGGGGTGTGTCTGCTATGGTGCCCAAAAGGAGAGGGTTTGTGTCAGATGCTCCCCTGGCACCGTAAGCAAGCTGTCAGAGGCTGAGAGCTTAAAACAGCGCTTGGCACTCCATGTATGAGTGTATGTATGTATAGCGTTGTAGCGCTCAGCACAATAGAGTACATAGAGTGCTGAGTGCTGTTTGAAGCTGTCAGGTAGTGGTCTTGCCCAGCTCCATCCCCGGTCCCATCTGGTCCCCCCCCCAGGCCCATCAAGACTTGGGACTGGTTCTTTTAAAGTAGCCATTGTTGTATTCTAGCTTTTAAAGCAACAACAACATCAACAAAAAAAAAAACATTCTAGTGCAGTCTCTCAAACATGACCTTTGATTGTGCACAAAATATGACTTTAATTTCTCTAAGTGAAAATATTCCTTGTTGTTTTTGCTGTTGAAATATGGTTGGAAACACCTGGGACTCAGCATGGTTGTTTCAAAACCAATTGTAGAAAGGGAAGCGTTCAAGAAATGTCGAATTCACTGACTTTGACTTGCAGGGGTCAGGAAACCACTGACGGATAACATTGCCATCTCAAACAAAATGATGAGTTATTGGGAAAAAGTATGGTTTTTTTTTGCGGAAGAAAGCACTTGTTAAAATTTACGGGGGGGGTCATGCATCAAAGTCTTAGGAGATAAAGTGAAGTAAAAGAAGTAGTGAAAACTTATCAGAAAGCTTTTTGGAAGTGTAATGCCTTTTTCCATTTTTTCCCAATAAACCACAGATTGACCTTTCCCTGTCTAGTCATGCAATGAAGCTATCACACGTCTAGGCATGTTCTTTACAGGTAAATAAGCGGGGAAAAAAAACATGTCCCAAAAAATAACGTCTGCTAGTGTCAATAAAGTTGGGAGGATGAAATACATATATAATGACGATTCCAGTAATAGCCTTTGCCAGGCAGAACTATAAATAACAAAACGTTTCTTTTGTTACTAGTTCATATTTTTATCTTTTATTCTATTTACTTCTCTATGTAAATAGAAAAACATATCTAAAAATTAAGCCTTTATTTACATATAAATATTATGACCACACACTAGGGCAAATATCACTTCCAGCAGGAGGTGTCTGATAATTAGGAGGATTTTCCCCTAAGGAAAGGTCCTAATATTGGTGCCATACATCTCTCCTGCTGGGACCAATAATCCTGGCTGATGAGGGAGATGCTGCAGAGAGTGACAGGAGGTTCTTGCAGCTGATTGGCTGCACAGGACCCCTGTCACTCTCTGCACTGGTTGGCTGCACGTGCTGTAGAAACTCATGTCAGTAGTATGTGACACCTCCACCTTCTTAGCCAGAGTTTCACCATCTGTCTGAATCCATATTTACCAGCAAGTATAGCAGTAAGATTTAAAGTCTTCCTTTACTAAGCAACAGTGATGAAAAAAGAAATAATCACTGTTTATGACATCATTTCTGCGTCTGTTACATACTTTGTATGTATACAGTATGAGTACATAATAAACCAGGAAGCCAAACAATGCAAGCAAGGACAAACATTGTGCAATAAGCATGCACTGTATATGACAACCAATAACTACAATTCAAGTACAATAAGAACGGATGGTAGTATTTGTTATATTTCATCTGTAATAAAACATTTGCACAATGTTGTTTTTTTTTTTAAGTACACTTTAGAGAATATATACTTTAAAACATGGTGTAAGCTGTGGATTTACATTAATCTATTTTTCTCCCACTGTGTTCAAAAGTTGACAAGCTGCTTAAGTAGTAATTATCTTAGTTTCCAGAAACATGAAAACTCATTTCTGAAAAGAACTGTCCTCCCACAAATATAATACATTTTCCATATTTCCAGTAGTAATTACTGGATCACGAGGTTGCAATGGAATTGAATGTAGGAGTTAAGGGCACATGGAATTAAATGGTGCATCTAGAGTTCCTTGCATTTCTTTAGACTGCTATTAATATGTTTATCTTTTGTTTACCATGGTTATTGTATCTTGCTTCATTTTGAATGACAAATCTTCATTTACAATGATATATCTTCATTTACATTGCTATTATATCTGTTAATTTCATAGTGAGTTGGGAAAATATGAACAGCTCTTAAATATCTAGAAATGGACTGAAATAGAGCTTAGTTCTGCGCTGGGTAAAAATGTATTGATTTAAGTAACTTTGCATAAGATCGGTCACTACATTTCAGATTTAGACCTCTTACTTGTAACTCGATATACAGTGTTGATGTTGCCACCATCAAACAAATGGATCCCAGGCTATATTTTTGTGCTTCTGTTGAGAGCTTTTACTTCTGGTTGACTGGATCCAGAATTGTGTATGACAGAGTATGTACGCATTCAGAATGTGTACATGCTCCCTGTGTGCGATCTGTGCATGCATAAACTTGGAGGTTTGGCAGTGCGGTGGCTCAGTGGGGAGCACTTTTGCCTCACAGCACTAAGGTCATAAGTTTGATTACCGGACAAGGCCTTATCAGTGTGGAGTTTGTATGTTCTCCCCATGTCTGTGTGGGTTTCCTCTGGGTGCTCCAGTTTTCTCCCACATGCCCAAAAATAAATGCCAGTAGGTTAATTGGTTGCTAGCAAAATAAACCATAGTGTATGTGTTCGGTAGGGTGTGTGGCTTCATTTCAGTGAGTGATAAGTGTTCTCTGTATAATAACTGAAGGGTTTAGGGAAGGCTTAGGAAGGGCTGTATCACAGGAAGGGTGGTTGTAAAGGGCAGACTAGATGGACCAAGTGGTTCTTATCTGCCGTCACATTCTATGATTCTGAATTACACAGGCAGTGGGCACACATGATGGGTAGGGGTTAGGTATTTAAACCATAATGGCTTGGCTAAGACCTTACAACTGATCCTCCATTACAAATTAGTCTATTACACACAGAGGCATGAGTGTAATATTTAAGGAGGGGTTCAGGGCACAGAAACTCTGTGGAGCGGATTCACAGATGCGTGTTTACTAAGGGCCGTATTCACAGATACGTTTTTGCGTGGGGTTTTTAGGAGTGGATTAAATGCGCATGCGTAGTAACTTTTTCCACGCAAGTTACATAGTATTTACGCATGTAAGTACTTTGGGCACGGAATTGTGAATCGTACTTTGGTGACTCCATAGGGCACCCTTATCTCTATGTATGTACTTACGCACGTATGTTACTTCCGTACGCGCATATCTTATTAACCGCACCCTCAAAAGCCCATTTTAAATGCCTCCCTCTCCCACTTTCACGTAACTTCGAACGAACGTACAGAAGACAACCACGCCCCTCCGTACGTATGTCTCTAGGTGCGATTCACAAGTCCGTGCCTAGAAGACTTACGTGCGCAAATACTACGTAACTTGCGTGGAAAATGTTACTACGTATGTGCAGTTAATCCGCTCCTAAAACATATCTGTGTGTACGGACCTGTATGTGGAAGGACAGTGCATAGGGGTTGTCCCTCAAACGCACCTAATCTAGGATCGTATTCAACGTGGTCAGAACAGAAGCAGAGCTGAGTTACAGCCCGGTGTTGGATAAGTGATAAGCTCTCCAGCAGCAGGTATCTGTAGGAGACTGATGACAGTGACTCATCCACCTCCTACCCACGATACCAACTGCTGGAGAGCTGAGCTGACTATCGGTGGGCACCCCTCTCTCTCTAGTAATGGCAGTCTTCCCCTGATTGCTGCCCTGCCTACGGCCACACTTGGATTAATGACATAGGGGTAGATCCTGGCCCCCCCGCGTGCGAGGGTTTGTGGTTACACTCCTGTTGCGGGGAGTGCACGTGCCCCTGAATTACCTGCTGTCGGTAGGAAATCTGGACACTTACGTTCCCAGATTCCTACCTTAACTTTTGCGACTGGTAGGGCCTTACAGGGCTTCCCCCGCCCCAGACCCCTCATTTACATGGCTATCCCCACCTATATAGTGGGGATACAGTCATCGTAACTGAAGGGTCTGCCTCTTCAGCATAATTACTAAGGTACATACAAATGTTAGTACTTACGCACTGGGAACATCTGGTATGTTGGGCATGTGCAATTGTTCCCAGACAAGGGAATTATGCAAATGATTTGTGTAAGTCCCCTGTTGGACGTAGATGAAGATTTGACCCATAGGAAGTAGGAGATAAATGTGCACATGGCTCCAGGAGCAACCCTAATAACTGCCAAAGCCCACAGAAAGGGCACCAGCAGAATCCTGGGCAGGTAGGAGCAACTGACATCCCCATCTGACAGTTACACAGTGTGGTCACCAGCCTTGCAGGCACAAGTGTGGACAGGCAGCATTAGAACAGACCAAGAGGATATTCTGCTGCTGATTGGCTGCCCTGGTCCCTCTCTAATTCAGGTTCCATAGCAGTCATACTTCTTGTATACACCACTGCAGGGCTCCACCTTCTATGTCTTAATGAGCATGACAGGATAAGATCATTGGGCCTGATCCAGACCTACGATCTAACGCTGTGCGTACTAACACACAGCGTAACATCAATGCACTCCCCCTGTCACGCCCCCCGTCCTGCCGTATTTACACTGTGTTACGCCGGCTGCTGGCTACCCTAACTTTTGCCGGCGTAACAACGGCAGGACGGACTAACAAGCTGGCCGTAAGCACCTAACCCTGCCCTCCCAGCCTAATTTCCCCCCGCCTAAATTCACTAACTACAGCGTAATTACGGTGATCATGTGTGTGGAACGCCCCTTCCACCGTAATTACGCTATAGTTAGGGCCGCCCTATTCACAAGTCCTAAAAACCCTAGTTACGCCGGTAAACATCTGGCCGGCACATGCGCAGATCGGCTAAATAGCCGATCTTACGCATATGCCTGCCGTAACAACGCCGGCGGGCGTTGTTCTGGATCAGCCCCAATTGAGAACAAAGGTAAATTGTGTCCCTTGTTCATTACATTTCATTTCTGGAAGGTTTGGACCTGATTTACAGTTAAGAAGCTGCTGCTATTTCTATGCATATTTTTAAGAACGGTTAAACCGCACATGTGTAATACCCTTACTCAAGCCTACGTAGGATTTAGAAACAATGGGCCGTATCCAGTACTACAGCCGTCTTCCATAGACGGCTGCAATTCACTGAACAGTAGCTACTGCGCATGCGCAGTAGCTATTGTACGTAATCTGCGTATCGTTTCGATAACACTGATTGTAAGCGTAAAAATGGCAGAAAAAAACGCACTGTGCATGCGCATATTGACAACTTCCGATCGTACCAAAGACCTTTTTGTAGCGGCGATTCTGGCGTCCGTATTGTTTGCGTTTTTTTTGGACAACGGGGCGTGTTTATAGTACACCGTTAGTATGGACGCTGGAGAAGGAATGTAGGCGGGGGGAGCCATTTAAATTGTACAATATGGGCGTGCTAAGCGTCATTTATATGCAATGAACGTACGAACCGACGGCTGCGGGTACGAACACAAAAGTTAGGGTAAGGTTTGCCGAGCGTATGGAAGCTAAACTAGGTATGAGCAAGGGGAGTGCCTATTGCCGTGCATCGGTGGTACGTTTGGCGATAATACTAAAAAAGAAAACTGGGTGGGGGGAGGAATTTAATGGGGCAGACAGAGCGCAGTTTGCTAAGCACATGCGTATTTTTGCTACTTAAGAACGAAAAAATAAGGCAGCCTATGGCCTTATTAAGTCAGTTAAGAAAATAAACTAGGGCGTGTCAAGGGAGTTGCCCTGCAACTTATATGTGTATAAATGTGAATCCGTTCCTGAAATAAAGATTGACAAATACCAGTCCTGGGGTCTTGCATGAAAAAGTCCTCACTATAAGAATGTCACAATGAGTGAGTTAGGTGCAGACAGGTTTGCCCCTTACTCACCTGTCCTGCCCCTAACTAACCTTGCATAGCTTGCTTCTTAAGAAGGAAAATACGCACGGGCAATGCCTCCCCCCCGCCCTCCCCGGTTACTCTAAATCCCTACCACCTCCCACGTCTACCTAAACACTCCCTGAGGTGGCATTATGCCGCCTCTTTCTAAGTAAACTAAGTGCGATCTTTAAAAACTCCCCAGAGGGAACCTACGTACCTAACTGGTACGTAGGTTGCGTAAATGAGCTACTACACATGCATAGTAGGTCATTTCAGAAAACTCCGCACCTTAGAACCAGAAGCTTCTTAGGTGTGAATACAGCTCAATATAGCTATTTTTATTTAATTAACTCTTCACCAATTCATAGACCTGCAACATTATATACAATGTTGTTTAGCTGTTTTATGTCTAATCTTTTTACTTTTGTTCTTTAATTCCTTATAATTGCTACTTTCCTCCTGTACATTACATGTTTGATAAATGTCTCTCTAGTGAATAAATGAGAATCGCTTATATTTTGCGTCATATCATAGACACTAATCACCCCATAATGGTCATTTTTATTTTAAAAAAAAAAGCTATTTTCAACCAGAATGAAAAAAAATGCAGACTACTTTATTGGCATCCTATCCTAATGTGTCTACTCAAGCAGTTTGACGTGAATAATTAAACGCTATCTCAGCATTTTACCTGAACTAGACATTACTCAACTTTGAAGCAACTATAGAGCAAGATTCATAGTACTCTTCATCTTCTTTATGGGAGCGCCGTGGAGCAGAAACATTCGGTGTGCAAGACGTATAGTCCCCATCATTGTAAGTGATTATGTGTGAGCTGCAAAAGCTTTTATCCTTTATTGTATTTTCATATCTTCATTACTTGCTCCAGCTTAACTTTTTTTTTGACTAAATCAAGGTAGTAGGGCTTTCTATAATTATGGGATACTGATTTTAAATATAGATTTCCCTTTTCTAAAATATGGTCTCATTACAAAAACCCACCAGCGACAAAATGTCATTTTATTAGGCAATAATCACAATGGTAGTAAAGTATGCACTTGATTGCATAGTTAAACCACTGTAATACACACAAGGCTTATGGTTATTTAAATAAGATAAAAACAGACTAATATTTGCCAGCAAGAGTGCCAGCAAAACGCTAGGAAGGGGGTGGATGTTCATGCCCCACTCATCTGATGTTTGCATAGTGTGGCCTCTGAAACAGGGCACTGACTGCTATGTGGACAGGCTTTGTTCTACACATGCACAGCATTGGAGAAGCTGCTTGGTCTGTCCCAGTGCATCGGACCTGGCCACTACTTCCCTCCACAAGGTGCTGTCAGCTGCTGACAGGTTGTTTATAAACATGCTTAGCACTAGGAACATCTGAGTGCTGTGGGATGCTTATAAACACCCTGCCAGCACCTGACAGCTTAGAACTTGTGCTCCAGTGAGAGACATATCTACTAAGATTTGCAAGGCCAAAAATAGGACAAATAAGTCCTTCTTGGCCCTGCCCAAACCTGGTCAAACTGTACCCATATCTGCGCAAACTACTGCCAGCCCTGCCTAAACTCCGCCACTGGCCAAACTGTGCCATATCTGCACAAACTCCTCCCGGCCCTGCCCAAATTTCACCCCTGGCCAAATTGTGCATGTCTCTGCACAAACTGCTTCCGGTCCTGCCCAAACCCTGCATCTGGCTAAACTGTGCCTATATCTGCGGAAACTCTGCCTGGTGCTGCACAAACATAGCCCCTTTTGACACATCCACACAGGACAAAATTGAAATAGTAATAAAAAAAAAAATAAACTGCCACAAGTCTAATTTATAGGGACAAACTGGAAGGCTGGAAGGCTGGAAGGCTGGAAGGCAGGCCTGAAATCGGGACTGTCCTGCTGGAATCAGGACAGTCGGGAGGTACGCTATGCGGAGGAGTGACAGTGCCTAACTGTCAATTAAACTTGGAATTTAGGGGAGGACGTGCTTTACCTCAGCCTATGTTTGCACATCAATGTTAATGGTTAAACATAAGTCTAGAGCCTCCTGGAATGTGCGAGTGTTATGATATATCAAATAATTTCTGTTCTGTGAAGACCATTAATAAAATGTAGATTGTTTCTTTAACTGCCGTAAAAAACCCCAAACCCCTCAGCTTGTGCCTTAGCAGTAGAATACCTTCAGCTGTTTCTCATCGCTAGTAATTCAGTAAAAACTGAGCACTGAGAAAATGAGAGTTAAATTGACCTGAAAATTGTGTTAAATCCACATTGTATTAAAACACCGCTTTTAGGATCACAAAATTTAAATAATGAAAACATTAGCAACAGTTTCCGGGGTTTACAGTTCTAAATAATTCAGTAGATTTTTTTAGGAAAAATCTGAAAAATTATTAATAAATAATTCCTGCAAAATGTAAAAAAAAAGTTAATCATTATTCATTTCCAAAGGGAATTCTAAGCAAAGAATCACGTGCCAGACTGGGGCTTAACCATCCCCTCCTTACATGATAAGGGATAGTCTAGTTGGTTTAGGGTAATTGGGTAGAGAATAAAAGGGGGGTGGAGTTTGAGGGTGGGTTTATAAAGATGTGGGAGAGTGTGGACTCTTCTTCTGATCTATCCCTCCCTCCCTCCCTCCCTTATAAGTATTGTAGGAAGTTTTTGTTTAACCTGTATTTTGCTTTTAAGACGGGGTACAGTGCAGCGGCAGTAATGGGGGCCAGGTCTTGTGTTTGGCGCATAGCGACAGGAACTCTGTTGCTTGGGCGATTATGGTATGAGGCATCAGCTTTTAGCATGCACATGGGATGCCGATCCTGGCGGCTGAATCCCCGTTATAGTTACCCTAATTGTTAATGAGGAGTGGCGTTGGTTTATAGGTGCACTCATTTAGTTCAACTGCCCCGTAGCGCCCAATTGTATTATAGTTTGAATTATTGATAGTTATAAGAAGCTTCTGTCGCCACCTTCTCAGCCCAAATCATATATAGTCTTCAATCCAATTCTAATTAGAGACTAATTAATAAAGCTATGCCCTATTTTTGACTGCAATCTAAGGACCGGATCCAGACCCCCGCGCGCACGGAAAGCACGCGGGGGTGAAATTAGTCTGAAATTAGTCTGAAATTACGCGAGACAGAGGGGAGTGCACACCCCCTGTCACTCCCCTCTTCGTCCCCTGTCCCTCCCCTCTGTCGTGCGGGCTTTATGGCAGCTTACGCTGCCATAAGCCTGCATTAACTGCGATGGGCGGATCAGCGGTCCGTACGACCGCTGATCCGCTGCAGTGTGGGAGCCCCCTCCCACACTGTACACTTTACATGCTTCCCCCCGCCCGCTTTAGCGGGCGGATGGGAAGCACAGCCCATTTGCAAAGTTCCGTCCGATTGTTTAAACGCTAGGATTACTATAGTAATCCTAGCGTAACATCTGGAGGGCGCATGCGTAAATCACCTGACGATATTAAATCTGGATCCGGTCCTAAGTCACTGTGTGTTTATTGTGTCAGTTTATTGTCCATCGTGGTGAAGGGGGGTGGTTACAGCAATCAGCTGTTAGGCCATTTAAAAACCAACAAATCATTTTGAAATGATTAATACATTATTTTGTAGTAACACACTGTTCTCCCATCCCCCTCCCTCTACAAGACATCTGCAAGCCCCCTTGTCTACTTCCGCCCCAAAGAGGAACCAATATTCGTCCAAAGTGTTTCGTTTTTCTTTCAGTGAGCTTTGTGCGTTGTAATTTCAGACAAAGCTCAAGCAAAATGCCTGTCAGAATATTTGCTACAGGGATCTACTCCAAACTGCATTGGAGGATCTCATTTAGCTGAATTTTTGTCTAGATCAAATTGGTTATATCACCGAAGGATAGGGAGGGTGAGCTATTGCCCAGAGGGATGAAGTGTGACAGAACTTTGTGGTATTTGTATTACAGGAATGATTTCTATTTTAATTCACCTATATGAATTATGATAAACTTGCTCCTATATTTCAAATATTAATTGATTCACTAGAAGACAGTTTTTATGGTATCTATTATACCCCTTTCACATCACCACCAAACACCAGGGATTTTCGCAAAAAACCCAGCTCTCTGCAAAATCCCAGGTATTTAGTGGTGATGTGAAAGGGGTACTTCCGGTCGACCCAGGTTGAAATACCCGGTATTTCGACCCGGGAAAAAAAGAAGGGTTTTTTTCCCAGGTCCTACCCAGGAAGGATGGCGATGTGAAAGGTCCAGGGTTGTCTTTTACATTGCCTCACTCCCTGGTGAGATTTGTCTACTGTTGCTATGGCAAAAGTAAACAAATCTGTTTGTAGCGTCGGATCACCCAAAAAAAAAAAAAAATTGCAAACTTTGAAAAACAAAAAACCCTATGGCCCGCCACAACTCATGTCCTGCACGCAGGACACCCCAATGCTAATGACAGCTCTGCTGTCATTGGAGTATATTTATACCCTTGGGCAGCCTGTGAAATCCCGTTTCCATGGTGAAAAGTAACGTTTGGTCACCTGCCGCATTAAAGCCACTAAAACCAGGGAAATTCAGTGGCGATGTAAAAGGGAATTTCCCAGGTTTTTGTGCGCTTAAAAGGTGTTTTTTTGACACGGCATCTCCTCCCGGAAAAACAAGGGTTTTTCAAAGTTGGAGTTGTGAAAACCGTAGTAAAGTGTGGTACTGCTGATTTCATATTGTGATGGTGGGCGTTGTTTAAAAAGTTTATTTTTTCTATTTTCTCTCTGTTAAACAGTAGATTCTTTTCTTCTGTTTGATCTTCAGACTC
The DNA here is from genome assembly GCA_011038615.1 of Limnodynastes dumerilii. Classification (NCBI taxonomy): domain Eukaryota; kingdom Metazoa; phylum Chordata; class Amphibia; order Anura; family Limnodynastidae; genus Limnodynastes; species Limnodynastes dumerilii. The sequence goes on from WWET01001065.1 coordinate 311,024, forward strand.
CTGTGACAGCACCTGCGAATATTAGGGTGTCTATCAAATATTTGTAAGTTGCCGTGGCTCTTATTTGTTCATATTGCTTTGTATTTTCTGGAGTGGATAAAATGAATTGCCCTCCTAACCTTCATAGGAGTGTGGCTCCCCGTAGCGAATGGCACTATTTCGAAATGGCCGTTTGCTCCCAGCCAGTTCTGAACTCAATGAGGCATAGCAATCGATCGCCGGAGCACCGAACATGGTGCTCCAAAAAATGAGTTTCCCCCCAACCCGCTCCCTAACCCAGGGCCGTTTGCAGTTGCTGGTTGGAAGGGGCTCATTTTTTACGGCCCATTTTCAGGGCCTCCACCCCTCAACCTCATTCTCTGCCATTTGCACCACTGAATCTTGTTGGATGTCGCCATATTGTTGCTGGTTGTGAAGGGGCCCCAAAAATAGGTCAAGCTTCGGGGCCCCAAAACTGTAGGTCCACCACTGCATGCTACCAATCGCTTCTCTTTGTTGTTATTTTTATACTTACAAACGTATCTTCTTTATTTCATGAAAACATTTTCATTAGCATGCTTTATAAGTCTTATCAATCATAAAGACATTTTCATATCAACAATGTATTCTCATATGGGGCAAACTCAATAATATTTAACACTATAACAGTAATACAGATGATGAGGGATTTAATAAAAATTGATCAACATGTAAGCAATTCATTAGCACATTCCACTGTTAATCTCTATAAATTTATTTTGTATTTACATTGTAATTTTCAATAGAAAAAAAATCCAATAAAATCACAGTAAATAAATTGAAATGTGTATCATTTCACTATAACCCAATCAAGGCTATGATCTGACAGTAATGATCTCGCTGTATATTTGGATCACATCAGCCATTATCAATGTAGAAATACTTTAATCCCTTTAAATAAACTGTATTACAATGCGACTGGCATATTTCATGCAAATAGTGTCAGTGGAAACACTATTAAAAATCAGTTATTACTTCATCTAGATGAACTTGATTTACATATTTATTGTTTTCTTTCCTTTATCTGAATGTAGAATAATTTTTTTACCCTCTAATTTTTGCAAAGTCAGACTCTGTTTTCCGAAAGAGCAATAAACAGAAATCCTACTGTAGTGCTTTGTTTTGTGGTTATCAAAGTCAATAATTTCTTTCATGTGTAAGTGGGAAAAGTGAGTTGCATTGTGAGGATTTTTGATGAATTTTGTGGTTAAATGCAGGCAGCAGCAATATAAACATAATTGTGTTTTCAACTAAGTTACCGACCATTCAAAGAATGTATGGGTGCATTATCATCAGCATACCCTCCAATATTTCATTGCTATAATGGTACACTTGAACCCATCAGTGGAGATGTGTATTTGCCCCCAAAAGGTGTGTTGGATATAAGAGGTGTGTTTTTGTCCCTCGGGGGTGTGTTGGATAGAGGAGGTGTGTCTTTTACCCTCAGGGGTGTATTAGATAAAGGAGATTTTTCTTTCCCCACACGGATATGTTGGATAGAGGAGGTGTGTCTTTGACCCCCAGGGTTGTGTTGGATACAGGAGGTGCGTCTTTCCCCCCCAAGGGGTGTGTAGGATAGAGGAGTCGTGACTTTGCTCCTCAGGGGTGTGTTGAATAAAGAAGGTGTGTTTTTCCCCCTCAGGGTTGTGTTGAATAGAGGAGGTGTGTTTTCCCCCCCAAGGGTGTGTTAGATGGAGGAGGTGTTGGCCCATTACTAGATTTGCTTGTATGCTCATACACCTACTCACAACATCCAATCCTTGAGGTCTGATTGAGTAAAATGCTCAAAAAACTAAATCTACCTTTGTCTGTATCTTCGGAAAGACAGCCATCATAGCTGGGACTCCCACCGGTCTGACAGAGTCTATTCAGTGACTATTGTGATTTCAGAGCAGTTAGAACACCACAGGTTGTCTTCCTTTTAAATTAGTGACTTTTTTTTAATTACAAATTATGTCATTGACAAATAAGTATAAAACATAAAAGGATTCTGGTCCATGATTCAAGGGGATCCAAAATCTAATACCAATTTTTGTTTTGCATATTTCCCAACAGGAAGATGTGTTAAGAAGAGGTGTGTATAAGATATGAAGCAGTAATCACAAAGTGGAATGTGTTGCCGCTTCTGTAAAATTTATTGTAGATCTTCTTAATGCAGTTGTTTGTTTTGATATTTTTAATGCATTATTATGTTGAATATGAACTCATTCTATCATGCGGAGATGCCAATGGTTCTTTTGTGAAGCCCTTGAAATGTTGCTAATACTAATCAGAGTAAAACATTGTCAGCTTGTGTTTTCATTATCACTCTCTGCTTCAGAAATGTCACATTGAAAATCACATTGCGGGGTTGAGACAATAAAGGCTTCTGAAGACATTCATTCTATGTCCTAGTGAATGTTAGCATACGTTGTACTAGCTATAATATTTATAAATCTAATTGCACACAATGTAATTGCACTTATAGCATCATTTTACAAGCTGTAATCACTGTATGATTGAAATACAAAAAAAAAACTAATTGGAAATACTATACAAAATGGTAATATAAACACATATAGTAAAGTTGGGGAAAATCCGAAGTGTGGAACCTGCGGTGTTTATGTCATTATGGCCCGTATTCAGAGTACCGGACATATAACATATAACATAAACAACACAAAAAAGACTGCATAAATTAATCATACAGCCGCTAAAGAGATTCACCTAAGCGCACACTTGATATGAAACGCAACTCCCAGAAGTAGTCTAAAACCAAATTTTTATTGCTCACAAATTAAAACATATAGATATATGAAAAAATAACAAAAATTCTAATGATATCACACTCCCGTAAACAGATACGTTCAAATGCACAAATGTATAGGCAAATATACTCAATGCATAAATGGATAGATAAATATACTACAGCTCACATATAGCAGAAAATAGATTTAAACACACTCCTATGTTATAATGCAGCGGTGAATCATATATTGCAACTCACTTAAGGAGACCAGCACCACCAGATGCCTAATGAAAAGGAAAAGCCCTATATCACATCCCCTAGCAGCCTCACGGCTGCACTTCGCACTTCCGTGCCGTATGCTCACCCTACACTGACTCCCCCTGTCTGGTGGTGCATCCTGCCGAGCTGTAAAAGGGAAAATAAAAAACAAAAACTAGGGTCCTTAGGTCAACACCAGACCTCCGGTGCACACAGAGGATATTTCAGATATCGTCTGGATAGCCGAGGTCCTGTTCACCCGATGCGCGTTTCGTCCCTAGGCGGGACTTTGTCAAGGGTAATATCGTCAGGTCAGGTGGAGCCATTTAAACTGTTGCTGTCCAATCAAGATGATGCAGATCGTGAATAGCTAATTTCTCTTCAAAATGCCACCTGAGAACCGGACGGACCGAAAGAAAAAAATGTTATTTAAAATCTTTAAAACTTAACCCAAACATAAGCAAAACAAACGAGACACAAACTCCTGTTGATGTCTAAATATAAGTAGCGCATATATAATGCCTTACAGGTTTAAAGAGTATTTTAGACCTTCTCAGTATCCACTTTTAACTGTCTATGTTTTCCCCATGTTCTCCAGTGCTATAAGCTTTACTACACTTGATACATTAGTAGACAAAAAAGTATCCATAACGCATTAGCTTTTTGTTACATGGGGCCTGATCCAGAACTACGCCTCGGAGCGAATTTACGCGTGGGAGAGACGTAAAATCGCTGTTTTGTACGCACTGCGCATGCGCACCATAGAAAATACGCACATTAACGTAGCATAATTGTGAATGTATGGGCCATTCACATATGTGTCACGTAAATACTTACGTGTGGGCGTGCCGATTTTACGTTTCATCAAAATACGTGCGAAATACGTGAAGTAGGTGGGGGGTTGTATTTAAAGTGTACAGTATGGGCGTGCTTAGCTGCGTAAATTCGTCTAGCCCATACGTACGTGTGCGTTTGACACGGTTACATTGGAAAAAGTTAAGGTTGGGTTTGGAAAGCGTATCTTAACAAAATACGTCCGTGCAAGGGGTGTGCCGAGGGGAGTGTAACGAATTTACGCGCAAGAAAATACGCTCCACGAATAAACATACGGCAAACGTAGTTCTGGATCTACCCCAGTGTGTATTCATCCTGATACGCTTACCACGGTCAGTACCAGGTATTGCATCTGATCACAGCACCATATAACTATATGATAACCCTTGCTGAACCATACAAAAATACATAAACTTAGAGGTACGATATCTAAGGGGAATAAACGATATCTTATTAATCTTAGTCCAAAGAATCCATACATATATCAAACTTCACAAAGTGTGCCCGTCATTTTCCATATAGAATATAGCAAGATATAAGCATTCATTATTGAAACCTTGATAGCATAACGTAATGTGCTCATAGAATTACTAAGATCAGAACAAGCACTATCAAGGCCATATATCTGGTTTCTATCCACAAAATGGGATACACCTATGCCTATAACCCGGAGTTATTAATATTGGGCTGGATCCAGACCTTGTTAAGTGCATGAACTTAGTTACACCTGGGCTAAACCATGTTGAATTCAGGGGAAGTCAAGTTAATTGTATACTTTGCATGCAGGGATATATCTTTAAATTGCTTACTACACACAGATACTGACCAGCTTTACTATCACACTGTTATTTAGACTTGGGATAGGAAACATCACCTCTCAACTCTAATACTGTTTGCAGCAGATGAAATATGACTCCCCTGAAATCAACATAGTTTAACCCAGGTGTAACTAAGTTCATGCACTTAACAAGGTCTGGATCCAGCCCATTGTTTGTAATTATACACCACAAATGCACCACTAAACCAATCCAAATGATGTTCCCTAATAAATCATTCATAAATATTGAATCCAACAAAGAGCAACCATATATTATGGAATGATAAAGGGCCTTGAAAAACCACAGTCACTGAATGACCCATATTGGTCAGGGAATTTAACCGCAGACATTATATAATGTCAAACAAGCGCTGTATTAGTATGTAAGATTACTTCAGGAGTTCGAGCTCATGTAACAAAAATAAGAACACACAATAATAAAACAGCAGACACAAAAAGCGAAATTCACGCTAAAAATGGAACGTATGAAATGTTTTCATTCAAGCCTGAAGGAGAGACAGTATTAAGTACATAAATCCATCTGGCTTCCTTCTGTAAAAGGATTCTGTTTAGGTCACCCCCCTACTATCGAGTTTAACTTGATCGATCAAAAATGCCCTAAGGCCTTTTACATTAGAATCATGATGGACCTGGAAATGACGTGCCACAGGAGTTAGAGATTTGCCCTTAGCACAGTCAAGAGGGGCATTTTTGATTGACCTAACATGCTCCATCAGGCGCTGATGAAAGAGCCTGATGGTTTTGCCCACATATATCAAGTTGCATTGGCATGTTAGGCAATATACCACCCCCTTAGAATTGCAATTGAGAAAGTATTTGATAGAATGGATCTTGAAATATCTATCTTTAATTTCTGTGGTTTTACGCATATACAAACAAGTACTGCATGTACCACATTAAAAACTGCCACATATTTTATCCTTCCTAGGTAAATTGGTAGTAAACTGACTCTTAACCAGTGTGTCCCGAAGATTGACCAATCCTTATCATCTCCCTCTGTATGGTCAGATTTTAAAAAATCGTCTGCATGCTTCTGGAGTTGCGTTTGCCTTTCAGCAACAACCCTACATATGCTGAAGGTTGCCATACTCAAATATAACCCCAAAGGGGAAAACCTGCTTAAAATACAAAAAGCTGTGCTGGACAATCAAAAAGAGGAGAAAGCAGGTAAAAAAAATCCTCATAAGAGACAAAATGCACAAAAACCCAAATTAGCCGCACCAGCAGTATATACAAACAAGTATCTATTTTCTTTTCTTGAAAAAAGATACTTGTTTGTATATACTGCTGGTGCGGCTAATTTGGGTTTTTAACATATAACATATATGTCCGATGTTTACCGATTTTTACTACTGCACATGTGTAGTAATTTTTTTACGTAATCTACGTATCTTTTTCTTACGTAGATTGCATAAATGCGGTCTTTCAGACCGTATTTACGCAATCTATGTAAGAAAAAGATACTCTGAATACAGGCCTATATGAGAATATTGGCTTCTATTAGTATCCATTACGATAATGTAACAATATACCAATTGAAGCTTTCACTTGGGTTCTATACCCTGCGGACCTCATGCAGCAAACACAACGGCAGCTCTGAAACAGTTAGAGATCGTCAGTTAGGGCTTGGTCACATACAGCACAATGCAGATACGTTCTCTCCCCAGTGATAAAACACAAGTGCAGGGTAGTTCACTTTTATGTATAATAAATGGTGGATATGCTTTTCTGTAGGAGGAAGCAATGGGTGTCCTGCAAGTTTATATGACTGAAACGTCAGCATTTTAGCCATTGACTACATAAGTTCACCACTTCCCAACTAAGATGTCCTTACATGTGTAGATGGTCCCCTAGTGGCTTGAGTGAGTCTGAATTGTTGTACTTTTGAGGCCAACCCAGAGTAAGACCTTACTGTATCATAGCCCCCCTTCCAAGTAGCGGAAACGCTTCCACTAACTGCTTTGTATTTCCGCCCCGCTGTTGGAATTTTTACCAAGACAGAATTCTATATTTGGTTGTAATGCGATCAAGAGCGATAGAAAAACATCCCCTTTTAGTAATCTGGATCCAGTCCATAGGGGTTCCGTTCGCCGCTGCAAACACCCATTTTTGATTTACACACAGCTGACAGTTAATTGTCGACTGTGTGTTTTTAAGAATACGACCCCATTCCGAAATTCACCCCACAACCCGCCGCCGGACCCAGGCATTTTCAACGCTTTCCAAACAACCAGACAGTTTAGTGCAGGGGAGGGGATGAATGGGAAAAGGATACACTTATGGTTAGGCTGCAGGGAGGGGATGGATCGGAGAAGGGATTAGGCTGCGGGGAAGGGAGTTTTAGGGTTAGGCTGCAGGGAAAGGAGTTTGAGTGTTAGGCTGCGAGGAAAGGAGTCTTAGGGTTAGGCTGCAGGGAAGGGAGTCTTAGGGTTAGGCTGCAGGGAAGGGAGTCTTAGAGTTAGACTGTGGGGAAAGGAGTCTTATGGTTAGGCTGTGGGGAAGGGAGTCTTAGGGTTAGGCTGCAGGAAAGGGAGTCTTAAGGTTAGGTTGTGGGAAGAGATGTCTTATGGTTAGGCTGCGGGGAAAGGAGTCTGAGGGTTAGGCTGCGGAGAAGGGAGTCTTAGGGTTAGGCTGCGGGGAAGAGAGTTTTAGGGTTAAGCTGCAGGGAAGAGAGTTTTAGGGTTAGGCTGTGGAGGGGGGGGGGTGAGTCTTAAGGTTAAGCTGTGGGAGATGGAGGGTTAGGGTTAGAGTAATGGCAGGGGAGGATTAGGTCAAGAATTTGCATAAAGGTTGGGATTGGGGAAATAGAGATCGGCGCTTACCTGTCTGTGACAGGGCAGAAAGCTTCTGAAGCAGCTCCATCTTTTTGGAAAGGGCCATGCTCAGTGTCGACCCACACCCAGTCCATAGTTATTAATAAGACCTTCATATGTCTTTTTTTTTTCTTTTAACATTAATTTCCTGCATATATCATATGTAATATATTCACTCACACTAATCTTTAAACATGTTGTGTAATATAACTAATTACATGATAAGTGTTATGTCTTTCCACGTCTTAACATAAACTCATTACATTAAAATGAACTTATCTTCACATTTACATCAATTAAATGCTAAGTGCTATTTTCAGAGGTTTCCTGCATAATTTACACTTATAAATAACATAATTTTTCTCTTCTTCGTGTTAAAGGGTCAGTAGAAGTAAAAATAAGAGAAAAACTGGTTCTAAATGGAATTGCATTAATACTGTGACTAGTGGAAGGATGTTGAAGCTAATTATGACATCAGACTGCCAGCAGACCACTCATATGTTGCTTTGTGCCTTACTGCTCATGTACATGTGGAATGTCTGCCAGCGCTATGACCATCCACCTTTATCCTGCGCAATAAGCTAAATATCAATAGAAAGGGAACAAGTCTGGATCTAATCATAATAACATATAATGGGTCTATTTACAAATTTCATTTTCATGTGGAAATTAAGATTTTAATATTTACAAGCCATGGATCGCCATTGAACACAGCAGTTTCCATGGCGATCCATGTAAACATTGGGGGTCTCCGCCGGCCCGTTCTTTTCAGAGTGGGTCGGCGCTTCGTAGTATTTATAAAATGCTGGAGCGGAGTTTTAAACAAAGATCATTTTCATGCAATAATACCTGTTTTCATGTGAAAAAGTAATCACATTTACTAACCATGTATTGCCATGGAAAACTGCAGTTTCCATGGCGATCCATGTAAATATTACTTCTACTGGCCTGTTCTTTTCAGAGCGGGCCAGCTCTTCGTTATATTTATTAACCCTCAGAGCGGAGTTTTACACTCTGCTCTGAGCGTTACATTAATGCCAGCTCAGGCTGGCGATATTGCTACAATTCCCCATATAACCCCCTTTTTCTCCACTTACTAGCTGTTATTATAGGGAGGAAAAGGGGGATATATATAGGGAGATCGCAGAAATATATGCAAGTACTACTTTTGTTTAAATAAAAAAAATACAAATTTTATAAATAAAAAACAAGTAAAAGAAAAAAAAAATGGTTAAAATGGAGAAAATGGTTAAAACTTACCTGATTGGGAGACTCGCCTGGCTTCATGTCAGGACATTACATTTTCAAAGTCCTGAATTAGAGTCAAGCTTCGGTTGAATGAAAGGTCCTGTGATGCCCTTGCAGATCATCACGGGACCTCGGTGGAGGGGTACGTATTAATAAAGTATGTGAAGGAAGCTGCCAGGCTCACTGCCAGGAGAAGCAAGCCTGGATCAGCAACAATTATTTAAAAATGAAATTTTAAGTCAATAGACCCCTAAATGTTACTTCTATTACTCATCTATTAAGCATTGAGATATAGGACTCAGAGTTGAAGTAAGAAAGCAAAAGTATTCAGCAAACTATCACCAATGTGGGCAAAATATCAGGAACATATATTGCCTGTGGTTAAGGCTGTGGTTATCTACAGAACGTGGGTTTCAGAAATACAGTTCAACTAAATTGTATTATTATTACCTGGTCAATCATGTCAAATGTCACTTAACCTATGACATATATAATATGCTATATACTATATGAATGCTTATGGAACCAATTGCAATATATTGGGCTCTATTTACTTACCTTCCTCGTTCCCTGTGAAGGAAGTTGCATCAGGCTCGCTTATCAGCCTGGTAGCTTCATTGACAGTAATTACAAATACTCGCCCTTCCTGCGAGGTCTTGCGATGAGCCGCCGGGTCCGCGTAGTACTTCACATTCATGCGATGCATGAAAGAAGTACTGCACATGCGCAGTATCTCTCAATCTGGATTTCAGTGCCGACATGAGAAACGCTGCACATGCTCAGGACATGAGAAACACTGCACATGCTCAGTGCTCAGGACATGAGAAACACTGCACATGCTCAGTGCTCAGGACATGAGAAACACTGCACATGCTCAGTGCTCAGGACATGAGAAACACTGCACATGCTCAGTGCTCAGGACATGAGAAACACTGCACATGCTCAGTGCTCAGGACATGAGAAACACTGCACATGCTCAGTGCTCAGGACATGAGAAACACTGCACATGCTCAGTGCTCAGGACATGAGAAACACTGCACATGCTCAGTGCTCAGGACATGAGAAACACTGCACATGCTCAGTGCTCAGGACATGAGAAACACTGCACATGCTCAGTGCTCAGGACATGAGAAACACTGCACATGCTCAGTGCTCAGGACATGAGAAACACTGCACATGCTCAGTGCTCAGGACATGAGAAACACTGCACATGCTCAGTGCTCAGGACATGAGAAACACTGCACATGCTCAGTGCTCAGGACATGAGAAACACTGCACATGCTCAGTGCTCAGGACATGAGAAACACTGCACATGCTCAGTGCTCAGGACATGAGAAACACTACACATGCTCAGTGCTCAGGACATGAGAAACACTACACATGTGCAGTGCTTCTCTTTAGGCACTTTGAAAGTTCTGAAAAAATGTTTAATTTTTTTAATCTTTTACCCTCCAGCAACATTTCTATGTATTCCGACGGTCTCCCCATACATACCCCCCTTTTCCTCCCCCTAATAACAGCTATTAGGGGGAGGAAAAGAGGGGTATATGGGGACATCGCCGAAATATTTACCACTAACGCCAGTCTGAGCTGGAGTTAGTCTGACGCCGGGAGCGGAGTGTAAAACTCCGCTCTGGTATTTTGTAAATATGGGATACTTCATTTTAATGCAATAGGGCCAGTTTTGAAGTGAAATCTGGCCCTATCACATTCCAATGATCTTTGTAAATAGAGCCCATTTTGTGCACTTGGACAGTATGCTTTACAGAGTACTTTATAAACAGTTGCTAGATAAGTCTAGTTTTCCAATAGCAACATCTAGTGTTAAAAGTGTGGAACAAGAAACCCTTAAATTGCACTAATTAGAAATGTCTTAATTGTAAGTTTTGCAATGAGTTCGTGACATCATATGTCTTAACTGAGTGTGGGTCCCCATTGAGACTGACCGTATTTTGATAGGATCATTCTCTCCCAGACAATTCCGAACTGCAAACCATTGCCTTGGCATAGCACTCGATCCCTGGAGCACCGAATATAGGACCGGATTCAGATTTAAGAAGATTTTCCATGCGTTTGTAATAGATCCGTACGTTAATACAAAAATAAGTACGTTTTGCAAAATGAATAAATTTCGGAACACTTCCGTGTTGTGAAAGCAACCTTATCATTAGCAACCGTATATGTGACGGAAGTTAAACGTTTGCAAATACAACCGCACGTCTACAGCATTACCACACCTATTTTTTGCTAGTTACATTCCGATTGACGCCTACTTATTAATAATCCGTCCTATCTTTTATGTTCGTACTCATTTTTTGACATACTGAAATTACTTACGCATCATTCCAATTACGCTTCATATCTCTATGGTCTGCACATGCGCCCTGAATAGAAATCACTCCACTTACGCATTTTGCGTGCGTAAATTACCAGACGTTCTTAATTCTGAATACGGTCCATAGTGCTCCGAAAAGGTAAGAAAGCATTCTATCACCATCGCTCTCCCTAATCCTTACTCTAACTCTCCCCTTCTATTATCATAACCCTACCCTTCTATTACCCGAACCCTTCCTTCCCCACAGCCTGACCCTAACTTCCCCTCAGGCTGACCCTAAGCTGCCCTTCCCCGCAGCCTGACCCTAACCCCCCTTCCCCACAGCCTAACCCTAAGCGTCCCTTCCCCACAGCCTGACCCTAAATCCCCACTTTCATGGCTCTAGCCCTAACATTCCCCCTAAACCTTAAAGTCCCCAGAGAGGTTACTCACCTCTCCGGTGGTCCAACGGTGGCGCTTTCTTAAAAATATAAATCTAAAATGGCTGTCATTCGAAATAGCGCAAGCGAAAAGCAACTTTTGGCTATCTCTACTTGGCAATAACAGCCATCGGTGCGGGGACTTTCACCTGTCTTAACTGTAGGTGGAACCAATCTTGCCAGTTATGCTCAAAATTAAAAAGACAACAAAGGAAAGGGAAATCTAAAAAATTGTCAGTAGACGAAGCAAAAAAAGTAAGGGATTGTGTTTCTTTTGTAAAAAAAAAATGAGGACACATGAAAAGAGAATATTCAGAGTACATAAAATCCAGATAGGACCTTTCTAAGGAGGACAATCTCCTCTTGTAGAAAAACGGCCCATAAGTGGTTATACTGCCCATATAAGACATTACCTATGTACTATCTCTCTGAAAATACAAGATGAAACTATACCATGCCTTGTAGACACAGGGGCAGATCAAATACCACAAGAATCAATTATTGAGAAAGATATAAAATATATGGGAGTAAATGGGATTAATAGATTTCTGAAGGTGGCCCTGTCTCTCTCAGAAGAATGTTATCCTTACGTACAAGGGCAAACAATAATGCTGGACACAGTTGCCACAAGGAGGGGCTACCTTACTCTCAGCAAGGCGATGGCACAAGTAATAAAGGCTTGGAGCCCTGAACACACCACCAAGGTACTCATAGTACGTAGATGATTTGCTGATATGTGCAGATAATGACAGCAATGCCAGGGAGACAGTTTCATATTTAATCTTTCTGGCAGAAAATGGATGTAAAGCCACACAAGATAACCTTCGGTTAGTACAGACACAAGTACAATTTTTGGGACACTGCATTATGCATCAGGCTAAACAGTGGACTACTGAAAAGAAGGAGACTATTAATAAGATGCTAGTCCCCTCTAATGCAAAGGACTTATGGGCATGTTTAGGTTTAATTACCAGCTGCAGGGAATGGACACCAAGTGCTTTGCTTAAGTTACACTCTCTGTATGAGGCAATAAAAGACACCACACCACAAGAGAAAACTGATTTTACTGGTGTGTGGAGAATGTGTGCCACGGGGCCCCCTGTTCTGAGGGGCCTGTGTACACTGTGCTCCCTGCACCAATTATAGATATGGCAATATGGCTAAGAATGGCCCTATTTCGATATTGGCTGGGATATCGATTGCTTATGCCTCGATGAGGCATAGTAATTGATCCACGGAGCACCGAACACAGTGCTTTGAAAAGTAAGGCTAAAAACTAACCCCAACCCTTTCCCTAATTCTAATTCTAACCTTAATCCCCCCCTTCCATTACCCTAACCCTCCCTTCCCCGCAGCCTGACCCTAACTCTCCCTTCTCCCTAGCCTGACCCTAATACTGCCTTCTCTATAGCCTAACCCTAAGACCCCCCTTCCCTGCAGCCTGACCCTAACCCTCCCCTTCTATGGTCCTTATCCTAACCCTCCCTTCCTAAGAGCCTAACACTAAAAGTTCCCGGAGAGGTTACTCTCCTCTCTGGAGCTGTCAGCGGCAGGTCTGCGGTGGGTTCTCTAAAAATAAATGGGCAAGTATGCCTACCGGCACACTCACCCATTCATTAAAAAAAATGCTAAAAAGGTCCTCTATTCGAAATAGAGACAACCAATAAGGACATCTTGGCTGTCTCTATTTCTGAGAGCAGCCAATCGTAGCGGGGACTGTAACCAGAACTGAGTGTACCTGATGTTTAGATGGTGACTTAGGTGCACTAGATGAGGCGGCAAAAAATACACATGATTGCTTGGAGCTCATGAACCTTAATTCTCAGACCAACCTGCACATTTCAGACACTATTGTTCCAGATACTATGTAAATGGCACTCTGTACACTGCTTATGTAATGTTGTCACAACAGAAACTGACATACTGATACAGGAACTACTTCCTTCAAGCTGTCCAGCACAAGAGGCTGAACTAAAGTCTCTGAACCATATTCACAGATCAGTTTTTTAAAAGTACGCAAATATACGCACACACGTAGCAAGGCCACACCCAAAAACACCCACGACACTCCCCTCTCCTGGCCGTGCAGACTTAGACTTACACCTCCATAGACCACCCTTCCCTTTACGTGTATACTTATAAGCGTACATGTCTTCCGTGCCTACGATTGTTTATAGCCACGCCCTCAAGCGTTCATTCAAATGCCTCCCCCCACCCACTTTCATGTAAATTTTCAAGTACGTATTTCAACCCCGCCCATCTGTAAGTATGTCCCCAAGTGCGATTCACATGTCCGTGCCTAAAGCACTTATGTAAATAAAGTTACTACGCATGCGCAGTTAAGACGTACCTAAAAATACGCATGCAACTTCACGTGAAAACGGATCTGTGAATACGGGCCTCTGAATGTATACAAGCAGAAGGGAGAAGTGCAGACATATACAATGATTCCAGGTATGCTTTTGGGGTTGCACATGATTATGGCTTCATTTGGAGGAGCAGGGATTTTCTGACAGCAATAGGAAAACCTATTACAAATGCAGAAGTTATCACATCATTGTTTGCTGCACTGCAGTTTCCCAAGGAACGGGCAGGGATTAAGGTCAAGGCACACACAGGGAAAAAACAGCTGAAGTAAGAGGTAACACCCTAGCTGACAAGGCCCCTAAAGAAGCTGACTTAAAACCCCTTCACACACATGTTTTAACAGTGCAGATATAAACATTTGATTGGAAAACATTGCTTACCCTACAGGGACAAGGTGGAATGGGCAAAAATGGGAGCAACGGAGAAGGACGATGTATGGACGATGAATGACGGCCATTGTCTGCCTCACTTGCTCTATCCCCTAATGGCCCAAGTCCTGCATGGACAATCCCATGTCTCCAGAGCCACAGTGACCAGTTTGGTTAACAAGTACTGGGTAGCTCCAGGGTTTGCTCAGGCAGTCGAAGCCTTTGTGGCCTCTTGCACAATATGTGCTTTGCATAACACAGACAAGACAGCACCAGTTCCAAAGAACTCAATGGTACTTGTTACCCTTTTCAGAGAGTACAGATAGACTTTATCCAAATATCCAAGACAACCTCTCTTTAGGATGGCCAGATGCCAGAGCCAAGAAACTTAGGCCATAGGTTATTGACCAGCGGTCATTGAGAGTGACAGAGGTACACACTTCACAGGGGAGATTCTGCAACACATATTGTCAGAGCTGGGAAAGTTGAAGGGTTCAATGGGAACATAGGGCCGGATCCTGAACTCCGGTCAATGGGGGACTTACTCAAGTCATTTGCAAAAGTCCCCTATCTGGTGTTACATGCCGGGCTGAACGCGGTCAACTCACCTCTCCAGGCGCACACGCGGTCTCCGGCAAGAAGATCACAGACGCTGCAGCTGTTCCCCGTCACGTCTCTCCCCCTCCTCTCTGGCCGCACATGTTGCCAGCAAAAGGTAAACAGAGCCACGTGGAGTATCGCCGCAGCCTCGGGCAGACGCATGCTCCACCTCCTAAGTCTCCCTCAGTATGATCACGTCTCCCCCGCTCTGGGAGACGCATTCAATTACACATAGGCTGGTTTTCAGTCCAGCCAATCAGTGGTTACTAGCCTCTATTTCAGTCCCTGTCTGCAGCAGCTCCGTGCTGGTTATAGTTTCTCTCCAGTCACTGTGCCGGCTGCTTTCTCTCTTTCTCTCCTTACCATTGTGCTATTTCTTATTTGTTCTCGAGTGTCCCAGTCTGTACCTGCCCAGTACCTTGCCTGTTTTTCCAAGTGTGTCATTACCCTCTCTCCCACATTAGTGTCTCTTACCATTTGTATTTACCTTACCTCTCCTGTGTATCTGTATCTGTTAGCCCCTTTGAGGGTGTGAGTGATTGCCCTAGTTTGTTTAGTCAGTCTCGTTAGTCCCGTCAATCTCTCTTGTTTTACCGTCAGCGTTTATTGTTATTTGTTGTTTGTTACAGGTCATATTCTACTGACCTGTCTCCTCCCACTTCTCCTCTCTTACTTACGCCTTATCTGTCTTACTCCATCTGTTCTTCCTATTCTTCTCCCGGGTTTTCTCTAAAGGTGCGTATCCTGACGAAGTCCCACCAGCTCCAGTCTATCCCCACCATCAGGGGCTCTAGCGAATACTCAGACAGAAATCAGGCTCTACAAACCTGTGAGTAACCCGTTTCTTCCCTCTCTCTTTGGTCACTCCGGTTCCCTCTCGGGGTAAGACCGGGGTACCATAACATCTGGGAACATCTGCGCATGTGCACGCCAGATGTTCCCTGTGCTTAAGTACTAACGTACATAACAAAATTACGTACGTTAGTACTTATGCTGAAGGGGCAGACCCTTTACTTACGATGGCTGTATCCTCACCATATAGGTGGGGATAGCCATGTAAATGAGGTGTTGGAGGTGGGGGAAGCACTGTTATAGTAAAAGTTAAGGTAGGAATCTCGACAGGTAAGTGTCCAGATTTACTACCGACAGCAGGAAGTGCAGGGAGCATGCCTACAGACCCTCGCATGTAAAGCGTGCGGGGTTCAGGATGGTACCATTACGTCACAGTTAGCTGCAGTTCAAACTTCGATCCCAACAATCTCCCCATATAACCCCCTTTTTCTCCCCCTAATAGCTGTTGTTAAAAGTGGTGTTATATATATATATATATATATATATATATAGGGAGACCGCTGGATTATAAGTAAATACCGATCACTTAAAAAAAAAAAAAACAGTTAAAAAAACAACAGAAATAAAAGAAAACAATATAATAGCTTTAAAAACTTACCGGACCGAAGACGTGTCTGCCCGCAGGTGCTCGTCCCGACATGGAGAGTCTGCTCATGCACAGTGCTTCTCATGCTGGGACTTCAATTTTTTACAAAGTCCCAGCAGAGAGCCACTGCACATGTGCAGACCTTCCAGACACACGAAGAAAGCCCGCGATGACAGAAGAAAGTTCAGATGTCATCGCGGGACAGCCAGCAGAGGGTGAGTATTAGTAAATACTATAAAAGTTGCTCAGAAGTTCTCAGAGAGACAATTCGAACTTGGCTGAGCTATGTTTATACTTTCTTAGTAAATAGAGCCCTATGTCACAACAGCATCACCTTTCAGGAGAGGACACTGCAAGTCTGTATGACTGATATCCTGGCATTGCAGTAATATGGACTCATTGGTGATTTGATGACTAGTTATACGTACAGTGTAATAAAAGAAACCCAGAAAAGCATACTTATTTCAAGCACTATAACACCTTATAAACCTATAAAAAAACGGTTACAAAAAAAGTCTGTATTTGCTAGTGATGAGCAGTTCAGATTCCATGAAATCCGACACATTCGAACTTTGGGGTTGCGAGTTGAACTGAGCCATGCCTCAGTTCCTCCCAACATATCTGGATCTGTAATCGAGGCACAACACCATTTTCACTAAAAATTCTGATCTTTCGAGTTTCTGACAGGAAGCATCACATGACTGTGATCAGTCAATCACAGAGGGCTGAACATAGCTTGTGGAGACGTTTTTTTTTGTTAAACAGCTACAACTTTTTTGAGCTGAGTGGAAAAACTGAACAGAATGCCTTGGATGAGTGATATTAGGGGTGCAACTATAGTGGGTGCTAGGGGTGCAGTTTCTATGGGGCCCTCCTGCACTCACCTTTAATCCAATACACCCTATTAGCAGCTCCCCTGCAGTCCCGTTGAAGAAACAGTCCTCACATGCATACCCTCCAAATGTACCTATTTAGCAGGTACAGTACCTTTTTTTAATGGTCTATACCGGCTAAAAGGGCTCCTGTACCGGATTCTGATCCAGCAGTTTCCTCCCCCTATACTCACCTTCCAGTCCTACAGCTCTGTTATAGTTACAAGACCCTCTCCTATAAGTTCTTAGCTCATATGATAAGGTGAAAAAAGAGATTTTACACCTTATCATACATGCAAATGAGAGCAGATTAGAGCCACTCCCCTTTACTGGACAAACCACGTCCCATTCACGGACACGTTCCCCCAGGTGTACCTATTTTCCATTTAAAAATGTTGGAGGGTATGCACATACCATTGCTGGATCTACACACAAGATAAGAAAGATCACAACTAGACTGCCAGGAACCCAGTGGGCCTCCCATGGGGGGATTCTAGATGCCCAGAAACACCCCCCAAAATGATTATTTATTAAAAAAAAGAAAGGAAAAACCCCATTAACTTGAAAAGGTGGAGTGGCTTCATGGGTGCTGGGGAAAAAGGGCGTGGCTTCATTGGCTCAATGACTGCATAGACATGGGAGCAAGTTACCCCAAATGTTTAACATGAAGTGACAGTGTGAGGGGTCCATATATCCATCAGTGTCACAAACAGACATTAGTCATGTACATAGCCAGGGGTGATTAGCCAATAGGGTGACAAGGCTGCAGGGGTAAACAGCCAATAGGGTGACAAGGCTGCAGCCAACATTCTGCCACTCATACAAGTGCTAAGAGCCATTAACCCTTAGTATGCTAAAATGTACTAGGAATATACTGGTTAATAACAGATTCTATATTCCTCATCCTGCAGCAAGTCCTGTTCACACTTTTTCCTCTTTATTAATACAATTGTTTTTTTCAAACATTTTACAAACTATAGAATTTATATATATTCCATATGTTTTCCCTTCCATATTTACTGTGGAAGGGACCATAGATATTGTTCTTTCATATGTTATATAACAATAGTAATACATGAGAATACATTTGACAAATGTCACAAAGTTGAGAGTGGGATACTAGACAATACATGGTAGCATGTACCTGTTGGTGGTCCAATTTGACTATGAATGACTGGAAATGAATGTTATTCATTTTAATAATGCTTTAGGAGCAAAAACGCATAAACATTCCTTGATTTTAGTATTTTTTATTTTTTTTTGCAATTTTGTTACACGCTGCAAATGGCTGCAGTGTATAATTGAGTCTTTGTGTTGTAGTAAGGAATTCCGGTCCTGGTTTCCTCTGCAGCATTTCTCCTTGCTAGGGATCCTGTCTAATTAAGCTGCAGCTGGGATTCCCTAGCTGTGTATTTGGCTTTGTGCAGCCAATGGGGATGTGGCTCTCCTCTTAAATTCATGTCACATGATTGCCTCCTTGCTAGTCATAGCCTCTAGCTTCAGTGTTGCTGTCTGTGATCCTATTTGGTTTCTGTCCTAAGATCTGGTTCTGAGTGCCCTTTGTTTCCTTGCCGTGTCTCTGTTATGTGCCTTGGATTCCTGCCTTGCCTTGATCATCGTTTCTGGTGTGAGTGTAGTTACCTGCCATTTGTTGTGTGCAAGCCCCTGTCTCTGTATCTGTACTGTCAGTTTATATCCAGCCTTGTGCCGGTAAATGTGCTGTCTCCACCTGCCATCATTGTATACTCCTATCCTGAACTGGTTAACCATTGTTTAATCCACCTGCACCTCTTGCATACTCCAGTTCTGAACTGGTTAACCACTGTGCAATCTCCACCTGCACCAATTGTATACTCCTGTGTGTACTGATTCTGTGCTATTCTATCTGTACTATCTGTATTCCAGTCCTGTACTAGTTCAGTGCTATTATAGCTGCACAATCTGTATTCCAGTTCTGTGCCACCCACTTGTGTAAGTCTGGCCTTTTCTTGTTTCCTCTCTCCTACGAGTTCGGTTCTGGGGGCCATGACTTGTTGTTGAGGCGCAGCCAAATCCATCCCCACCTTCAGAGGCCCTGGTGAAAACCACTCGATAACTAGACTCCTGGTAACCGTTCTTGTAACAAATTTAAAATAAAAGATCCAAAACCAAAACATTTCCTTTTTTTTTTTTTTTTTTTTAAACCAGAACCAAAACCAAAATCGAAACCATGACACTCAGTATATGCAATGTCCAATATCCAAAGCTTCGCAAGGTATTGCTGTATGGCATAATGTCTAAAGTTCAGTAGACTGTCATTCCAAGGCAAAAGAAAGGCCCTTAATAGGTGTCATTCCCCTAGACTTTTGGTGCCAGATTTACTAAGCTGAGGGTTTGGAAAAGTGGAGATTTTGCCCATAGCAACCAATCAGATTCTAGATCTCATTTTCCTATTACATACTAGAGAATGTCAGCTAGAATCTCTACTTTTCCACACCCGCAGCTTATACCCCATTCAGATTACCAGCTAAAAGCCGGGGTTTTCATGAAATAGCTGGGTTTCATGAAAACCCCAGCTTTTTCTGGCAATCTGAACGCATACCTTGGCTCTCTCTAGCTGGGTCTTAGCCGGGTCCTGCGACTCCACTGCACAGCGGTGACCAGGGAAATCCAAGGTCACCGCTGTCAGTGTGAACGGGCAGCCCGGCGTGTCCCTGCAAATCCCCAGGGTTTGAAAACCCCAGGGATTTGCAGGGCTGGTAATCAAACGTGGTATTAGTAAAGCTGGCCCCTGGTGTTCACTGTCCTGTGGTACTATATCCCAAGAATAAGTCACAAATTCTTAGCAAAGTTTTAATGCGCTGCAAAGTTTAGAACTGGATGCAGTTGCTGGTTCCCTGACAACTAACAGTGGCGCATGTGCGTCAGCCAGAACTCAGCTCAGCGCATCAGAAGATCCGATAAAGGGGCCATCCCTTCAATTATGCATCACATATCCCTCCCATGCAGGTGGGGATAGGCTTGTAAAAGGAAGAGGCAAGGCGGGGGTGGGGACAGCATTTACCCACGGACACAGATCCTTCTGTAGAAGTTAAGGTATGGTTCAATACATGTAAGTGTCAAGAACTCTTTCTGAAAGAGGGGGTGACGGGTCGTGCACTCCACTCTTCTGTGCGTAGTTTCAGACCCCCGCACATACGGAAAGCAGGTCTGGAATCTTCTCCTTCTGTTTGCATAGTTTAAATGTTAAATTTGCTCTCTTGCAGTGCTATGTGGGTTTTTTATAATTATTACTCCTTTTCAACCCTGGATCCACTATGTATTGTTATCAAGAAATGTCTTCTAGAATATCATGACTTCTGAGGAATATGCATTCAGAAAGTCTACATAGCAGTAACGTGGTATCAATCCATGATGCTTCACTTAAATGAACATACCTATGAATGCTATTAATAACTTGAATTAAATAAGTCAGTTCATACAAAAGAGGCTTAGCTGTCTTCTAAATAGCTGTGACATATTAATGAGAAATACTAGGCATTAATAAAGACACCATGCTAAATGTGGACTAAGGTCACAAGCTATAAATTAATGTAATTAGACGCTAAGGTCGGGAGATGTGAGGCCCTTGTGAAATGTAAAGACAACAGCAATTATAGGCATAAAGAATATTCTAGACATGTCCATATTATGTGAAGTGTTTTGTTTGGATTGTCTACAAATAAGCATTCTTTTCTTTTTGTGAATTAATATTGGTTGTCTACAAAGCATTCGGCGGAAGGCAATCAATATATATTGGTCATCTGCTTTTATTTTAACTAATGAGAGAAAACAAATGTAAAACATGAAGCTAAAAAAAGGGAAGAGCTAAGAAAGGCACTCAACAGAGACAGCTCAGGAGTAACGACACTGACGAGAGGTGTGTTACAGTGTGTTATTGATGAGCTTGATCATTAAAGGAGTTTTAGTAGTCACATGTAGTGTTATTGTGGGTCTTTATTTTTAGATGTTATATGATTGGTGCCATTGTGATGTGTTTGTGGTTTCTATAACACACACACACTCTCTCTCTCTCTCTCTCTCTCTCTCTCTCTCTCTCTCGACAGACCATTATGCGGCATTTCAATGGCGACAATTTCCATTTTCAACTGCGGCGGTGCTGGACGGACCACCATGTGGCATGCATGTATGCATACAAAATCGTGCTAGCATTTTGTGACCTCAACTGTTCTTGGGGAGATGCCCCTGATACCCCTGAATATTGGCTGCTTAACTTCTCGCCATTAATCATCTCTACTTCTAAAAAGTCATTAATCCGACATTTCAATAATGCAGCTAAAGCAGTAATACGGACTAATTGGAAATCCCCATCCCCCACAACAGCTAGAGAATGGTTTACCAGGATTCTCTATATTCACAGCTACCTGGTACCCTTGGTTACGTTTAAAGAAAGAAAGAAAGAAACAGATCTATTTAAACAAATGGCGAGTTGATCCCCTCTGGCGGGACACATCTGCCTCAAGGTGTTAGATAAGTCAAATATGGTATCACCCCCCCTCCTCCCCCTCTTTCACTGTCCCTCTTCACCCCCCCTCATAGCTCTAAATAAACTTGTCTTATATTGCTTAGACTATCTAATGCTTTGTTACTCAGAATGTTGGTTGTTTTACTATTAACTTGTAAAACTGCATTCTAAACTATTATGTTCAGATTTGGGGGTAGATCCAGAACAACGTCCGCGAACGTAAATTCACACAGTACTTACAGCGCATGCACACAGCAGATGTAAGGCATAGTGTAAGGGGCAGGCACGTATCAGTAGCGTATCAACTTACGAAGGGGCGTGCCAGCCATACGCCACCAGTATTTACGCTTCAAAGGCATGGTGAGGCATTTAAACCGTACAGTATGGGCGTGCTTAGCAGCGTAGCTACGTGTGTGAAGTACGTCTACTAGTGGTTACGCAGGGTAAAGGTAGGGTATGGAAAGCGTAAGGCGCCTAAAATACGTACATGAGAGGGGTGTGCCGAGGGGAGCGCATAGAAGGCACGCTAGCGTAAGAACGCAGTGCAGTAAAAGCGTAGCTCTGGATCTGGCCCTTGATGCTTAATGCTCCTGTATGGAATGCTAATAAACAATATTTACACTAAAATGGTGCCATCATTGTACATGTTTACAACCTATCATACTTGTTTCAGGGAAGAGTGCTGCAGGTTCGACTGGACCCAGTACTGATAGTAGGTAGGCTGCAACTACCAATGAAGTCAGTTACTTATTTAGTGTATTTACCATAAAGGAACATCTCTTAATGTGTCAGACTCCTCTAGATATCTATTGTAACATGCACAGCACTGCCTGGTATGATGGTACTACTTACATTAATGGGGCACCTACACAAGGGAAGCCTGTCTTGTTTTAACATGTCTTTTCTTTTCAGCCGCTGCCCCCACACCTGCTATTGGCCACCACTTTCCAAATTCTATAGTCCTCTCAATTCTCAATGAATAAATCTGTGCCCCCTTTTAAATCCAGCACTGTGGTCTGTGTAATTATTTCTTTGTGTGAATGATGCATGTGGGCAGTATGCTGACCTAGGCAGCTTAATGGTTTTTGAGTTAAAGGGGCATTATTCCAGATGTACTATAGACTACAGTCAGATGGTGACCTGAATAATTATTGGGCTGACGATTCATGACCATTTGAAGCAATTTTGCATCTGTGGTGTAGTCTTCTTGTGGAAAGATACAAAACTTACCTAACAAGGATGCTCTATATGTTGTCGCTATACTATACCCAAAAAAAGAAGTTTTGATATCAGAAATATAGAACAGTGCCTTATTATACAGTGGCTCTCATATTTTTCATAATATTTATTGTTTCCCAGTGGTTTTAAAATAAATCTAACTAGTACTAGGAATAAATAATAACAATATTATTTTTGTTATATAATGCGTCTTTAAAAATCTTATGATACAACTAACATGACACTGAGTGTTTGCTAAATAGTGTTCTGAGAAGCAGGTATCAATGCTTTCATATAATAATTGAAAACACAGGTCCTGATTCAGAGTTTGAAGATAAGAGAGGAGAGTTACACCTGGGCAAAACCATGTTAAATTCAGGGGAGTCAAATAAATTTTATTCTATGCACGCAGCGAGAATACTTTGTTTTTGCTTACTGCACACAGATACTGATCATCTTTACTATCACACTGTTATTTAGACGGGCTGGGAAACATCACCTCTCAACTCTAATACTGTTTGAAACAGAAGACATTTGACTCCCCTGAAATCAACATGGTTTTACCTAGGTGTAACTTTCCTCTCGACCGGATTTACAACACCGCATTTATTTTGTTACATGCCTAGATATCCGTTTTTGACTACTACGCATGCATAGTAACTATTTTACGCATTCTATGTAGCATTACGTTATGTAGATTGCGTACATGCGGTTTTTAAAGACCGGAGTGTAAATGTACGCCTCAGCCATGCTGAAATGCAGGGGAGGCAAATTTAAACTGTGAAAAATGATTTAAGGCTAGATTTACTAAACGTGTCAAAAGGAAAAATGGAGATGTTGTCCAAAGCAACCAATCAGCTGACATCTGCCAGTATGAAATAGGAAAATGAGAACCAGAATCTTATTAGTCGCTATAGGCAACACCTCCATTTTTCCTTTTGACAAGTTTAGTAAATCTAGCCCTTAGATTTGAATGATGATGGTCCCTAGTTCAACTCTAAATGAACTATAAGGGTGCCGCTTAGAAAGGATTTTTTTTAGCAAGTCCACTTTAAATGTAGAGCGGTGACGAAGATATCATTGTGAGACATCTCTATAAATAAGGGTTGTTCACAGTGGCCACAGTTCACATTGGAAATGGCAAAAGGTAAGTAAACCTCTTCCCCTAACCCTAAGCCTCCATACCCCGCAGCCTAACCATAATCCTCCTTGCCCAGCAGCCTAACCTTAACCCTCCATGCCCTGCAGCCTATCCCTAAGTTTTTGTTATATGCCATTAGCAGCATGTAAAAACTTACCTTCCAGCCACCACAGCTCTTTAGACGCCATGGTCCTCCAGCAGCATCTCCTCTACTATGCATGATGTCACACACATGTGATGGCATGCAAATTAGCCATGAGTGAAGCACCACCCGAGCTCCCTGCAGATGGGTACTCCTTTTCTTCCTAGGTGCCCTGACTGTTACCTAGCCAATCATATCCCCTGTTTTGGACTGCTGGCCAGTCAGTAGTCAGCAGTCCTTCTTTAAGCTCCAGCATTCCTCAGTGCTGGTTATAGTTCTAATCTTCTAGTCTGTATCCAGCTGTGCCAGTGTGCTCTGCCCTTCTGCATTATTGTGATTTCTGAGTGCCCCAGCTCCTGTAGTTTCCATGCCTTCTGCTTGTGTCCTCCAGCCTTCTTATCCTGTCCCAGCCTAGCCCTTTTCCTCTTGCTGTGATTGTGTATCGCACTCTGTTTGTGTTAGTTTAACGCGAGCCCTTGTACGTTCTGTTTCTCCTTTTTATGTGCTGTGTGTTCTGAAGCCCAGCCTATCCCCACCATCAGGGCTCTAGTGAACATGTATCATGTTCGAAATAGGGTCATTGTAACCGTCAACTGCGCCCCCGACAAAAATGATAAACAGTAAGCAGTATGTGAGCTCTATGCACAAAAGAAAAATGTTTTCTCTGCATACAAATAGGATTCATTTAATTTGCACCCCTTCACATTATATGTGTGTGGGTCCCCGCTTAGAATGGCCCTATTTCGATAGGACCGTTTCCTCCCAGCCAATTTCGAACTTCTTCAGACGGGACTCGATGAGGCATTGCAATCGATCCACGGAGCACCGAGATTTCGGTGCTCTGAAAAGTAAGTTAACTCCTTTCCCACTCCTTTCCCTAATTCTAACCCTAACCCTCCCCTCTCATTACCCTAACCCAACTTTCCTGGCAGCCTGACCCTAACCCTCCCTTCCCTGCAGCCTGACCCTAACCCTCCCTACCCTGCACGGAGTGGTTACTCACCTTTCCCTCGGTTTGGCGATGGCGGCGGTGGAGGGATAGTGGCGGTGGCGGTATTTCCGAATGAGAATGTGTGAAGTATGCTGATCGGCATACTCACCCATTCTGAAAAAAAAAAGTATAAACTATATATAAATATCAAGTATAAAAATAGGGACATCCGAAAAGGAACTTTCGGATGTCCCAATTTCAGAAATGAGAACTTCTAACTAGGGACTGCAACCGTATTGCATTATGGTATTGCTTAGATCTACATTTACACCTGTTTTGCTATATATACATACTCACATCTATATATTATATAATCCTGTTTTATTTCCGTTTCCTACTGACAATTATATTACACATGAGGTGAATTCAATTGTAAGAATGCTGCCAGAAGTCTCTATATAATTTCCAGCAATACTCTTGGCATTTGCTTTTTCATTTTTTTCTATAGACCAGTGATACTTATTATCCCAAATTACAAAGCCGCACAAGTAACACACTCAAATATTTCAATTTCCTGTTGTCATCTACTTTCTACCTAAACAGAAACTATTTCATGTCCTTCATTTCGTCTAGAATTGTATTAATTTGTATGTATCACTCACAATGTACTGCACTTGATTTGAGATAAATAAAATAAATATATATATTACCTGATTTAGATTTAATGAGATACGGTTGGGGTTTTAAAAATGGACTAGCAGCTTTATTAAACAAAAGACCATTTAGAAAAAGAATTTGACAATGAACATGATTTTTTGTTATTTTGTTTTTTTCAGTAGTGAACAAAGGTCTTTTGTGAAGGTACTGTGTACCTGAACTGGGAGGAATAGAATCTATTATACTTTATGCTAACATGAAAAGACTCATAATTTACATATAATAAAGAGAACACTTTTAGAATAAAGACAGCAACTTACGAGTTCTGCAAAATGCAAGAAACCAAGGCGACGATACAAGAATAGTCAGCGTGTTATTTAGAATAATAAAGATTTCTCCCTGTGTAAGAATAATATAATGATGAGGTGTGCAATAGTTTATTTACTCATAAAGTTTATTTATATAGGACCTGATTTAGAGATTGAAAATAAGAGAGGAAAGTTACTCCTGGGCAAAACCATGTTGATTTCAGGGGGAGTAAAGATAATTGTATACTTTGCATGCAGGGATATATCTTCACTTTTGTTTCCTACACGCAGATACCGAGCAGCTTTACTTTTAGACTGTTATTTAACCTCAAGCTGGAAAACATCCTCTCTCATCTTTAATACTGTTTGCAACATATTAAATTTGACTCCACTGAAATCAACATGGTTTTGCCCAGGAGTAACTTTCCTTTCTTATCTTCAATCTCTGAATCAGGTCCATAGTAATTAATTGCCAGGGCCGCCTTCAGAATTTCTGGGGCCCGGGACACACCAGTCAGGCCCCGCCCCATGGCTCAGGCCCCGCAGACCTGCGCTACCATCTGGCCGGTGCGCAGAGAGTCCTGGCTGTCTCCCCCCTATGGCGGCTCTGATAGTGGATATTATGGTGGTGGTTTGTCTAGGCTCTCAACTTGATCGGTTGTATTTAAGTGGAAAATCTACTGCACCACTGCATAAAGATGTTCTAGCACATAGGAATGTATAGATGTGTTGAACAGTAGGCATGGGATGTTCAGCCTACCTAGTAATCTGATTTACAGCACCTTTAAAATCATTTGTACTGTGGTTAAAAGAAAAACAAATTATGCGTGTGCAGGAATTTCCTGTAAAGCTTAAGTTTACTGTGGTATATGATCAAGAAAAAGAAAAAAATTTAATGCTGTAATTAAAATGGATCCATTTGGACAATCTAAATACATTACCCCTTTTTTCCCCTAATCTTCTCCCCTTTATTTTGTATAATTTATACATATTTTTTTTGCTGCCACTGCTGCTTGCCTGCATCAGACTCACCTTCTCTCCATCCGTCCGTTGTCTCCTCCAAACCCTCACAAAAACAGTAGCTCTAGGGCGCGGCATCTGGCAACCCGACCGTGCTCTGCCCCATGTGATGATGTCACATGTCGGTTTTTTTTAGTAGTGTCCTGGGCAGGACAGAGAGGAGGCTTGGGGCTATCCCAAGCCCCTTCTCTGCCCGGACCCGGGACACTAGGACCGGCTGTCCCCACTGATGTTAATTGCTATTCTAATTGTTGATTATTCTCTTCCAGCTGAATATCACTTTCATATAAAAATCAAACAATGCCATGTATTAATATTGTGTTTCAGTATTTCAACCCTACCCACACTGAGATATAATCATGACAAATACTAGTGGAACAAATTTAAGTGGGCAAATTAAATTATCTTCAATGGGGTAGATCCAGAACTAAGTACGCCAGCGTATTTATGCCAGCGTATTTACTAGAGATATGTGGGCTTGGTTCTCAGAGAACTGAGCCTACCGAATTTGAGGATCCGAGGCTGCATCCAAGCACAGCTCGGATCTCCGCGTGCCTCGGATGACGTCACTGAGGCCAAATTTCAAAATCCTGTGTCGGATCTCGCAAGGCTTTGGCATTCGGCATCGGAAGAAGACACACGGAGGAAAGAGCGAGGGACGCAGCAAAGTAAGTAAGAGGAATACTGGGGGGAGCTGTACACATGAAATAAATACTGGGGGGGATCTAGACACATGATGGGAATACTGGGGAGAGTTGGACACATGATGGAACACTGGGGGGAGCTGGATACATGATGGGAATACTGGGGAAGAGCTGGACATATGATGGGAATACAGGGGGGCGCTGGACACATGATGGGAATACTGGGGGGG
>WWET01001065.1:396722-414003 GCA_011038615.1 Limnodynastes dumerilii
TTCCTGCTGTAATTACCATTCCTATCTTAAAGTCAAGGAGACTGCACATAAATTCTCAAAGTATTCCATCTATCCTATGGGAAGATTCAAAAGAGATATTCAATTTTTGTGGCACATGATGCCGCAAGGATGGAGATTGACTAAAACTTCCGGTGCCCTATATCTAATGCACCAGCTACCATAGTAGCCAGCAACCAGTACACTTTGCAGAAGAAATATTTTCTGACAATTTGATTTTGACTTTTTTGAGCAATTGTGACTTGATATACGAAAAATGTTATAGTCCCTTTTTTGACAGATAAGCACCACTTCCAATTTCCCTAACCCTCCCTTCCCCACAGCCTAACCCTAAGCCTCCCCTTCTAAGCTCCATCCCCTCCCTGCAGCCTAACCCTAAGCCTCCCTTCTAAACTCCACCCCCCCTGTAGCCTAACTCTTAGTCTCCCCTTCTAAGCTGCAGCCCCTCCCTGCAGCCTAACCCCAAGTCTCCCCTTCTGCAATCCATTCCCTCCCTGCAGCCTTACCCTTAGTCTCCTCTTCAAAACGTTGTCCCCTCCCCGCAGCTTACCCTAGGTCTCCCCTTCTAAGCTCCATACCCTTTTCGCAGCCTAACCCTAAGTCTCCCCTTTAAAACATCATCCCCTCCCCGCAGCCTAACCCTAGGTCTCCCCTTCTAAGCTCCATACCTTTCTCGCAGCCTAACCCTAAGTCTCCCCTTCAAAACATCATCCCCTCCCCGCCACCTAACCCTATGTTGCCCCTTCTGCAATCCATCCTCTCCCCACAACCTAACCCTAACACTATAAATAAAAAATGTAACCTTTAGTACAAGATTGTAACAATAAAAATGGATTTTAATCAGTCGGAATTTTTTCAGTGTCGGTATTATTATTTCAAGTCAGGATTATATGTCAAGATTTGTTCAGTGTCAGTATTATTTACATTTCGGGTATTTTTGCTGTAAGTATTTTATTTGTAGGGAGTTCATTTTTGTCTGTAATTTTTGTCAGTATTTTTTCCATGTTGGGATATCTTCAATAGGGAAACTCGAGTCGGTATTTCTTCTGTCGGGATTACTTGCGTCGGGAATATGACTACCACCGCTCCCATGAACCTCCCCTCTCACTTATGGAATTTAGCTGACTTTCGAGACCAAAGCCCTACCTTAACTTCTCCGTGTGTATCGCTGTGAGGACGTAGTGCTCAGATGTACAGAAGTGCCTAACCCAGCCCATACTGTATAATTGAAATGCCTTCCTCCACCCACATTGCGTATTCTCACACATACGGAGTGTTGTCACGCCCTGTTGTATGGATTTGTGCACGTGCGGGAATCAACTCTGTACGCACTCAGATATGATGCGTAAGATCTGCTGTGCATGCGCAGTTTGCCAAAAAATGCCAACTTACGCACATGGCATGCGTAAGTTGGCTAACGTTATTAAATCTGATTACGGTCCTAAGTTTTTCTGACAGTGGGGCATTACAACCCGCCATGTATACAGTGTGTACACACATTTACTCAATCTACGTAAGAAAAAGATATGTAGATTACGTAAAAAAATCACTATGCACGAGCAGTAGTAAAAATCGCTAAACACTGGACGTATAACATATACGTCGGGTGTTTAGCGATTTTTACTACTGCGCTACTCTGAATACGGGCCTTAAGAGTTGAGTTATAGAAATTAAATTTTGAGAGCCTTAAATAAAAAAAAACTATATCTGATTATGAGTTTAACCCAGAAGGCTTTCATAAAAAATATTCTGTTCTAGTTGTAATCTGCGGCTTCATAAGCTGACATCCAATATTTCTTAAGCATTAGCTTCAAAGAAGAAAAAAACTAGTTGGTTTTTGTGTGTGTGTGTGTGTGTGTGTTTTTGACAGGTCTTGTATTATGTCTTGTCTTTCACAGACAATATATGAGAAGGTACTTTCACAATCTTGCCTATAGCCACAACGGAAAGTTCTCTTATCAGCTTATTTAGCTTGTAGCATTCTGAGATGTTTGTTAATATGTTTGATCCATAAATTCTTAGCTACTTTAACCTACTTAATGAAATATTCCTTTGACCAGAGCAGTGTTTGGCTAGAAAATACGCCTGTGCTGTTGTTCCAAGGACGTTATAAACTGTGTTATATTGGCTGTGATTGAGTTATTATAAAGGAGAAGGACTTGCCGAGTCTCTGAGGGGATCATCAAGTAATTGGACATTGTAATGCAGGATTTGCTGATGGAGATGGATAGCAATAATCAGCAGCGGGTTAGATTTATAATTAACCACAAGTCTTCAGGAAGAGTTCATATTAACTTTGCTTAAAGTCAAAGCTAAAAAAGAAAATTATTTCAGGAGCAAGGCATAAATATTGTATTAATAACTCATAAATGCTATTGGAAGCTTGGAAACAGAGCTAAAAGGACTGATTAACTTATTAAGCTATGCATTTATCATGCAATTTGCATATATGTCTGCTCAAACAAACAAAACAAGTTAAAAACAAAAAAACTTTTCTAAACTATTTTTTCTGAAACCAATGCAGACGTGCTACCGAACGGGGAAATCTGTGTTGTTGCACTAAGCTGCTGATATCTATTAACAACCCATGTGGAGAGCATTGCTAGGGATAGTAGATACACAAAAATAATAATAATAAACACCTAACATATAAAATGCGAATAATAAAATAGCAGCACTTGTATATGAGTTAATAAATTGTACACCTGAAATGTCTGGTAGGATGTAGTCATATGGTTCCAGCTGTTTTAACATGTCCATATTTATTAACAGGTTTTTATATAGAGCCATCAGATTACGTAGCGCTTTACAGAGAATATTTCACATTCACATTAGCCCCATGCTACATTCTAAGGTCCCTAACATACACACACAGGACCGGGTTTACATCTAAGAAGCAGTCACTTCTTAGGTGCGTATATTTAGTAAAGGTCCTGCTGCTCATGCATAGGAGGTCCTTTACACAATCTACATACCAGTTCGGTGCATGGATTGCCTTCGGGTGTCGTTTTTAGTTGGTGCATGGATTGCCTTCGGGCGGTCTTTAAAGACCGCCCGTAGTATTTTAGGTAAAAAGAGGCGGCGTAATGCCGCCTCCAGGAGGGTAAAAGTGGGAGGTATTTAGATTAGCCGGGGAAGGCGGAGAGCGTCAATGTCCGTGCGGACATTGCACGGAGAGATAAGGTAGCCCTATGGCACTTGTAAGTTCCATAAGGTACCTAAAAAGGGGGGCGGGATGGGTTCAGGATGGGTGAGTTAGGTGCGGGTCCGTCCACACCGGATCTGTGAATCCGGTCCACAGACATTAGGGTTAATTAATTCAGCAGCCAATTAACCTACCACCATGTTTTTGGAGTGTGGAAGGAAACCGGAACACCCAGAGGAAGCCCACACAGACACGGGGAGAACATACAAACTCCACACAGATAAGGTCTTGTCAAACTCATGCGCTGTGAGACAGAAGTGCTACTCACTGAGCCACCGTGCTGTCCTAATTCAAGTTCATATTTGGATATACACAGTCTGGTTTGAGAAGAATGTTTATTAGATATCAAGAGAACAGGTACCTAGGACAATAGGAAAGTTTACAAATTAAATCTAGATGAATAAAATGCCATGGGCCGGATCCAGAACTAATAAAGTCAGATGACTTCTGCAAGTCATTTGTGTAGGTCCCCTGACAAATAACATCAGACAGATGTTATGCAAGTGTACCTTCTAGCGCACAGAACTTAGTTCCGTACATTAGAAGTTCAGATGAAGGGCCAAGCACTTCACTTATGCATACTGTATCCGTGCCATACATGGTAGGCCGAACAGATGCTAATCCTTGCATAGAAGTTAAAGTACGGCTTTGGACACATAAGTGCATTTGTGGACCAACATTTCCTGTGAGGTACTGATCCCAGACATGCTTCCAAACAAAGTTTTACTAGTCTAGATTTCACATGTGTATTCTCCGTTTCATCCTTATCCGGAGTTCCTGGGTTCCTTTCTGGTGAAATTAAGAGACATTCTTCTCAAACTGCACTATTTATATCCAAATATGAATTTGAATATGAATATGAATCCTCAATACTGAAACTTATGTTGAGACTACACCGTACCTAACATTGCAAGAGTACAATTTATTAATTTAATCAATTTATCAATTTATTATTTTAGGTGTAATTATCATATATTTTTATGTTTCTACATATATTAGTCCTAGCAACACTACCACATTTTCTCTTGTTAAAAAGCATATATGTGACCTTTCATATGACCCTTTGGAACAATCAATCACTGTGCATTGATTGGATAGCATAGAAAGATTCCTGTCAATGAGCACATATATTTGAAAGGGAAGTCACTATGGGTTCCCTTTGATTGGTCAGTAAGCAAACTGACCCACTTTAGTGTGTGTGTCTTTATATACGCAAAGGACTGGATACATGTTTCCACTGGCACTACATTTGGGGCTTTGAATGCAGTGAGGGAAATTTGGATAAAAAATTATAGAATGGGCCAAGCAAAGGTTTTCTCACGTTGTGTTCCTGTGCCACACCAATAGAAGGGGCATGTCCAGTGTGACAGGATGTGGTTATTATTTTTTTCACTGGTAGGGTGCAATCTTTTGCATACAGACGCAGAACAGTCAGCCACATAAAATTAACATTCCCTTCTCCCACTATCCCATAAATGTGTTTAGTTCACTGTTATGTTTCATGAAAACGTCTTGCTTTTATTTAATTAGTTTATCAGCTAAGAAACAGGTGCATGAAAGACATGGGAAATCTCAATGCTATTAGCCAGTAGCTAATCTGCCATTCCATCTGTAAAATACAACGCAGAAATATTAGTTACACACAGTTGAAAATATATGATAAGCTAACTACCAATCCTCCAATATATCTTCTGTGGAGCAATCTGCTATCAGGCATATGTTTTACTTTGGACCAAGCAAATAATGTACAGGCAACAGTGTCATTTTCTACAGGTGTGGTATTTCGATAGGGCCGTTCTCTCCTAGTCAGTTTAGAACTGGCTGGGATATCGATTGCTTATGCCTCGAAGAATCAGAGCAATCAATCCCCGGAACACCTAACAGTGCTCCGAAAGGTGAGTGGCTAAACTAACCCCAACCTTTCCCCTAATTATAACCCTAACCCTCCCCTTCCATTACCCTAACCCACCCTTCCCCGCAGCCTGACCATAACCCTCCCTTCTCCCTAGCCTGACCCTAATACTCCCTTCTCTATAGCCTATCCCTAAGACTCCCTCTCCGCAGCCTGACCCTAACCCTCCCCTTCTATGGTTCTAACCCTAACCCTCCCCTTCTATGATCCTAACCCTAACCCTCCCTTCCTAATCGCCTAACCCTATCCCCCCAATACTAAAATGCCCCGGAAAGGTTACTCACTTCTCCGTAGCTGTGATCTGGCGGGTCTTCGAAAATGAATGGGGGAGTATGCCGATCGGCACTCACTCATTGATGTAAAAGCAGACAGTGAAGTGCTGTATATAGACAGAGCACTGTGGTCAGCCTAAATACACAGTATTGAAGAGCACATTTTGTAAATATTCTCATGAAATATTTTCCAGTTTCTACATTTGACAGTGAAAATTGTTTTTTCAGTGACATGAACTGACTATACACCCACCCAACAAACTCATAGAATGAAAACTACTTTATGAATCAAACCCAGTATAGATTGTTGAAGTCAAAGTTTGGATTTCTAAAACGTTGAACCCCTCTGAGCTGGCACAGTCCAATGCAACACAAAACTTTTCCACAATTTAGCTGCAAATCAATTCTCCTATAATATAGAGCTGAATAGGACAGAAAGGCTCCCTACTGACTGAATCAATGTTGAAAGTGTTGAAAGTTAATTCAATGAGCATTTCACAAAGATGGGAGAATCTGACTACAGGCTATTTTTATAGGCCATGTGATGGTGACTTCTTTTGTGACTGTAATTGATTTTATTCTCTCATGATTGTTTTATTTTTTAAATATATTCATTACTGACAAGTTTTCATATTTTAAGCAAGTTTCAGATAACCAGAGGCGTAACTAGGCTTGATGGAGCTTAGGGCAATTTAATTATGGCACCCTCTTGTACCTGGGTATCCATCGGTGCCCAAGGCATTTACCCTATAAATCCGTTACGAGTCCTCACTGTGATGGCTGTTATTGCAAAATAGGGACAGCCGAAAGTTGCTTTTGATTTCGAATGAGAGCAATTTCAGATTTTTCTTTAGAAATGGGTGATTATGCGATCGGCTTACTCACCCATTCATTTTCAGAAGCGCTGCCGGGGACTTAGGGTTAGGCTTCGGGGGAGACTTAGAGTTAGGGTTAGGGAGTGGGGTTGCTTACCTTGCGGAGCACAGTGTTCGGTGCTCCAGGGATCGATTGCTATGCCTCTTCGAGGCATAAGCAATGATTTGCCCAGCCAGTTCGGAAATGGCTGGGAGTGAACAGCCCTATCGCAATAGGGCCGTTCACAACAGGGACCCACTTTCACCCTAGTTACGCCTCTGCAGATAACTTTCTAGCCCATACCATGCAGGTCAGTTAAGGCCAATATTTCCCATACAAATCCTACTTTACATGCACAGAAGTATTACTTTTAAAATACATATGCTTATATTAATTGCTGACTGGCATTAACGAAAAGGTTATGCCCCAGCACACGTCCCATAGTAGCTAGGATGTCACTAAAGCACACATTTTAAATAGTCATGAAGTCATGCTGGCCTGTACTCTTTAAATATTCTGCTTATTTCCAAATACAAAAGCAACCTATAAAATATTAATCCCGTCATTCTGCCACCTTGACATTTACAGTAACACCACAATTCCCCAAAGATCTGATGGGAGCGTAAATGTTTTACAACTTTATTCACTTTCTAACAAATGCAACCGAGCTGTGACAACAGACAGCGATGCTCCGGATAATTATTTAACTTTTTCTTCAGATAAAGAGGGAAAAAAATGAACTATGGAAGCTTGTACCATTGTGAAAATCTGTAGGTGATTATGAATCCTTCCTGTTTCAAGCTTTTCTGTTCTGGTCTTGTGGTCAGCCTACAGAAATCTAACAAGAAGGTCTACCACATTCATTTCTTTATGAAGCCCTCCAGAGAAACAGCTGCTAAAGAGAATGAGAAATGGATTTAATATTCTACTGCTAACACCTTAACGATAGAGCTGGTAGAGTTCAATGTATTCAACTTGTAAGAAGTATTTTTGGTTCACTTTCCTGAAACATCTCAACTGATGCCAAATATACTGCAGAGGGCCTACCAATAATATTTCATACAAACAGTAAACTATACTGCCAAGGGCCTACCAATAATATCTCATTAAAACAGTAAAATATATTGCCAAGGGCCTACCAATAATATCTCATACAAAGAGTAAACTATACTGCCAAGGGCCTACCAATAATATGGGTGTGGGTCCCCGGTTAGAAAATCCCAATTTCGAAAATTCGAATTGCGAATTTTCTTTTGCGAATGCGAATTTTCTCCGAATTGCTAAAATTCGAAAAATGCATTCACCTAAATGTTTCTATTTATACTAGTCTGAAATTAATAGAAATGTAGAAATAAAAGTATATTCTGAATAGGGAGTTATAGAGAAAATTCGAAAATAGAAATGTAGAAATAAAAGTATATTCTGAATAGGGAGTTATAGAGAAAATTCGAAAATAGAAATGTAGAAATAAAAGTATATTCTGAATAGGGAGTTATAGAGAAAATTCGAAAATAGAAATGTAGAAATAAAAGTATATTCTGAATAGGGAGTTATAGAGAAAATTCGAAAATAGAAATGTAGAAATAAAAGTATATTCTGAATAGGGAGTTATAGAGAAAATTCGAAAATAGAAATGTAGAAATAAAAGTATATTCTGAATAGGGAGTTATAGAGAAAATTCGAAAATAGAAATGTAGAAATAAAAGTATATTCTGAATAGGGAGTTATAGAGAAAATTCGAAAATAGAAATGTAGAAATAAAAGTATATTCTGAATAGGGAGTTATAGAGAAAATTCGAAAATAGAAATGTAGAAATAAAAGTATATTCTGAATAGGGAGTTATAGAGAAAATTCGAAAATAGAAATGTAGAAATAAAAGTATATTCTGAATAGGGAGTTATAGAGAAAATTCGAAAATAGAAATGTAGAAATAAAAGTATATTCTGAATAGGGAGTTATAGAGAAAATTCGAAAATAGAAATGTAGAAATAAAAGTATATTCTGAATAGGGAGTTATAGAGAAAATTCGAAAATAGAAATGTAGAAATAAAAGTATATTCTGAATAGGGAGTTATAGAGAAAATTCGAAAATAGAAATGTAGAAATAAAAGTATATTCTGAATAGGGAGTTATAGAGAAAATTCGAAAATAGAAATGTAGAAATAAAAGTATATTCTGAATAGGGAGTTATAGAGAAAATTCGAAAATAGAAATGTAGAAATAAAAGTATATTCTGAATAGGGAGTTATAGAGAAAATTCGAAAATAGAAATGTAGAAATAAAAGTATATTCT
Source organism: Limnodynastes dumerilii (assembly GCA_011038615.1). Lineage (NCBI taxonomy): Eukaryota > Metazoa > Chordata > Amphibia > Anura > Limnodynastidae > Limnodynastes > Limnodynastes dumerilii. Next base: position 405,279 of record WWET01001065.1, read on the forward strand.
GAATAGGGAGTTATAGAGAAAATTCGAAAATAGAAATGTAGAAATAAAAGTATATTCTGAATAGGGAGTTATAGAGAAAATTCGAAAATAGAAATGTAGAAATAAAAGTATATTCTGAATAGGGAGTTATAGAGAAAATTCGAAAATAGAAATGTAGAAATAAAAGTATATTCTGAATAGGGAGTTATAGAGAAAATTCGAAAATAGAAATGTAGAAATAAAAGTATATTCTGAATAGGGAGTTATAGAGAAAATTCGAAAATAGAAATGTAGAAATAAAAGTATATTCTGAATAGGGAGTTATAGAGAAAATTCGAAAATAGAAATGTAGAAATAAAAGTATATTCTGAATAGGGAGTTATAGAGAAAATTCGAAAATAGAAATGTAGAAATAAAAGTATATTCTGAATAGGGAGTTATAGAGAAAATTCGAAAATAGAAATGTAGAAATAAAAGTATATTCTGAATAGGGAGTTATAGAGAAAATTCGAAAATAGAAATGTAGAAATAAAAGTATATTCTGAATAGGGAGTTATAGAGAAAATTCGAAAATAGAAATGTAGAAATAAAAGTATATTCTGAATAGGGAGTTATAGAGAAAATTCGAAAATAGAAATGTAGAAATAAAAGTATATTCTGAATAGGGAGTTATAGAGAAAATTCGAAAATAGAAATGTAGAAATAAAAGTATATTCTGAATAGGGAGTTATAGAGAAAATTCGAAAATAGAAATGTAGAAATAAAAGTATATTCTGAATAGGGAGTTATAGAGAAAATTCGAAAATAGAAATGTAGAAATAAAAGTATATTCTGAATAGGGAGTTATAGAGAAAATTCGAAAATAGAAATGTAGAAATAAAAGTATATTCTGAATAGGGAGTTATAGAGAAAATTCGAAAATAGAAATGTAGAAATAAAAGTATATTCTGAATAGGGAGTTATAGAGAAAATTCGAAAATAGAAATGTAGAAATAAAAGTATATTCTGAATAGGGAGTTATAGAGAAAATTCGAAAATAGAAATGTAGAAATAAAAGTATATTCTGAATAGGGAGTTATAGAGAAAATTCGAAAATAGAAATGTAGAAATAAAAGTATATTCTGAATAGGGAGTTATAGAGAAAATTCGAAAATAGAAATGTAGAAATAAAAGTATATTCTGAATAGGGAGTTATAGAGAAAATTCGAAAATAGAAATGTAGAAATAAAAGTATATTCTGAATAGGGAGTTATAGAGAAAATTCGAAAATAGAAATGTAGAAATAAAAGTATATTCTGAATAGGGAGTTATAGAGAAAATTCGAAAATAGAAATGTAGAAATAAAAGTATATTCTGAATAGGGAGTTATAGAGAAAATTCGAAAATAGAAATGTAGAAATAAAAGTATATTCTGAATAGGGAGTTATAGAGAAAATTCGAAAATAGAAATGTAGAAATAAAAGTATATTCTGAATAGGGAGTTATAGAGAAAATTCGAAAATAGAAATGTAGAAATAAAAGTATATTCTGAATAGGGAGTTATAGAGAAAATTCGAAAATAGAAATGTAGAAATAAAAGTATATTCTGAATAGGGAGTTATAGAGAAAATTCGAAAATAGAAATGTAGAAATAAAAGTATATTCTGAATAGGGAGTTATAGAGAAAATTCGAAAATAGAAATGTAGAAATAAAAGTATATTCTGAATAGGGAGTTATAGAGAAAATTCGAAAATAGAAATGTAGAAATAAAAGTATATTCTGAATAGGGAGTTATAGAGAAAATTCGAAAATAGAAATGTAGAAATAAAAGTATATTCTGAATAGGGAGTTATAGAGAAAATTCGAAAATAGAAATGTAGAAATAAAAGTATATTCTGAATAGGGAGTTATAGAGAAAATTCGAAAATAGAAATGTAGAAATAAAAGTATATTCTGAATAGGGAGTTATAGAGAAAATTCGAAAATAGAAATGTAGAAATAAAAGTATATTCTGAATAGGGAGTTATAGAGAAAATTCGAAAATAGAAATGTAGAAATAAAAGTATATTCTGAATAGGGAGTTATAGAGAAAATTCGAAAATAGAAATGTAGAAATAAAAGTATATTCTGAATAGGGAGTTATAGAGAAAATTCGAAAATAGAAATGTAGAAATAAAAGTATATTCTGAATAGGGAGTTATAGAGAAAATTCGAAAATAGAAATGTAGAAATAAAAGTATATTCTGAATAGGGAGTTATAGAGAAAATTCGAAAATAGAAATGTAGAAATAAAAGTATATTCTGAATAGGGAGTTATAGAGAAAATTCGAAAATAGAAATGTAGAAATAAAAGTATATTCTGAATAGGGAGTTATAGAGAAAATTCGAAAATAGAAATGTAGAAATAAAAGTATATTCTGAATAGGGAGTTATAGAGAAAATTCGAAAATAGAAATGTAGAAATAAAAGTATATTCTGAATAGGGAGTTATAGAGAAAATTCGAAAATAGAAATGTAGAAATAAAAGTATATTCTGAATAGGGAGTTATAGAGAAAATTCGAAAATAGAAATGTAGAAATAAAAGTATATTCTGAATAGGGAGTTATAGAGAAAATTCGAAAATAGAAATGTAGAAATAAAAGTATATTCTGAATAGGGAGTTATAGAGAAAATTCGAAAATAGAAATGTAGAAATAAAAGTATATTCTGAATAGGGAGTTATAGAGAAAATTCGAAAATAGAAATGTAGAAATAAAAGTATATTCTGAATAGGGAGTTATAGAGAAAATTCGAAAATAGAAATGTAGAAATAAAAGTATATTCTGAATAGGGAGTTATAGAGAAAATTCGAAAATAGAAATGTAGAAATAAAAGTATATTCTGAATAGGGAGTTATAGAGAAAATTCGAAAATAGAAATGTAGAAATAAAAGTATATTCTGAATAGGGAGTTATAGAGAAAATTCGAAAATAGAAATGTAGAAATAAAAGTATATTCTGAATAGGGAGTTATAGAGAAAATTCGAAAATAGAAATGTAGAAATAAAAGTATATTCTGAATAGGGAGTTATAGAGAAAATTCGAAAATAGAAATGTAGAAATAAAAGTATATTCTGAATAGGGAGTTATAGAGAAAATTCGAAAATAGAAATGTAGAAATAAAAGTATATTCTGAATAGGGAGTTATAGAGAAAATTCGAAAATAGAAATGTAGAAATAAAAGTATATTCTGAATAGGGAGTTATAGAGAAAATTCGAAAATAGAAATGTAGAAATAAAAGTATATTCTGAATAGGGAGTTATAGAGAAAATTCGAAAATAGAAATGTAGAAATAAAAGTATATTCTGAATAGGGAGTTATAGAGAAAATTCGAAAATAGAAATGTAGAAATAAAAGTATATTCTGAATAGGGAGTTATAGAGAAAATTCGAAAATAGAAATGTAGAAATAAAAGTATATTCTGAATAGGGAGTTATAGAGAAAATTCGAAAATAGAAATGTAGAAATAAAAGTATATTCTGAATAGGGAGTTATAGAGAAAATTCGAAAATAGAAATGTAGAAATAAAAGTATATTCTGAATAGGGAGTTATAGAGAAAATTCGAAAATAGAAATGTAGAAATAAAAGTATATTCTGAATAGGGAGTTATAGAGAAAATTCGAAAATAGAAATGTAGAAATAAAAGTATATTCTGAATAGGGAGTTATAGAGAAAATTCGAAAATAGAAATGTAGAAATAAAAGTATATTCTGAATAGGGAGTTATAGAGAAAATTCGAAAATAGAAATGTAGAAATAAAAGTATATTCTGAATAGGGAGTTATAGAGAAAATTCGAAAATAGAAATGTAGAAATAAAAGTATATTCTGAATAGGGAGTTATAGAGAAAATTCGAAAATAGAAATGTAGAAATAAAAGTATATTCTGAATAGGGAGTTATAGAGAAAATTCGAAAATAGAAATGTAGAAATAAAAGTATATTCTGAATAGGGAGTTATAGAGAAAATTCGAAAATAGAAATGTAGAAATAAAAGTATATTCTGAATAGGGAGTTATAGAGAAAATTCGAAAATAGAAATGTAGAAATAAAAGTATATTCTGAATAGGGAGTTATAGAGAAAATTCGAAAATAGAAATGTAGAAATAAAAGTATATTCTGAATAGGGAGTTATAGAGAAAATTCGAAAATAGAAATGTAGAAATAAAAGTATATTCTGAATAGGGAGTTATAGAGAAAATTCGAAAATAGAAATGTAGAAATAAAAGTATATTCTGAATAGGGAGTTATAGAGAAAATTCGAAAATAGAAATGTAGAAATAAAAGTATATTCTGAATAGGGAGTTATAGAGAAAATTCGAAAATAGAAATGTAGAAATAAAAGTATATTCTGAATAGGGAGTTATAGAGAAAATTCGAAAATAGAAATGTAGAAATAAAAGTATATTCTGAATAGGGAGTTATAGAGAAAATTCGAAAATAGAAATGTAGAAATAAAAGTATATTCTGAATAGGGAGTTATAGAGAAAATTCGAAAATAGAAATGTAGAAATAAAAGTATATTCTGAATAGGGAGTTATAGAGAAAATTCGAAAATAGAAATGTAGAAATAAAAGTATATTCTGAATAGGGAGTTATAGAGAAAATTCGAAAATAGAAATGTAGAAATAAAAGTATATTCTGAATAGGGAGTTATAGAGAAAATTCGAAAATAGAAATGTAGAAATAAAAGTATATTCTGAATAGGGAGTTATAGAGAAAATTCGAAAATAGAAATGTAGAAATAAAAGTATATTCTGAATAGGGAGTTATAGAGAAAATTCGAAAATAGAAATGTAGAAATAAAAGTATATTCTGAATAGGGAGTTATAGAGAAAATTCGAAAATAGAAATGTAGAAATAAAAGTATATTCTGAATAGGGAGTTATAGAGAAAATTCGAAAATAGAAATGTAGAAATAAAAGTATATTCTGAATAGGGAGTTATAGAGAAAATTCGAAAATAGAAATGTAGAAATAAAAGTATATTCTGAATAGGGAGTTATAGAGAAAATTCGAAAATAGAAATGTAGAAATAAAAGTATATTCTGAATAGGGAGTTATAGAGAAAATTCGAAAATAGAAATGTAGAAATAAAAGTATATTCTGAATAGGGAGTTATAGAGAAAATTCGAAAATAGAAATGTAGAAATAAAAGTATATTCTGAATAGGGAGTTATAGAGAAAATTCGAAAATAGAAATGTAGAAATAAAAGTATATTCTGAATAGGGAGTTATAGAGAAAATTCGAAAATAGAAATGTAGAAATAAAAGTATATTCTGAATAGGGAGTTATAGAGAAAATTCGAAAATAGAAATGTAGAAATAAAAGTATATTCTGAATAGGGAGTTATAGAGAAAATTCGAAAATAGAAATGTAGAAATAAAAGTATATTCTGAATAGGGAGTTATAGAGAAAATTCGAAAATAGAAATGTAGAAATAAAAGTATATTCTGAATAGGGAGTTATAGAGAAAATTCGAAAATAGAAATGTAGAAATAAAAGTATATTCTGAATAGGGAGTTATAGAGAAAATTCGAAAATAGAAATGTAGAAATAAAAGTATATTCTGAATAGGGAGTTATAGAGAAAATTCGAAAATAGAAATGTAGAAATAAAAGTATATTCTGAATAGGGAGTTATAGAGAAAATTCGAAAATAGAAATGTAGAAATAAAAGTATATTCTGAATAGGGAGTTATAGAGAAAATTCGAAAATAGAAATGTAGAAATAAAAGTATATTCTGAATAGGGAGTTATAGAGAAAATTCGAAAATAGAAATGTAGAAATAAAAGTATATTCTGAATAGGGAGTTATAGAGAAAATTCGAAAATAGAAATGTAGAAATGGAAGTATATTCTGAATAGGGAGCTTTATGAAATAGAATTGTTCGAAATTGAGAATAATAGCAATAGAGAATAATCGAAAATACAACAATCGAAATAGAAATACAATCGAAATGTGCATGTTTCGTAACCTATTACATTCGAAATAGGGAACGTTCGAAATAGCGAAAATTCGAAATTGCGAACTTTCGAAATAGCGAAAATTCGCAATTTAGTGGTCGAAATACAGATTTTCGAAATTGGCATTTTCTAACCGGGGACTGACTACCCAATAATATCTCATACAAAGAGTAAACTATACTTGCAAGGGCCTACCAATAATACCTCATACGAATAGTAAAAGATACCACCAAGAATTTACCACTGATACCTAATACATATGGTACAATTTACTGCCAAGGATCTACCACTGATACCTAATACCTATGGTACAATTTGCCGCCATGGATCTACCACTGATATCTAATACCTATGCCACAATGTATTGCCAAGAATCTACCACTGATAACTAATACCTCTGGTAAAATTTACTGCCAAGGATCTACCACTGATGGCTTGTACCTACTGTTAAATATAGGGCCAAGGACCTACCACTGGTACTTCATACACACTGTAAAATATACAGCCAAGGTCCTACCGCTGATAACTTGTGACTACTACATTGTTGCTTATACAAAATATGAAAGATGACACAGATGACAGATGATGTCTTTATTGAATGATTCTGAACTTTTTTTTTTTTTACATTATTATTTATTAAATATCTGTCTATAGTTTTTATGGATAATCTGTTGATGTTTTCTTGTCTATTGCTTGGACATTTTTTTGCGGGGCACATTATGAGATGTGATGACACAAAATACAGCATATCACTTTAAAAACGCCTTCCCAAAACTGCAACAGTCCTCTCACCCTGAGGGTCCCAACCTCAAAAAATTCACAAAAACAATAGGATAATGGGTAGAGAAAAGCGCTGAATTGTGTGAATAAAAAATAATAAAAAATCCAATCTGATGTGCCAAAAAATATACATATACCAATTATAATATAATTAAAATGACCTTAAATACTCCATAAACAATAAATCATATAAATATCTTCAATTTAAAGTGGCACACAAGTGGTCTCTAAAAATATTCTATCTAATGAACCAATGTCTCTTCAAGAAATAAATAAATAAATGGATCTCTTCAAAAATATATAAACATTCTCCAATAGGTCATTCAAAAGAAGTAAATAGTCCTCCAAAAAATTCCTAAAAACTTAATTTATACAGTCCTATTGCCGTTTGCAATAATCTTTCTCATAGGCATCTACAACATACAAGAGAAAAATAGGAAAACATAATTAATTAACATCCAGGTGCAATATATCAAAAAGAAGAGTCAGTCCACTATTAAATGATAACAAAAAGATACATTTTACTGGGATAAATAAAACTGCGTGGAGGATCTGTTTGCTACAAACTTTGTACAGCCGCCTTTTGGACATCCCAGTAAAAGACCATCTGATCCTTCCACTTGAACAGTAGGGGTACGCAAAACTTGTCTGTTCTGGGACTATTTTATGATTCATGTGTATATGTTTTGTGAGTTTTATTTATCCCAGTAAAATTTATCTTTTTGTTACCATTTAACTAATGGTATTAGTAGTGAAACAAAAAGAGCATTTCAAAAAGATTAAATGAACACTTCCAAGATGTGGCCAAGGAGGAATTCCAGGAAGCAAATTCTACTCTCATGGACAAGGAGATTTCTGAACAATTTCACGTTTTACCTTATTTGGAAAGAAAGGGTGTTGGGAATCTTACAATTTAAAATTCAAGGACTTTGGAACGCCTATTTTACAGACTCAACCAATTGTTATATCGCATGTGGATTTAAGATGCAGCCTATTTTGTATTGCCTATAAATGTAAAAGATTTTGACTAAGATTAAGGCAGAATTTCTAATTAGAAATTTGGGTGTAAGGTTATCACAGCGCTTGCATTTGTTTTTGTAAATAAACCTTTTGTATATACTTAAAGTTCTTTTGATGCAGACATTCTTTGATTCTTCACTGTTCCAAGGGTGTTGGAAAGACTTCCACCATGGAAGACTGAATCTTGAGGCTTCAGATCCGTGCTGGAAGCCTCCTGTGTGCACAACTGAGGTCACGAAATGCTCACAAATGGACTGCTTCAGATCTCTGTGCGCACGGATATCTTTAAGTCTGCATGGAAGAGGGGAGTGCACGCCTCTGTCATTCCCCTCTCTTATGCAGAGTTCTGGACACTTACATGTGGGACTTCTGTTCTCCCCTGGCCCTTTAATATCATGCCTATCACCAGGACCGCTGCCAGATATTTTGGGGCCCAGGGCACACCCTCGTTGCCCCGCCCACTATGCAGTGTCATGTGTGATGTCACATGGGGATGTCACAAGTTAGTAAGACATCTGACACGTTCATGCACCAATGTTAATTGTTAGATGACTTACACAAGAGAATTGCGTAAGTTCACTTACATACTTAAATCTGAAAAATGGCCAAGGAATGGAAACCATTTACGTTACGTGAGTCTGAAATGAGTACAAAATTATTATTACTTTTTGCTGCTGTTTTTACTTTTTATGAACATACCATTATTTGTAAGAAAGAACACATAAATAAATATATACCTAACAAACTAAATGAATGAAGTCTAAATTGGGACATTACACAGAATCTCTCATACGCATTTATTAACACAACAATACAAATTTGTAGGTTTGCACAATACAAAATAACCTATATTAATGTTCCAAACCTTGAAACTATTTTATTTAGGCATTTGATGGTTTTGGAATTTAAATAGAGCATACAGTAGGGACTTCCCAGCATCAATAATTTCGCTGTTCCCTTTT
>WWET01001065.1:416500-436066 GCA_011038615.1 Limnodynastes dumerilii
CGCACGACAGAGGGGAGTGACAGGGGGTGTGCACTCCCCTCTGTCTCGCGTAATTTCAGATCCCTGCGCGCACGAAAAGCACGCGGGGTCTGGATCCGGTCCATGGTGTTTAGTCCTGAATACTGTTGCTTTATTTAGTTATGTAATGTTTATTCCTGTCCCTAGTCGGCTCGTTTCGCTATACTGACATGTTTGCTTGCCTGTTTTTATTTTCACTCATTGTGTTTTCACCGAACAAGTTTTACTACATGTTTATTTTGTTATGACTTTTGGCATGACAACGAGAGTCGGTGCACGTCAGGCTACTGCACAAGATGCTGGCGGGGTGATGCAGATGTTTTTGGTGTGGGGGTGAGTTATACATTTTCTTTGTTTGCACTTTGTATTGTAAATGATAGTTGAAATAAACTGAAATGATGGACCAGAGACCTGTGTTTTTTATACTGCTGTGCGTGTTTGGATGTTATGTGGTCAGTAATTTACACTGTCTATTGAGAAGGCACCTGGGACTCTTTACACACATATATATATAACATATCCAAAATGGAGGCAGCTACAAAATCAGTTTATAAAGTAATATATATGACCGGTGCACAAGGCAAGGGGAAAAATCAGAGAATTAGTTACAAATATCTGCAGATATGTTATAAGCTGTTCGCCACTTACAAGGCTTCTCTGCTGAACAGTCCTAACTGTAATCTTAACTCTAAATAGAGCCCCAACTTTGGGTCACATATCCAATATCTTTATAAACCAAGAGCATACCTCACATGGAGATTCCGAGGTCTCCCAAACTGCCACTCTGAGACCGTACTCCCTCTCAGCTGCAATCTCAAAGAGACTTTAAACCACATATCCAAAATGGAGGCAGCTACAAAATCAGTTTATAAAGTAATATATATGACCAGTGCACAAGGCAAGGGGAATTTTTACAAAAAACAAGACATGGCCTGGCACTCTAGCCATTACTCAGTTACTAATCATGAACTTCTATCTTTAAAATAAAAACGGGAGAATTGGATATGTGACCTAAAGTTGGGGCTCTATTTAGAGTTAAGATTAGAGTTAGGACTGTTCAGCAGAGAAGCCTTGTAAGTGGCGATACTGTATATATCATCATATTTTCTTGGTAAGGATTCCAATTGTCATACAGGGGTTGACCAATATACAATTTTACGGAAATAGAATAAATAAGTAAATACAGCTTGGAGAAGAAAATGAAGAGGGGGATTATGATGAAAGCTTACAGGTATATCAAAGGGTTTAACCAGGTAAAGGAGGGTGGCATTATACAAAGAAGAGTAGCATTAGAACACGAGGTTGCACTGACATCGGAGGGTTTAGAGGAAATGTGATTACTTTGCTATCAAATTATACATTTAAATTAAAACAATGGTAGATAGAACAATGCTGGAGAGTTAGGAAAATAAACAACCAGTAACTAAGGTAGACACGGTCTGTGCATAGTGGGAAAGTGACCACAGAGTCTATAATTTTCATAGATGTTTATGCATTTTTCCTTTTATTTTCTTTTTCTTTTTGTTTGACGTCAGATTCCTTTGGTTTTATACAGGATAATTCAAACACCCTGCAGGTTAAGCTATATTTCCATGCAGTTTAACATGAGGCCATTTCTGTACTTGTCACGTATTCATATTGTGATGATAGATTTACACCTTGTGGTTTCACATTATATGGTTTAGTTTGCAGTGATCAAACCACAGGGTAAGAAAAAGACTAAATCTCCCCCAGTGAGCCTGAGGGCAAAACATGCTTTCATTTATTTTTATACATAGATATAAATACAGAAGTATTCTTCAAAGCTAAAGTGAAATGTATAAATGTATATCTGTTATTACATTACTTATTTATTCACCAACCAACCAAACCATGGTGTCAAAAAGAACAAAACCATGGCTTAAATGATCTGCAAAATGGCGGTTGCTCAAATCAATATTATAGGTTAATAATTGGTGCTTTAAATGGAGGTATATTTACAAAGACACAACGGAAAAAAAATTCCCCAGGACATTGCGTAGTTTTCTGGTTGTAACTATTTGTTATATATAAAAATGTATTTAAATTAAAAAAAAATTATAATTTAAAATTAATGTATAGTATTTGTGGGGTGTGGATCCCCACTTAGAACGGCCCTATTGCGATAGGGCTATTTCCTCCCAGCCAGTTTCGAATGAGGCACAGCAATCGATTGACGGAGCACCGAACTTTCGGTGCTCCGAAATGTAAGTAAAAAAAGTCCCCCACTCCTTTGCTTAATTCTAACCCTAACTCTCCCCTCTAATTACCCTAACCCTCTCTTCCTGGCAGCCTGACCCTAACCCTCCCTTCCTGGCAGCCTGACCCTAACCCTCCATCTCCCGCAGCCTGACCCTAACCTTCACTCCTGCAGCCTGACCCTAACCCTCACTCCCCTGTACCCTGACCTTAACCCTCCCTACCCCGCTCCCTGGAAAGGGTACTCACCTTTCCCTGCGGTCTGGCGGTAGCTGCGGTGGAGGAATATCGGCGACGACAGTATTTCCAAATAAGAATTGGTGAGCATGCCGATCGCCATACTAACCCATTCTAAAAAAAAATTCTAAAATGGAGATTATTCGAAATAGGGACATCCGAAATGGAACTTTCGGATGTTCCTATTTCAGAAAGAAGATTTTCTAACCGGGGACTGACAACGGTATTTGTGATTGTACACTTCAAAATACTTTTTCTATTGCACGTTATACATACCCCATTATTTTAGACAGGAGAATCCCACTAACTATTAATTCCCCATGGAGAAAATGCAGAGTTTGAGAGTAAGAAAAACTGGTGCAAATGTAGACCTTAGCAAAACCATGTTGCAATTGAATATTAATACTATGATTTTAGTATAAGAAGATAATTGAACAACAAATATTATTTTTTGTAAAAATATTGCATATTGTGTTTCCTAAAAGCAAGTCAGTCAACCGCCTGGCCATTCAATAAGGGGTGGCGAGCATAGATCAACACCGCCATTTGTGACTTTCTGACACATAACATCATACCCCTTTACAACAGAGAGCTCTATGTGCCATATTCACAGATCTGTTTTCAGGCGGATTGCAGATTTCCGCGCACATAACATAGTATTAACACACGTAAGCACTTTAGGCATGGACTTGTGAATCGCACTTAGGGACATACATATGGAGGACCGTGGTCTAAATCCGGACGGTAAAAGTTACGTGAAAGTTGGTGGGGTAAGCATTTAAATGGGCATTTGAGGGTGCGGTTAGATAAGTAGGAGAATGTTATGGGTGTTGCCTTTCTACGCATAAAAACGCGCACGTAGTAAATACGGATCTGTGAATACGACCCTCTGTTCCAAGCTTTTATCTTTGTAGTATTATTATTCTAAGTGGACTCAGGGTATATCTGGACAGCCTTGAGAGGGTGGGTTCCTAGGCAACTGGAAAGCCCCACCCCTTCCCCTTCCTGTGTGCACCACTGTAGCAATTTAGTTGCTTTTCTGATCAACAAAATTTACAGAATAAAGAAATTAGCTAGAGCACTGGAAAAAATTTTGAATTTGCAGTACAGTTTCATAACAAAGTTCTGAAACACTAATTGCTTGTGGCTTACTATTTTCATGTAAATGAAGGACACTTTACGTGCAAGTAAGCAGAACAAATGCTATCTGCGTAAACTCCAATAATCATGAGATTAAATATTTACATAAGAATGATGTTGTCGTTTTTGAATTTCTATGAACAAGCGATCCATTCTCTCTGCAGCTGTGCACTTTGGAGAAAATGCAGAGTTTGAGAGTAAGAAAAACTGGTGCAAATGTAGACCTTAGCAAAACCGTGTTGCAATTGAATATTAATACTATAATTTTAGTGTAAGAAGATAATTGAACAACAAATATAATTTTTTGTAAAAATATTGCATATTGTGTTTCCTAAAAGCCAGTCAGTCAACCACCTGGCCATTCAAGAAGGGGTTGTGAGCATAGATCAACAGCGCCATTTGTGACTTTCTGACACATAACATCATACCGCTTTACAACAGAGAGCTCTATGGGCCATATTCACAGATCTGTTTTCAGGCGGATGGCAGATTTCCACGCACATTACATAGTATTTACACACGTAAGTACTTTAGGCACGGACTTGTGAATCGCACTTAGGGACATACATATGGAGGACCGTGGTCTAAATCCGGTCGGTAAAAGTTACGTGAAAGTTGGTGGAGTAAGCATTTAAATGGGCATTTGAGGGTGCGGTTAGATAAATAGGAGAGTGTTATGGGTGTTGCCTTTCTACGTGCGTGCATTAAAACGCGCACGTAGTAAACACGGATCTGTGAATACGACCCTCTGTTCCAAGCTTTTATCTTTGTAGTATTATTATTCTAAGTGGACTCAGGGTATATCTGGACAGCCTTGAGAGGGTGGGTTCCTAGGCAACTGGAAAGCCCCACCCCTTCCCCTTCCTGTGTGCACCACTGTAGCAATTTAGTTGCTTTTCTGATCAACAAAATTTACAGAATAAAGAAATTAGCTAGAGCACTGGAAAAAATTTTGAATTTGCAGTACAGTTTCATAACAAAGTTCTGAAACACTAATTGCTTGTGGCTTACTATTTTCATGTAAATGAAGGACACTTTACGTGCAAGTAAGCAGAACAAATGCTATCTGCGTAAACTCCAATAATCATGAGATTAAATATTTACATAAGAATGATGTTGTCGTTTCTGAATTTCTATGAACAAGCGATCCATTCTCTCTGCAGCTGTGCACTTAACATCAAAAACTATGTTCAAATAATAGATCATCTTAGACCTTGATTAACCGGGAGGTAAAGGAATTTTATGATAAACTAAACATTTGTGAATCACAGTTGAACTTATTGCTCATGTTAAAGTAATATTGAACATAACATAAAAAAAAATAAACAAAAAAAAAGTCAAATGTTAAGATGATTTTAGTCAGTAGATAGAACAGCAAAAATATTTATTGTCATGAGAATAAAATATTGGAGTGAAAACTTAAGATTACTTTTTCAAGCCAAATATGTTTCTATACAATCACATGACCTGTGCACACTTGGTAAAGTCTTTCTGCATCACATGAAGGGATGTATTAAGCATGCAAAGGTTGAGTCAGTTGGCTTTGCTTTCTAAGCCTGGTGATCGATGCTACAATCTTCCACCTTTACCCCAAATGAAGAAACTATGGTTGGTAAAAAAGGACTCATCCGAGACCTTATGTTTATTAATAAATAATAAACAAATAACAATAACAAAAAAATATGCATATGTAATACCCAGAATTTTGGGTATGGTATTAGTTTCCATGGAAACTCCGGGCAGACGTGTGCGGGTGGTTGCTAGGTAACCACCCAACATTAAAGGTACCTCTCAGCGCGAGGATGGGTTTTAAGACATGAGGACTGAGTCGTTAGAAAGGGGCAGTTGGAGCGGTCGTTGGTTGAGAGAGGAGTAGTTGTCAGTGTGGTGTTGTTGTATGCTCTGTTGCAGCCAAGGTGTCCTCTGAATTTGGGGAGGTTTTGCCAAAATCTTGGGGAAAGTCCAAGGCAGTCGGTGACAGAGGTTATTGTCTAGTACAGAGTGGCGGTCTAGTCGGTAACAGAGGTTGTCCGGTGGCAGCGGTGGTCCAGTCGTTGGGTCCGGTGAAGCGGTCCAAGTCTTGCCGGTGGCAGAGGTTGTCCGGTCGGTGGTCCAAGTCTTGTCGGTGATGGAGTTGTCTGGTCCAGGTGTAGTCGGAACAGCATTATGCAATTGGTAGCAGCCATAGGGATTGGGCAGTGTCGGCAGTCCAGAGCAAGTCAGAAGTTACAAGTCAGTGGAGTGTCGGTGGGACAAGGGAAAAGGACTTTATTGATGGGCAGTTTGGAAGTGAAGAAGGGACGGAGGTATCATGGAGGCGTTAGACTTCCTATTGAAGCTGGGACTAATATATACTTATATATACTTATTGGACATTATAATTACAGGAATATATATAAAACAGTTAATAGACTTTATTCTAGTGTAAGGTATATTGTGGAGATTGGGGCATTTCTTTATTTAATTGTGTTAAACAGATATTAATAAAAGGGGAATACGCTAGTTTTACCTTGTATATTTTATTTGGCATTTCTTTATTTAATTGTGTTAAACAGCTATTTATAAAAGGGGAATAGTTAAAACTTACATTTATGTATTATTGCTCATATTATTTGTGCATTAAATTTCAATGTATGAAATTTGTTATGAATAACATGAGTAACATTGTTATGTATTTTACAAACTGTTTCTAAGTTAAACATTCATTGAAATTGGGAAAGATTTGTTTTATTAAATGGTCAATGATTGATATCTTAAGCACAAATGAAAGCGAAAAGAAAAATATAAATATTGAAAGTAAAATTTTAATTTAATTTACAAACAGTGGTCTTGTGTGATTTATTTTCGTTTCATGTTCCGCAATCCTTACTTACCTGTTTATATTGAAATTGTGACCCTCGACGTTGCCAGGGTGTCACATGCTCTTTTCTTTTTGGCGTCATGAACAGGATTGCGGCATCACAATGTGAAATAGAGTGGGGATGCTAGGGGAAAATTATTTTTACCGATCAGCAAGCCACTTCATCTACATGTGCTGGTGAGAGGGACCCATGAATTCCCACCATGGCAATAATCCAATTACTATGCCATATTATTTTGGTGCTCCTTGGTTACCCATTTTCTCAGTGGATAGTAAGAATACAGACCATAGTAATCTAAAAGAATTTAAAAACAAAATGCGGTCTATGGTCCGCTTATATCCATTAATAGAATCACAACAGGTAGAAATACTTATAGGACAACTTAGAGGTTCAGCTTTAAGAGAAGTTTCTTCATGGCCTACAGAAGAAAAGAAAAATATAGAACAAATTTTGCAAAGATTGTCAAGAATATTTGAAGTTAGTACTGTAGCAGAACTTGAGAAAAGATTTTATGCACGAAAGCAACAATCTGGAGAAAATCTTCGAGACTTCGCATTGAGTTTGCAGGAAGCCTTGAGAGCTATTCAAACAATAGATGACGGGGAAGTAAGAGATGAGGACGAAACCGTAATAAATCAATTTACTAAAGGAATATATAATGATAACATGAAAACTCAATTACATTTACTTTGAATGCAGTTGCCTAGAGACACTTTCTTAGACTTTAAAGAGACTGCTATACAATTGATGGGGTCTCATCAAGTGAAAGAAGTTTCATTCTTAGAAATGCCTGGCCTTAAAGAAAATGAAGTCAGTAGAGATATTATAGTACAAGGAGTACAATCTACAACTGGGGATTCCCTAATCACCCTGAAATCTCAAATTGATGAAATAACTACTGAATGGCAGAAATGTGTAGAGAGATCCGCAATTTAAGAAAACATTAAAATCCCACTGAATCTGAATCTAAATGGCGAACAGAGAAAAAGAGATTCACTAAGAATTGGTGGGAACCTCCACAACAAAATGGGAGGAGAACTTCGAAATGATTTCATCCTCAAGGACGGTCTGTATGTCGTCAGTGCAACAAAATTGGACATATTGAACGAAATTGTGAATACTCAGAACCTTTAAACTCCAATGCCCCGAGGCAAGAGATCAAAACTCTGGGTCAATAAGAGTAATTTCCGATGACTGGTGGCACCGATTTGTTGGACAATGTCCAGTTACACCTGTTCATATCAATGGAATTGAAGTTATGGCTAAGTTAGACACAGGATCAGAAGTGTCCACAATACAGTTAACTACTTTCGTTAAAAACTGGAAGTAGAATCAATGGCTTCACTTATTGGCTAGCAATGGACTAGATATTTCATGTCATGGTTACTGGGAAGCCACATTTCAGAATGGAGAGGCTTATCTTCCAAGACAAAGATGCATCATCACTATCGTTAATGATCCAAATATAGCCCCTATCATTATTGGAATAAATATATTACAAAATTGCACAAATGAATTGGTAGCCACACTCAAAAATAAAATGAACAGAGTTAATTAATCTGAACGATGAATATTGCAACAAACTCTCAGAATTATTCAGGGACAACAAAGGTTCATGAGAGGTAGTGGAGAAGTTGGTAGAGTGAGAATCTCTGACCAAAATCCTATAGTTTTAAAGCCAAACACAGAAACAATTGTATGGGGAAAAGCTAGATGTGAACCTCAGGGGTCAAAATACAAAGCTTTGGTAGAACCATGTGAAATGGCTGGGAAGAAATTGTAGTGACTAAGGCATTGGTCATGGTAGAAAATGGTTGAGTCCCAGTTAGAATATTGAACCCGCATAATTATGCAGTCAAGTCGTATCGGAACTGTCTGATTGCCAAGCTCAGTTGGATCACTTTCCAAGATGTAATTATACCACAGTTAGAAGTGAATCAACAGAATATGGTGGTAAAGTCAGCACCTGAGCAGCAACAAGAAAGAATTTGGTGGAAAGATGTACAAATCGGGTATGAAAAAACTCCAGAAGAACAGAAAATTGGTGCTCTCAAAATTGTAGGCAATTGTTTAGCCTTCAGTCAGAATCCTGCTGACTTTGGGACAGTGTCATCTATTCAACATGAGATCCTAACTGGAGATGCTATTCCTATTAAAGAGAGGCATAGACCCATAGAGCCAGCTTTGTACCAACCAAACTGAAAGCTGTTGGAGGAAATGAGACAGACTGGAGTCATACAAGAAAGCCATAGTCCATGGGCTGCACCTGTAGTGCTTGTAAAGAAAAAAAACGGACAATTATGTTTTTGTGTCGACTACAGCAAATGAAATAGTGTCAATCATAAAGATGCTTAGCCACTACCCCGAATTAAAGAATCGTTTTGTGCTCTTAAATTTGCACGGTACTTTTCCATATTGGATCTGACATGTGGATATTGGCAAGTGGAAGTAACCCCAGAAGACCATAAGAAAACTGTGTTCACTACCCCCATGGGTCTATTTGAATTCTTAAGAATGCCATTCGGATTGTGCAATACCCCAGGGTCTTTCCAAAGAATGATGGAGGATTGTCTTGGTCATTGCAACTTCAAAATGGTACTATTATATTTAGATGATGTGATTATTAATTTTTCACAGTTATATATGGAACAATTGCAGCACCTGCAAGAAGTTTTTAAACAGTTAATAAAGTTTGGGCTCAAGTTGAACCCCTCAAAATGCCATTTGCTTAACCCAGAAGTTAAGTACTTAGGATATATAGTGAGTTCAGAAGGAGTAACTCCAGATCCTGAAAAGATCAAGGTAATTCAAGACTGGCCAAACCCACAGACCATGACTGAAGTACGAAGGTTTCTCCGTTTTGTGGGATATTATAGGAGATTTGTGAAAAACTTTGCTAAAATTGCTGCTCCATTGCATGAATTACTCAGAGGAGTACCTAAAAATGGACGAGCTTCAAAAGCTTCTGTTATATGGACTGATCGACAGCAAGAATCGTTTGATCAATTAAAAGATTTACTTACCAAAGCACCTTTGTTAGCTTACCCTGATTATAGCAAACCTTTCAGACTGTATACAGACGCTAGCAAGCAGGGACTGGGAGCTATACTAGCACAAGTCCAAGATGGAAAGGAGCGGGTAATCGCTTACGCCAGACGCAGGCTACATAAAACTGAATGCAACAATGCAAATTACAGAGCTTTTAAATTGGAATTCCTGGCCTTGGTGTGGGCCATTATAGAGAAATTTAAAGACTACCTTACTGCTGCTTCATTTGTAGCATTTACCAATTTCAATCCATTAGCTCATCTCGCTACTGCTAAGTTGGGGCATTAGAGCAGAGATGGTCTTCTCGATTGGCAAATTATCAGTTTACCATCAAATATCGTTCGGGACAGATTAACCAAAATGCTGATGCATTATCAAGGTTGCCCAAAAATGTAGAACCAAAAGAATCTGATCAGTGGGAAACAATTGTGATACCTATTTTCAATGGACTTGTCAAAAAGGTAACTCAAAGTGCTGTTTACTCAAATTACAAAAAACCAAATATGTGACAAGAGAATCAGTGGCAACAGCTACAAGATGACGATATAGGATCACAATGGTTAAAGAGAATGCTTTACAGTGGTAAAGGAGTAACTAAGCAAGAGAGACAAAACTTGACTCCTGAACTTTTAGTTGTGGCGACAAAAGAGGTGTTTATCTGTTTGAGATAATCTTGTTGTAAGATGAAGTATTAAACCAACAACTCACCTTCCAGTTACGCAGATCGTCATACCAGACTTTAACATTCAAGTGTTCCTTCGAGCTTATCATGATCAATCTGGTAATTTTGGACATAAAAAAAAGTAACAAATCTAAAGCAATGATTCTACTGGGTAAACATGCGAAAAGATGTTGAAGAATGGTGTAACCATTGTACTGCCTGAACTTTGCGTAGGCCTCAACCAGTTACTGAAAAAGCCCCTTTACATCCAATTATGAGTCAGCAACTTATGCAATTACAATTGTAGATTATTATACGAAGTTTGTCGTAGCATTGCCTGTCAGAGATCTTACAGCTAAGACTACTGCTGAAAGGTCTTGGAGAGCTTTTGTCCATCCTTACAGATTGCCTAAAAAAAATTCTGAGATATCAGGGATCTGCCTTTACTTCTAGACTTTTTGAAGAACTTTGTATCCTCTACAATTGCAAGAAAATTCAGACCACAGCATATCATCCTCAAGATAATGGACATTGTGGGCCTGATTCAGAGGCTGAAAATAAAAACTTAAAGTTACACCTGGGCAAAACCATGTTGATTTCAGGGGGAGTCAAGTTAATTTTATTCTATGCATGCAGGGAGAATGCTTTGCTTTTACTTAGTGCACACAGATACCTGATCAGCTTCACTTTTAAACTGCTAATTAGACTTGAGCTGGGAAACATCACCTTTTAACTATAATACTGTTGCAACAAATGAAATTTGACTCCCCTGAAATCAACATGGTGTAACTTTAAGTTCTTATTTTCAATCTCTGAATCAGGGCCTGTGAGATGAATCAGTTCCTAATCAATTTGCTGATAACTCTTCCAAGTGAGCATTGACCTAAATGGCCTACAGTGTTGGCAGAACTTATCTTTATATATAATAACACTGTGCAAAGTTCTACTGGCTACACACCATACCACCTCATTTTTGGTTGTTAAGGGCGACTACCAGCTGATGTTCAGATGAATTTACCTGAGAACCATTCATAGAGAAATATTGGGTAAATGAGCATCGTTGACGATTAAACTTGTCCCGACAACAAGTAAATCAAAACATAAACGTTGCACAACAGACAATTTCAACTTACAAGCTCAAGCTAAACCGTTGTTGATAGGAACTAAGGTGTATAAGAAATTAAATCATCAACACAGCAAATTGGATTGTTAGTGGGAACCTATCCCATATATCAATACTGATATTCCTAACGAAGTGATAGCTGTCTATCATTTAACAAGGATCGATGGACTTCGAAAAAGTTTGGTTCATCGTAATCAACTAAAACTGTGTTTTGTACCGTCCTATAACAACATTGAAATGGAGATACTACAAACAGAAAGTTCAGCTCCATCAACGCCTAAAAATCATGACGACTTTCTGAGTGTCATGACCAGTATGTATTAGCAGAGGTTACAGACTCAAGTGAGGTAGAACTGAACCCTAATTCACTTCCGGTATGCTGTTCTGAAAGAAGTACCAAAGGAATTCTTCCTTCTAGATTTAGAGATTATTCTGAATCATACCTTGAAGAATTTAGTTAACCAAGGGGAACTAAATTTATGGGTGATTAAACAAAGTTAAAACAAAATTGTTGAGATTGTGTTTTGAAATGTTATTGTTTTAGAATGTTCATGAACGTTAAATACTTTTGGAATGTTGCCTTTCTAAATTGTTAGTTGTTGAAGCTATACGTGAGGACACGTATTGTTGAAGCGTGGAGGAATACCCTGAATTTTGAGTATGGTGTTAGTTTCCATGGAAACTGTGGGCAGACGCATGCAGATGGTTGCTAGGTAACTGCACATTAAAGGTACTGCACATTAAAGGTACCTCTCAGCGCGAGGATGGGTTTTAAGGCATGAGGACAGAGTCATTGAAGAGGGGCAGTTGGAGCAGTCGTTGGTTGAGAGAGAAGTAGTTGTCAGTGTGGTGTTGTTGTATGCTCTTTCGCAGCCAAGGTGTCCTCTGAATTTGGGGAGGTTTTGCCAAAATCTTGGGGAAAGTTCAAGGCAATCAGTGACAGAGGTCATTGTTTAGTACAGCGGTGGTCTAGTCAGTAACAGAGGTCATCTGGTGGCATTGGTGGTCCAGTCGGCGGGTTCGGTGAAGCAGTCCAAGTCTTGCCAGTGGCAGAGGTCGTCCGTTGGCAGCAATTGTCCAGTCGGTGGTCCAAGTCTTGTCAGTGACGAAGTTGTCTGGTCCAGGTATAGTTGGGACAGCATTATACAATTGGTAGCAGCCGTAGGGATCGGGCAGTGTCGGCAGTCCAGAGCAAGTTGGAGGTTACAAGTCAGTGGAGTGTCGGTGGGACAAGAGAAAAGGACTTTTTTGACGGGCAGTTTGGAAGTGAAGAAGGGATGGAGGTATCCCTTAAGGAGGCGTTAGACTTCCTATTGAAGCTGGGACTAATATATACTTCATCGACATTATAATTATAGGAATATATACAACAGTTAAGAGACTTTATTCTAGTGTAAGGTATATTGTGGAGATCGGGGCATTTCTTTATTTAATTGTGTGAAACAGCTATTTATAAAAGGGGAATAGTTAAAACTTAAATTTATGTATTATTGCTCATATTATTTGTGCATTAAATTTCAATGCATGAAATTTGTTATGAATATGTTAACCGATGGTAACATTGTTATGTATTTTTGATAAGTTACCTACTCCAACTTTCCTCCTCATCATTAAATCTCTGCTTACATCGCTTAGTAAAAACTTTTTGGATATGTATATATTGCCTTTTACTGTCCATTGTTCCCAAAAGTTATTGCAAGTGACATTTATGTTCTATGATGACTAATATAGCCACCTGTTCATCATAAAGTGCCTTTTAGGTTGAACATTACAAAGTAGTTCTTAGAACGTTACATGGGTGTTCATATTAAAGAATTTATTATTTTTGTGAAAGCTGTTTTTATATTATATATATCTGTTAAATTGTAATTATGTAATAAATTGTTATTTTTATATCATGGAAGTTGAAGTGATATAAGACAAACTCTAGCGCACTTCTATATCTTTATCTTTGGTATTTCTATTACCTGCCCCTAGAGGCTGCTGTTGAACACTCTCTCTGGGACTAATCATGTTATGTGCTCGTTATCCTACACCTGTGCTCTGTGTTTATCTATTCAATCATTCCAGAGCTAGGTGTGGGTTATTATATCCTGTTACCTGCTTTCTGTGCACATAGTTGCTTGCTGATTCCATGTAGACTTTGTTTGAACTTATTGTATATTTCTACTGTGGACTTTCAGACACTGTTGGCGTCAACACCCATCTTGGACACTCTGTGCTTCTGTCATTTACCTGCTTTCACAGTAATCTGCATTCCCTGTATCTTGGTAGTTTCTGCTTATTTCTACCTTATCTGCATTGTCCTTTGTTATACATTCTGTGTCATCTGTCTTCCTGCAATAAACCTCTCTTGTTCCTGACAAGCCTAGGAGGAAATGCCGGATCTCCAAACTCTGCGCAAAACTATCTCAGGCCACCAGTGAAGGCCAACTAGTGATGATGATGCACAGATGCATTGGGATAGTCAGAATAATTTAAATGGTTGAACATTGGCCAATATTTTTGCCCCCAATGTGCAACATTACAACATCAGGTAGCGACTCAAAGCTACCTTGGCCGTGAACCAGTTCCACAAACCAGACCATCTCATGCTGCCCCTTCTGAACCAGTGAACCAAGCAAGGGATGGACACAAGAGTAGACACTGCTAGCCCCCGGTATTGTGATGCACGAACGATGAGTGTCCAAAGAATGACACCTTCTTCTAAAGCATTATCTGTAAATGGACAAAAACAATGGCCATCAGAGCGGAACCGAACAAGGAAAACCCAGAAACAAAAGCAAAACAGTAATGGCAAGAATACACACATACATACATACATACATACATACACATACACAAATAAATACATACATACATACATACACACACACATATACATACATACATACATACTACATACATATATATCACATGAATCAAGGATAAATAAAACATGTAATTAAACTGGAACTCCAAAAAGGCAGAACTAGCTAGCCAGAGAAGCCAGTAGCCTGGGAGCAGTGAAGAACAGCCCCCCTCCCCCCCAAAAAAAACCTTGCATCTTTTCACTGCCCCACAGGGTCTTTTGGTAGCGAGGAAAAATGTAGGGAAGGAAAAGCCCCCTGAACCCCACATGAGTGCAGCATGCTGGACATAAAGGGCCCCATCTGGGGCTAGGACAATGGCACAATAGGTGGGTCCTGACTTATCTGCTAGACTGTAGAAGTTTCTGGTTGAAAATATCTTCTATAACAGTGGGTTTTCCATCAAATCAGGTACTTTACTGTCATTTCATGAGCTCCTGTTAGAGCCGCAGCTGTTGCTGCTCTGATACAGAAGAAATAGGTGCCAAATTCTGTCCAGACCCACTACACCAAGAACTTGATGAAAAACCATCTAGAACTGTAAGATGGTAAGTGGCGACCCATCTGCATGCACCAAGCATAACAGACACTCTGGAGGCCAAGCTGCAGCAAACATAGAAGAAAAAACCACAAGGCAGGAAACTGAAGTGCCAGTTCTCATCAGAGTCACCCACCATCGCTTGCCTAATTGGTCACTTTGGACTTGGGTATCATGTAGAGTACCGACTTCTCTGTCACCACGACGTTTCTAGCCAGGAGAATGGTGGACAAGTTAAGATAAAAATTGACTGTGTTTAATGGTACTGAGTCTGTATATGTAATTTGTATGGAGTGCACATGGAATAGCCTATTCATTTTGGGTTTAGCAATAAATCCTCTTTTCTCTGTTACCTGACAATCTGGTCTTAAGTAGCACCCTTGGAATAATGCTCAAATAATTGACACTTGGACCTGTGAAACTTTCCCTTTTTCTTCAAGGCCCAACTAGACCCTGCCACAAGTTTGCTAAGCTGGAAGGCCCTTGCAAATGCCACTGAGAACACTGTGAAGAAGAAAAGGGACTCTGCATAGGCTACTTGAGGAAGTGTCTGATTAATGGCTGTCAAAATTTCAGAGGTGTTACGTCTGCTTCTGTCAGGAGGAGTTAGGTGGGTACAGGCCCACCATTTGTGCAGTCATAGAAAAAAGGAAAAACCAGTGGGCGCAGTGGTCATGCTAACCCTAGTCCGCCCTGCGACATAGTCCCGCCATATCAATTGGGGAAACAACCAAATTATGGAGACGGTCTTGCCGAAAATGGGGCCAACTATGCTCACCAGAGCGACCTCACAGGCCACCTTCTCCCGAAGCTGATCTGGATAGTCAGAGCGCAAGTTGCAAGGGATGAAAAAGGAAACTGGCGCAGAGATTGGAAGACGAAGTCCATATGTAGGTGGGTTGCTGCAACCCTATCAGGGTAGCGAGCCACTCATTAAAGTTACTGAAGTGTATTGGTGATGGGACTTTGGTGAGTATTACCGCTAGGTCGGGTTGTGTCCCCTCTGGCATTGGCCCCGGTGCTTCTGTACTCCTTTGCCAGGCCCCCACACCACATGCACATATGCTAGAAGGGGTAGTTAGATCCCCGCTGGTATTGGTATTTGGTAAACCCAAAACAGCGGACTTAGGAACATGATGATGACAACTGTCCTTCGAAAAGATTGGGCAGGGGCAGGTGTGGCGGTCACCTGTTGCGTTGCTGCCAACCAAATATCAACATCCTTTGCGTCAAAGCATATCTCCCGCTTGGCATATAGCTTGCAGCAGAAATGCTTGTCATAGTCATACCAACACCCTTATAACGCATCTGCATGTCATGAACCAAATTAATATAAGTAAACATTTCACAAGTTTTGGCAGGATACTCTTCACAATATGCAGCCCCAATGCCATCATTCCTACCGGTCAGATTTCATAACAGCGATACACTGCTTTGCCAACACCTGACTTGCCCATTGCAGTTGCCAGGCCGAGCTTCCCTTCTGTTTTCACTGAGAACATATCTACAAAGATGCCAATACTGATATGCTAGCATGCCTTGTGGTGTACTAAACTGGCCACTGGTGGGACAGAGCAACCATGGACTCATTGCTTAAAGGAGGGCCAGACCTATTACTGTCGCATCTACATTTAGAACACAATGATGACCCTCTCTGCAGTAATTGTTTGCTTAAGAGCTTAATGAGCTTGGGTGTGTCACAAGTATGGGAAAGTCAGGGAGTCAATGGAGCCCACATCAGAGAAAAAGGATTGCAAGCACTCACCACTAAAAGCCAACTGAAGTGCTAGTACGGATACCAGAACATCCGGAAAGTCCATTTCCATTCCTGTGTAGCAAATGAGGCAGAGGCAGAGTCATATAAATCTCTATCAGTACAATGAGCCCTACGCCTAGCGGATGACACTGTATCCTGTGGCCACTAGAAGGGAGGGGGGGGTGGAGGGTAACAGATCCATGGGGAATATATGGCCAAGGAGTTCCCCCCATGGATGCCAAAAGGAGCACCAATCTGCTGGGTGGATGTAATAGGGCCAGGACTAGTGGGAGGGTATGAAAAAAGTAGGGGGGGCATGGGTTGATGAGGGGTTCCACGCTGGTGGCTACTGGAGTGGGGGAAGGGACTTGTCCCAGCAAGCCTCTCTATTTCTAGAGCATCTCCCATCCTCAAAATGCACCTGAATGTCATCACGCAGGACCCCCTGGCGTCCGATAAAGGCCTTCACATTGTCATACCTGCAGTCTGTGTTGCAGGTGTGTCTTGGTTCATGGGGGCCAAATGGATACGCCAAAAGTGCATCATTAAGGCAGCCTGGACGCAGTGCTACAAACGTGACTCCACAGTGGCGCGCATGACACTGGGAGCAGGACACATACAGTACCACCGAATTGGCTAGTTGCACCGGGGGGGACAGGACACAGAATGGGGAGGAAATATTTACCGAAAGGAGAGATGAACAGCAGAGAGGACAGTAAACAAGAGGGATGGCAAGGAGGGGCAGGAAAAACTGAAAATATGATTGCCAAGTAACAAGTAAGGAATGGGACATCGATACTACACCATTATCATCATGAAGTTCCAGACGACAAAGAGGCTGGTCATATTCCCAAGGGGGTTTAGAGAGTAATTTCCCCTATGTCTCCACCCCTCAGGCCTATTGGATCTGTATCAGATCTGTCAATCTGTATTGGTGCTAGTTACTCATCTGTCTCCTACTTTTACATATCTGCTGGGGAATGGAGAGCTTAGGTGGGTATGGGTGCCAAGCTCCCCTCTCTCTCTTGAATTGGGAGTGGACAGTGGGAATTCCTGCAGCGCATCCTCTCACTTTCTGAATTGTGCTAACCATGTCTGCACTATACAGTTATTTGCATGTGCAAGACATTGTTAACCAAGACATAGGTTACAGCCCAAGTGCTATGTATAGGTTTTGCCTGAAAGAAGGTGCTCCATCTATTATTCTATATCTGCAAACTTTAAATATAATTAAACTCCAAAGCAACATTAGACATTTCTTTTCCTGATTGTCTGGTGGTGGGCGCTGTCAGTAGAGATCAGGGGCTGCTGCAATGACTAAAGTCAACCAGTTGTAGGGGATCTTCTCTGGTTCTGTGGTGACTGATGTCGTATCTGCATCTAGGACATGAGAGGGAGAGATGCTACTTGTTCATCACTTATAATTTATACTCAGATACCCTAGTCTTATGGGTTTTAAAGTGTTCTTTACTTCATGCTGTTCCCTATACTACTAATTGGGATGCAAAAAAACACCTAACAAAACAAAAAAAAAACCTTCACCTAGCTATAGCAGGTTATAATTTATTTAGGAAGGATATAGTAGGAAAAATGGGGGAGGAGTATTAATGTAAGGGGCTAAATTCTACTTTAATAGGGTGTATTGGAGAAAAAACTGAGGCGCTTTGGGTAACCATAGAAACCCAGGGGGTTATTCTTCGTACTGGAGTGATATATAGGCCACCAGGGCAAGAGGAGGAAATGGACAATGTTCTATTGCAAGACATTGCTAAAATGGCATTAAAAGGTAATAATCATGGGGGATTTTAATGTAGCTGATGTAAACTGGGATAAGTCTTCAGCAAGCTTCACTAGAAGTGGGGACATTTTAAATTCATTACAGGGAGTGTCCCTTAAGCAACTGGTTATTGAGCCCACTCGCAATGAGGTCATCTTAGATTTGGCACTTACAAATGGTGACAGAATCTCAGAAGTAAGTGTGGGTGAGAACCTAGTATCCAGTAACCATCATACAGTATGGTTTAGTATAATGACTGAGAGAGAAGCGTGCCACACGAAAACGAGGGTGCTAGACTTTAGGAAGGCAGATTTTGTGGAAATGGGGAAATGTGCAAGTGATTCTTTGGCAGAGTGGAGGCACATGAAAGGAGTTTAGGAGCAATGGGGAAATTTAAAAAATGCATTAACAGCAACAGACCTTTGTATATGGATGGTTAGAAAAAACCCCCGAAAAAGAAAGTCAATGTGGTTTACAAAAGAGGTAGCAACTATAGTGAAAACAAAAAAGAATTATAAGCAATCTCAGAGTAATGATGACAGGGAGGTGTATTTTACAAAGCAGAAGGAGGCTAAAAAGGTTATCAGAACAGCATAGGCACAAACTGAAGAAAAACTGGCCCACTTGGTACAAAAATGGAACAAAAGCTTTTTTCGGTATATAAATGAAAGGCTATCATAAGGCTCAAAACGGAGAGCGGAATTCTTATTAAAGGTGGAAGGGCTATGGCAGATCATCTTAACAAGTATTTCTGTTCGATATTCACAAAAGAAAGAGGAGGGTCCACTTTTGAATGAGAAGACTATTATTACAGTGTGGGCAATTACTACTACTTTCACTGAGGAGCAGGTATTAAAAGAACTTTCAAAATTGAAAGTGGACAAACCAATAGGACCAGATGGGATACATCCGAGGATACTAAAAGAGCTTAGAGGGGTGCTGGCAAAACCATTAACTGAATTATTCAATCAGTCACTAATAACTGGGGTAATTCCAGAGGACTGGAAAATAGCAAATGTCATCCCTCTGCATAAAAGTGGAAGTAGGGAAGAAGCGTCAAACTACCGACCAGTGAGTCTAACATCAGTAGTAGGGAAATTGATGGAAAAACTGTTAAAGGAACAAATTGTACAGTATCTTAAATCCAGTAACTTACAAGATCCCAAGCAGCATGGATTCACTGGGGGAAGATCATGTCAAACAAATCTTATTGAATTGTTTGACTGGGTCAGTAAAGTATTAGATAAAGGGGAAGCTGTAGACATAGCTTATCTAGATTTTAGCAAGGCTTTTGACACTGTGCCACATCGAAGACTTAAATAAGCTGGAAACTTTACTTTA
>WWET01001065.1:443211-455452 GCA_011038615.1 Limnodynastes dumerilii
GGGAAAGAGGTGACTTGCAAAAAAAAAAGGGGTTGCTGATGAATTAAAGTGCTTGCTTTGTTTCTGTGGTCTAACCGAGTGTGAGATATAGGGCCCCTTGTACTTTGTTCATCATCTGGTGACTGTATTGGTAATGACAGAGAGGGATACAATTGCTAAAGCAGTTAGAGTCACCAGATTAGGTGCTACAGGACCCATCCTAGTCTCACCACTGTCAGCCTCCTCTATGATCTCTGACTGTGTGGCTGCGTCGGAAGTACTTTCACACAGGAAGTAGATGGCTGTCTGTCGGAAGTTGCCACAGCCGGGCTTGAAGCACAGTCTGGATCCCCGCCAAGGAGACAGT
Organism: Limnodynastes dumerilii; assembly: GCA_011038615.1. Classification (NCBI taxonomy): domain Eukaryota; kingdom Metazoa; phylum Chordata; class Amphibia; order Anura; family Limnodynastidae; genus Limnodynastes; species Limnodynastes dumerilii. The sequence goes on from WWET01001065.1 coordinate 443,558, forward strand.
AAAGATACTTTAAGTGACTGTGCATCCTTGAACCAGCGAACAGCATAGATGGTCCCATATTCCTGTCCAGGCCCAACTTCCTGTCCAAGATCCTTATAAGCCCTGCTGCTGCAAAAGGCTCTTCCTCCAACCATCCTCACAGACCAATCCAGGGATTACTGGTAAGTTGCACCACCCAGTGGCCTGGATTTACACCTAAGACATCTAGCAGACTTCCATACACTACATACAGTAGTCTGCTTGAAAATGGTATTGCACGTGTGTAGTACCATTATCCTTGCAATGGAGCACAGCCGACCGATGCTGCACTCTGCGCGGATTAGAGCCCCCAGCAATAATAAGTATAAATAAGCATGTAAATTGTACAGTAAGGGTTTTGCTAAGCCCTTATGCACAATTCAGAATGGATTTCCATGCAGAATACTTAAAGTACTTTAATTTATAGATAGAATGGTATAGTCTGTTACTGGTAATGGCAGTGTTGCTGGACATCTGTGGGATAATGATTGCAGCAGAGAGTGAACACCAGGAAATGCAGGGAACTAAAGGAAGGTCTTGTGATTATCAAAGGTAAACAAAAGACAAGGTGCAGTGAAAAGTACCATGAGCATAACACTATAAGAAAGAGACTTTTCCTAGGGCCAGATTTACTAAGCTGCGGGTTTGGAAAAGTGGAGATGTTGCCTATAGCAACCAATCAGATGCTAGCTGACATTCTCTAGCATGTAATTTGAAAGTGAGTGCTAGGATCTGATTGGTTGCTATAGGCAACATCTCCACTTTTCCAAACCCGCAGCTTAGTAAATCTGGCCCTAGGAAAAGTCTCTTTCTTATAGTGTTATGCTCATGGTACTTTTCACTGCACCTTGTCTTTTGTTTACCTTTGATAATCACAAGACCTTCCTTTAGTTCCCTGCATTTCCTGGTGTTCACTCTCTGCTGCAATCATTATCCCACAGGTGTGGCTCATCTCCTTGTTGGAGCTCACTCGTCAGCTTTCCTATTTAATTCCCTCTCTGACATTACTTCCCCGTCAAATCAACAGGTTTCCTTGTCTGCTGATATTGCATACTCAGGTCCTCTTGTGAGTTCTGACTTCCTGGTTCCAGGTCCTGTGTCTAGTTCTTGGTTCCTGTTATACGGTCCTCGGTTCCAGTTATGTGTCTCTGGTGTCTGAACTTCCAGTGCCCACTTCTTGTTGTATTATCCAGTCTCAGTAGCCAATCCTATGCTACCTCCTGCTACCCTTGGATTCTGTCCATCATCTTGGCGTCCGTGCGCTTGTCCAGAGGGCCATTACCTGCCACTTGCCTGCAGCCAAGACAATCCCCACCGAAGGCTCCTTAATGCGTTTCTGGACTGGCGCCTTTTTGAGAAAAGGTCAGTCCCGAAACGTGTTAAGCATCCTCCGTTAATTCCACCAGCGGCCTGGACATCCATTTTTGCTGCTATTCTTTGCAAGAAGCACAGTGCACTTTGGTATGGGGTCTTTCGTGTTGTTATGCACTTTATTTGTTTGATTTTATGTTTTGGTTCTTGTTAATATGTAAGGCTCTTTCATGTAATAGCCATTTGTTTGGCTGGACCACGTTTTTAGCTTTTTATATGGATTTTTATAATTAGTAAAATATTTTGCCATTATTAATGACTCATTATATGTCTGGCATTTCTAGTCTTTTACTATTATTATTTATATTATTTATTTTTATGATCTGTGAAAAATGTCATTGATTGGAGAAATATCCATGCAATTGTTTTCCTGGTTATGACAACAATGATCTAAGAAATTATTCTAACTGTTTTAATTCACGTGTATGCCGCCTAATTAGGATCATTTTATTGGTTTATACCTTATTTTATTGTATTATACTTTGTTTATTTATACTCTGCGCTGTTTTTTACACTTATTGGGCCTGATCCAGACCTACGCTAGTGTGCGTAACGTATTATTGCCGAACGTGCCACCAATGCACGGCAATAGGCACTCCCCTTGCTCGTACCTAGTTTAGCTTCCATACGCTCGTCAAATCCTACCCTAACTTTTGTGTTCGTTTTCGCGGCCGTCCGTACATTCATTGCGTATTAATGACGCTTAGCACGCCCATACTGTATAATTTAAATGCCTCACCCTCCCCTCGGTGCGTGATTACGGCTTTCGTATGGCAGGCACGCCCCCATGATCGCTAATACGAAGCGGTTACGATTAAGGCCCATACGCAAAGATTTTCAGACCGTAACATGAGCGTATCATCTGCCCCCCACATGCGCAGTAAGTACAAATGGCCGTTTTTACGCCTACGATCAGCGTAAAACCGCATCCGAGCCTAGGTCTGGATCAGGCCCTTTTTCTTTTATATTACTATTTGTTTAGATGTTTTTGGACACTCTAGTGCAGTGGTTCCCAAACTTTCTCAGTTCGAGGCACCCTTAGGGTCTCCATATTTTTATCAAGGCACCCCTAAGACAAAAAATGTAATAGAATAAAATAGAAAATAGAAACATTCCACGGCACCCCGGTGAGAGTTTCGCGGCAGGGAACCGTGGTGCACAGTTTGGGAACCACTGCTCTAGGGTGTTAAGCTGTTGTGGAGTTTTTTAGCGCTTTTAAAACATCCTATTTATCGTTTTAAAAAGAACTTTCGTCTGTCTTTACTTCTGAGAGACAGCCATTGTGCAGGGGACTCCCACCGTGGTCAATCTCCTTGTAGCTTCCAATGCAACAGAGAGAGACAGACCTCGAACTCCCTGCATCACAGAACCATGGCAGCCATTGCTGCTGTTTACTTATGCCTTGACTTTCAGGTTCAGTGGTGGCTCTGGACTGCTGGATAAAATGGAGAAGTGCCCCCTTCAGGGCTAACTCCCGGAAGTGAATAACAATAACACTGTTTCCTGGCAGTTGCACGCCTATGTCTGTCTGCCTGTCTGTCTGCCTGCCTGCCTGCCTGTCTGTCTGCCTGTCTGTCTGTCTGTCTGTCTGTCTGTCTGTCTGTCTAATCTCTAATAACTAATAAAAGCTTCCATGCATGTTCATGTAAAAAATAAAGCAATCGCTGTATTGGGAACCTATTAATCACTATGGGCCAGATTCACAATTATTTCTGCATGCACAGTACTATTATCTCTGCAACGGAATGCAGCTGACTGATGCTGCATCCCATGTGGATATGAGGAGATACGCATGGGGGTGTAAATTATACAGGAAAGACTTGGCCAAAACCTTACATTCAATTCAGTATTCAGCACATAAGGACTTCCGTGCAGAATACTTAAAGCAGCCCCCTGCCAGCGGATCCACAATCTACATGTAGGAGATGAAGGGGAACACCCTGCTTTCCTACATGCAGGGTTGTGGATCAAAAATGTCTTACAATAGCCTCGGCAGTGGATCCAGACCCCTGCATGCTTTCTGCACATGTAGAGGTTTGTCGGTCTGCATGAGAGAGCGGAGTGAACTCTACCTGTCACTCCCCTTTCTCTTGTGCCATAGGGCAGCCTTAAGTCACACGAGCGGATCGGCGGTCTGTCCAACCACTGATACACTCATAAATACCTAATCCCACCCTAACTGTACAGTTGAAAAGCTTCACCACCATGCCCACCTTGGTTGGCGGAGAAGCACATCCCTTTTCCTCGGAATATCTATCGTTCCATACGATAGAAGTTACGTGCGTAAAATGCACGTAACATCTGGCATGTGTCCTCCCCTCAAAACACCCCATTTATGCAATCACTTTGTGTGCATAAGTGGGGTGACGGACACAGGTCTGAATCCGGCACTATGGGCCGGATCCTAAAGAATGGCCGCTAGGGGAACTACGTAAATGTCATACGTAATTCCCGTTTTGAAGGTTGTGCGCATGCGCACAACCTTCTTACGACGCCGTAAGGGCCAGTGTACGTAACGAACGTTACGTATGCCGTCTCTTATGAAAAGGGGCCTTTCCCCCCCAGTACGCATGTTGTATATGCGCTGTCAAGACGGCGATAGACATGCTAAGTAGGGGACGGGGCGGGGAAAGCCCCATTATGATCAGTAATGCAGCCATAAGGCCGCAAACCTGATCGTAACAGTTAGGGGAGGAATCTGGACACATCCCCGCTACGATGCCGTCCGTACTGACCTTGGGCACCCGTAAGACGCCCGTAGGTCACGATCCAGTCCTATATAAGTAACTTTGAAACCGGTCCTATTATACTATATCACTATATGTTGTTTGTCCTGAGGGAATTAATATTTTTCTCAGCTATAAAATGCAACTTTTTGAGGCTATATGTGTCCTTCCTATGCCTCCCCTTAGTTGGCTTGATCCTGATTACCTGTCAGGTCCTATATGTGTAATGCATAAAGTGACACACAGCACATTGGGGGAAAAACACCAATATACTGTATATATCCCAGACACCAATCATTATGTAAACAATCCAGCATAAACTCCTAGCTGCCGTCGCCACGTGTAATTGGCAGCAGTCACATTTATTAGAATGTCATTACAGAAGTTTCCATTTGTTTGTTTTTCCATTTGCCGTTTACTGATGATGATTAAAAAAAATCTGTATATTTTGTAATAAAACTCATTAGTAAATAAATGAAGGGCATTAAAGATACTAACAACATTATGACTTGTTTTCACAAATTCCAGTGTTATTTCAAATCGCCTGGAGCTTTACAACTTTTTAATTAGCATTTTCCTCATGAAAAAAAGATATATTTACGTGCGGAATCCTGGCTTTTAGAACTTTCCGAGTCTGCAGGTAGACGGCATTATAATTATGTGCCGATAACAGCTAATTTGCAAGGCCTAAAGAAGAACTTTTATATGACATTATGATAATTTTTAAACATTGCAAATGACTTCATCATGGGAAATGATTGGAAAATATAACACTAAAGATCGAGTATTATACTAGTTTCAGCAATAAATATTCCCCTGGTGCATAATGTTCCTTCTTAGCAACATGCTTTGACACCAAATGGCTGGCACTAACGCTGACAAATTTAATCTCTCTGACATTCATTCTGGTTCTATTTTTTTCTATTTTGAGAGTGACATTAAAAAGTAATGAGGATTCTTCTAGAACATAAAGTTAAATTGTAATGAGAAGCCATCCTATATCTTTTACAGAAAAAAAGCTTTCTAAGTATTATTTCCATATCAAACCGCCAATCTGATTGTTAGAAGATAGAAAACATGCAGAGGTGGGTTCTTCTAAATCAGTTTCTCTAAAGTGAATAATCATATTATGGGTCGGAGTTACTAAGCTGCGGGTTTGGAAAAGTAGAGATGTTGCCCATAGCAACCAATCAGATTTTAGTTGACATTATTTATGTAATAGGAAAGTGAGAGCTAGAATCTGAATCGGTTGCTATAGGCCATTTTTCCAAACCAGGGACCGTTTCCTGTATGTGTGGGGGTCTGTACGGATCAGCAGTTCATACGACTGTAGATCCGCAGCAGTGTGAGTGCCCCCTCCCACACTGTACACTTTGCATGCTTCCCCCCGCCCACTTTAGCAGGTTCCGTACAATTGTTTGTATGCTAGGGTTACATGCGCCCTCCAGTGAAGTCAGGTCACTTATGCACCTTGCATGTGTAAGTGACCTGATGTTATCAGGTCTGGATCCAGTCCCAGCTTAGTAAATCTGGCCCTATGAATCGCATTTCCAGTGACTGTGGGTACAACTAGAAGGGAAAGACATATTGGACCGGATCAGAAGTCCAGGGCAGATGTGGTTGTTTATTGGTCTGAAGAAGCAGTGGCGTTCTGTTTGCGGATTGCCGTGCAGTCCTAAAGTATGTGGGTCGTATTCAGACCACCAGACAGCCCTCTTAAAGACCGCATATACGCAATCTATGTACCGAACAGATACGTAGATTATGTTAAAAAATGACTACGCATGCTCAGTATACAATTTCGGTAAACACCGGATGCATATGCAATACGTCTGGTGGTCTGAATACGGCCCAGTATGTGCAAGGGAAGTCCTCACCCCTCATATGTACGACCTTCGGAAAGCAGGACTCTCCCTTTAATGCTATGCACTGGGACTGGGTCACAGAAAATGAGGCAGGTGCATAGCTGAGAATGGTATGTAAGGGCTTAACCGTATATGAATACAGCCCTAACAAATACATAGAGAACAAACTGTGCACATGGTGGATCATCTTGTCATACCATCAGAAAGGCTTTCAAAACAGAAGTACTCATAGAGGTCTGTGCTCAGACATAATAACATTCCTAAATATAGGCCATGGGGCAGATCCTGACCCATGCACGGCTTAAGTACGTGCACTGGTCCCTCCATACGTTCAACGCTCAAGGTAGTAAATCTGGACACTTAAATTTTAGTACTAGATCTGCGGCCTTACGGCTGCAGACGTAGTCTTAATGGGGCTTCCCCCTACCCTGACACATAATTTACATGTCTATCTCCACCTATATGGCGGAGATACGACAATCAGAATTTGTGTCCCGGCCCCTTTTTCATAACAGCCACCGTATGTAACAAAGTTATGTACGCCTGCCTGTACCCAAGCGTAAGCACTTTGTGCACATGCTCACAAGTAAGATTCCAGGGGAATTACGTGGTGTGCATTATTTCCCCTGTCTTACAGACCTGACGATCTACCCCCATGGGCGTATGTTGCGGGGCAGATGTTATTACGCACAGAGTTGATCTCTGAACCTAATGACATCCGTGAGAAGGGACGTGTGAGCCCTCCATAAGAACAAGGATGCACAAAGTGCGTGGGGAAGACATTTATATTGGGCAGTATGGGCTCAGTTAGGCACTTCTGTTCTTACTTTAGCAAACTCTACACAAACATAAGCACGGAAAGTTAAGGTAGCCCAATGGTGACCGAAGTCAGAAAAGATCTGTAAGAATGAGGGAGTGTCATGGGAGTGCTCTTGCCCCTTGTGTGCGTAGTTTTGCGAATCCGCACATACTTATATAATATATTATTATTAACATTTATTTATAAGTCACCACACAGTATCTGCAGCGCTGTACAGAGGCAATAGCAAATCCAATAGTTAAATATACAATACAATAAATAACAGAGGGTATAAAAACATGAATAAGGAATACAATACATGTGCAAAGCAAAAAATAAAATACAGTGGAACAATATGTAAGGAAAATAAAGATGCTCGATATGTGTGAAGGAACAGATGAGTAGAAATGCACCAGATACACGAGAAAAAATTGCCCAGACAAAGCTAGCGGCAGATTGGTAGCCCTCCCGAACTCGCAACCCGTACCCCCCCTCCTCCCCTGGTACCCCGCACCCCACTCCCTATCCTCTGTTCGTCAATCCCCAACTCCCTCTCCCAAAAAACATTTCCTTACAATTTTCAGAGATGCATTGTTGGTAAGGACAACTGTGTAGACAGAATTGCTTTCAGGTACTCCCATTGTGGCAACTAGAATTCACCAATTATATTTCGTATAGTCTCAACATCCAATTGGATATGTTAAGTAGAAGCAGACGTATGTATCATTGTTTTTGTTCATTTTTCTGTCTCTGAATGTGTTGGATGTTTACATCTTCCTGACATTGCAATTGAAAATGAAAATAAAGAATTTACAACCATTTGTTTCGTGAGAATAGCCTTATATAGGAAAAGTTAATAGGTCTGTCAGTTAAGCCTGTGTGTAATTATGTTGACCTATCAGGGAAAGCAGAATGTGGGGTTAATAGTCCTGGTTATAAATAACAGGGCATTGGGTGATTAGGACTCTTTTGTTCGAGATACCACACCTTCCCATCTCTAGTTTTACTGCAGCTATTTGTGACGTTTATTTTATGGCTTTTCTATGATTTCACAATGGTGGTTTTAGTATGATAGTCATTGACCAATGAAGTGTATGATGTTGAGCACTCCCCTGCTGAAAAACTGGAGTACTTTTAAAAGGCAATATTGTGGTGTAACGTTGCGCTGCTCACCTATATAGAGATGCTGCCAGTTAGGTCCCTAAGAGGTTTCCCACTACCCCTAAGATGTGTAACCAGGATATATTGTATAACGGTAGAAGGCACTATATTAAAATCACTCCATTTATTAACAATAATATACATTTTAATAACTGGAACTACAGTACGGTGACCACCATTATCCCTGACGAAGCCCTCCTTTATGGCGAAACGCATTGGTTGGCGACAAGTAGAGATCTCTTTTAATTCGTCACCAGTCCATCATAGCCACCCACTATTGTACACGTAGCAGTGATTTCCAAAGTTTCCAGCTGGAGCCCAACTAAAGCGCCCCTAGCAATGGTTTATACCGCTAAGCTGTGGTTCAAATTAGCTCTCTGCAAACCTGGGAGCTATGTTCATAGTATTTACTAACACTTACCCTCCGCTGGCTTTCCCGCTATGACATTCGAGCTTTCTGCAGTCATCGCGGGCTGTCTTCAGCTGAATGGAAGGACTGCACATGCGCAGTGGCTCTCTGCTGAGACTTTGTAAAAATGAAGCCCCGGCATGGGAAGCACTGCGCATGAGCAGGCTCTTCGTGTCGGGACCGGCACCTGCGGGCAGACGCGTCTTTGGTCAGGTAACTTTTTAAGCCTATTCTATTGTTTATTTTTTAATTTGTGTTTTTTTTATTGTTTTTTAATTTTATAAAAAAAATATATATATTTATTTTTTAAACAAATCTACTATTTACATATATTACAGGCAGACTAGATGGGCCATGTGGCTCTTATCTGCCGTCACTTTCTATGTTTCTATGTTATATTCCGGCGGTCTCCCCATATATATCCACCTTTTCCTCCCCTTAATAACAGCTATTAGGGGGAGAAAAAGGGGGATATATGGGGAGATTGCTGGAATTGAAGCACTAACGCCAGTCTGATCTGGTGTTATTTTAACTCTCAGAGCGGATGTAAAACTCTACTCTGAGGGTTAGTAAATAGGAGGAAGCGCCGGCTCTACATTGGGAACAACATGCCGGCGAACACATATGAACTTTCACTGCTTCGCCATGGAAACTGTTTATTTTACATGGCGATGCATCAATTGTAAATTAGAAAAAGTTCATTTTTGGAGTAAAAACTTCAAAACTCCAAAAAAAGAAGTATGTAAATAGAGCCCTTTATGTGTAAACGGGACTCTCACAGGTACAGGATTGGAATTTCACAAACCAGTGAACATTGTAATGATTCCGTTTTTATAATGATTGTAATGATTCAATTTATATTGTTGTTAATAAATGAAGTGTTTACTAGAGAAGCACATGGTGCCGTTATACAACATAAAGCTGGAGTAGTGATGTCATCCCAAGGGTTTGTCCTGGTGCCCTATACTTGAATGGGCCAAAGTGCGACGCTCCAGGGGAGATGTTATTACACTGGGTGTATGGCCACCTTGCAGGTTACAAGAGCATATTAGCTATCAGTAACAAAGAGAATAGTAGGCTGGGAGAATATAAATATTTTATATTTCCCCTCTAAAAACAATGGGAAATTAAAGGCATAATGCCTGTCCTTCAACCACAAGCATCTGTTTAGTTTACACTCCCAATAGCAGTGAAATAAGTTGACCAAAACCTGGCAAACTTGCTATGTAAAACAGAGGTACCGATTAGATAACCATGACATAAGAAGAGATTTGTTCTATAAAAGACATAAAAAAATAACTATGGGCCAGATTCACAATGAATAAAACCGACAGACATCTGTACGCTATGTACATGTGCGGTACCAATAATCCCGCATTAGAATGCAGCCGACTGATGCCATGTTCCGTGCGGATATCATCAGTAAGAGATGTGCGTAGGGGTGGACATAGGAACTTAAATTGTACAGTAAGTACTTGGCTAAGCTCTTACGCACAATCCAGTATTCTGCACGCTTAGAGATGTGTGTGGAATACTAAGGCAGGGTCCTGCTGGCGGAACCACCATCCACACGTAGGAGAGAAGGGGGAGTGTCCTGCTCTCCTGCATTCAGGGTTGTGTATCACAAATTCCATAGGATAGCCTCCATAGCGGAGTGTAGCATATGGAATCTAGCGTTAACTCTGGCCCTATGTGTGTATACTAGTGAGGATCAACACATGATTGTTCAAGAACCCTTAAGAGCATGGGGGTAGATCCAGAACTACGTCCGTCTTCCATAGACGGATGTAATTCAGTGAACAATAGCTACTGCGCATGCGTAGTAGCTATTGTACGTAATCTGCGTATCGTTTTGATACGTAGATTGCGTATATGTGGTCTAAAAGACCGCATATACGTAATCTACGTATCGAAACGATACGCAGATTACGTACAATAGCTACTACGCATGCGCAGTAGCTATTGTTCATTCAATTATGTCCGTCTATGGAAGACGGACGTAGTTCTGGATCCAGCCCATGTTCACTATCAAGCTGAGGAGATGGAAATGGAAACCAAGGCAAGAAAATGACCAGCAACACTGCCATTAACTAGGAACTAACTCACCATCCTATCTGTAAAATAAAATGCAGAAACATTAGTTACACACAATTGTAAATATATGTTAATGCACCAACCACTTTCATGGCTTTTCTGGGGTGGATCTAACTCTAAATAGTGGACCTGATTCACAATTAAGAACACGTTAGGTGCCTAAAAATAGGCACTTAATAGCACTGAAACTCCCTCAGCACGCCCCTCCGGTTTTCAGGTCTTATGTGACTTACGAGTGCCATAGGGCTCCCTTAACTGTAGGTTCACATTTGAATGCATAGGGATAGTACTTAGGAACTTAACTGCATAACCGCGCCTTCATTTGCTCATTTAAATGCCTCCCTCCACCCAAATCTGCGTATCTGCCTAGGTACTTATTCATGGAGCGCCCATTCTTGCGTATGTTACTAGGAACCTAGAGACTTTAAGTTCTTAGTATATAAGAACGGAATTTGCGTACTTAAGTCCTACGTTAATAGCGTATAAAAGTTACTACGCATGCGCAGTGCATCCGTTCTTAAATATACGCACCTAAAATCATAAGAATTCTTAAGTATGAATCAGGTCCAGTGAGAGCATTGGGTCATATATAATATGTTTTTAAATTAAGAATTAACTCACCCTACGACATGGTTGCCGACTTTTGGCAGCTTCCCTCCGGGAGATCCCGGAGAGAAGCTAGCGACGCATGCAGGGGGTGGGACTTAATGACGCGGGTTATGCAAATCGCATCATTAGGCTCCGCCCCTGGCTCATACTGGCCCATTTTCACTTGAAATAGGGGTCGGGACGGGGCTTGATGCAGGGGGGCAGGACTTGAGGCCGTGGTTTCAGTAAAACCACGGGCCTCAAGTCACTTGCGGGAGATTTGCTGGCTCTCCCGGGATACCGGGAGTACTGCCCGAATTTCGGGAGTTGGCAACCCTGCCCTACGAGGCCTTCCTTAAGGTCTCCAAAAGCAGTGCAGTCGGTATAGCTTATATTATTGTGCACCTATCAGCTTTTTAATGTTTTAATCAAGATATGGTATTTGATTGTATATGTATTTTGTTTAAATAAATAAATGTGTTAGATATACTCCTAGTATTACCATTTCTATCTATCTCTGATCCCAGACATGCCTTGAAGCAGAATACATAAAATGGTGCTTGCTCAAATTAATTTAATGGTTAATCCCTTTAACATCCTCACTGCATCCTACATCTATCCTTCTTTCCCCCTCCTTATGTCTTCTGTAAGTTCATCCCTCCCGCTTAGTGTGTTAGCTCACATGAGCAGGGCCCTCCATTCTTGTGTTGTTTCCTCCTCCACCACTCCCCCCTTACTTCATACCCTCTTGTCCCCCTCTGCTACACTTTTACCCCATCCCTACCTGGTGGCTCCCTCTCAACCTCACTGCACTCTATACCCTCCTCCCAGATCTGCCAAGCTTGACACCTCGCATTTTGCCTT
>WWET01001066.1:2713-16739 GCA_011038615.1 Limnodynastes dumerilii
TATATATATCTATCAGATATCATTAATGCTAGTGTGTGTGTGGGTGTGTGCATTTGTTGACATTATAAAATATCTTCATTAATATATCATACCACACACACACACACATTGGCGTTGGAACAGGGGGAAGCAGAGACCATCTTTAAAAAAAAAAAATAGACTTAACTGTCCCCAGCAATTCAGTGGCAAGCACTGCAGCCACCTTCTGTAGCAATGTTAGGACCTGTTCTGCACCTGCATAGAAGAGAACAAGGGGCCTGATTCACACTTAAGAATCTTCTTAAAATAAGAACTTAAAGTCACTGCTGGGCAAAACCATGTTGTTTTCGGGGGGAGTCAAGTTTTGTATTCTTTGCATGCAGGAAAACATTATTGAATTGCTTACTGCACACAGAAACTGACCAGCTTTACTATTACACTGTTATTTTGACTTGGGCTAGGAAATATCACCTCTTAACACTAGTACTGTTTACAACAGATGAAATATGACTCTCCTGTAATCACCATGGTTTAGCCCAGGAGTGAATTTAAATTATTATTTTAAGAAGATACTTAAGTGTAAATCAGGTCCAAGATTTGTAAACATGGACATTTTAGCCAGTAGTATTGTCACAATGGCTTATGGATCCTACAAGATATGGCAAGTCAATATTATGTAATTTGTCTTCTTCATATTTTGCCTCTCTCACTGCTTTCCTTTATACCGTTTTCTCATCAGCATCCCTGAAAAATCAGTGATTTTCAACACAGGTTTTTCACGGCGAAATGGCAGGTAAAAAAAGGGCTGTGTTATAACCCCACAAAAACCTGGTAAATTTCTGGGACTGACCATTTCACATGTGCCATGAATCTCCTAGATCTGCCCTGTAAAGCAATTGTCAATCATGCTAGATAGGCGCTCTTATTGGCTGGAAAAACAATGTCATTAAAAGGGGACTTAACTTTTTGCACACAATGATGATGTTAATACTGGGTGGCCATTTTAACTGCATTTCTTTTCATGATGGCTGACAAATCAGAGCTCAGAGCTCGGAGATGATTTTGTTGTTTCAGCAGCAAATGATAGCTTAGTGCAGCTGCTTACACTGTGCTAGATGGTACATTGTGACATGAGGAGAAGGGCACAATTCAGTTGGGAAATACTTGACTACTCAAATCCACTCAGATGTTCATTCTGAGATAAACCACCCTCACTAACTGGAGATTGTGGGCCAGAAACCGTTGCCACGCTGAAGCTTACTGGGCAACAGTAAAAGCTTTTCAGGAGGAACAGTGAATGGCACACTTTTGGATGCTAGACCTTTCATTATGTGCTGGATCTCATCTCTTCAGTACTATCCAGGCAGAATACAGCATTCCAGATCCCCAATCCACCCTGGAGGAGGCTAGCCATTGTGTTTGGTATGCTACCTCCCCGGGGAATATTCCACAATATCCCACAATATTTTCCATATTTGGAGCCGGGAATTTCAGAGTGTCTAATCTAGTGCGTGAGGTCATAGAGGCTTTTCTGGAAGCACTGTACAATTGCTTCAACTCCTTGCCTCAAGGACAGTGTCTGGAGGAGACGATTGCTGACTTCCAGAGACGTGAGTATCCCCAGTGTGCTGGAGCACACATCCCCATCTTAGTCCCTGTACAGAACCCAGCGTGTTATCATAAACGGAAAGGCTGGCATTCTGTCATTCTACAGGTCTGGGAGCCATTGATCAATCAGTTTTTTTATTCCCAAGCTGCAATAATTGCTGCCTAGGATCAATTCAAACAGCATGTAAAGCGTGCGGGGGTCCGTAGGCACGCGCAGATAGCGGGGAGTACACGCCCCCTGCACTTCTAGCAGACGGTAAATCTGGACAGATTCCTACCTTAACTCTTACGACTAGGTCTGCGGCCCTAAGTCGTAACAGGGCTTCCCTTGCCTCCTCATTTTCATGGCTATCCCTGTCTATATGGCGGGGATACAGCCATCGTAAGTAAAGGGTCTGCTCATTCATCGTAAGTACTAATGTATGTTAGTACTTCTGCACAGGGAACATCTGGCGCGTGCATGCGCAGATGTTCCCTGGCAGATGACTTATACAAATGACTTGTGTAAGTCCTCAGTCGCCCGTAGTTAAGGATCCGGCCCAAAGACACTTATTTTTTCTGCGCACAGCCAGGGATAATGTTAACTCACCTTGAGCAGTAGATTCGGAGAACGAGGCATCGGTGGCACATGAATCCTCCAGCGAACTCTCTTCTTCCTGAGTGTCGTCAAACATTAATGGGGAGGACACATGAGAGGCCTTGCTGGTCTGGGAACCATTGATCAATCAGTTTTATTATACCCAAGGTGCAATAATTTTTGCCTAGGAACTATTCAAACAGTGGGAAACCATCAATTAATCATCCAATTAACCTCAATTTAGGAAAGCTATAATTAGCACCTCAGCTTCCGTTTCTCACTTTAGACCACTTTTTACAGCTTCTGTGAGCTGCTCCTTTACGCTTACACAATAAGTAAGTGTAGGGCTTGTTAAGCACCCACCGGACAGCCCTGCACAGAGTATTTAAATGAGAAAAACTCCCCTTTTCTCAATTAAATATTGTGTAACTCCCAGTTCCATAGGCGCAGGGCAGTTGGATGCGCAGACAGACAGATGGGTACACTTGCGCTCATCTTTCTATGCGCGCTTTCGATCTGAGCATGCGCAGTGCTCATTTTTGTTGTGCTTCCATCTGAAAAATAGACGGAAGCACAGCTCTGAATTCTGGCCAATGTTTCCTCAACACACAATTACTGTAACTCTGTGACTAAAAGCCACCTTTTTCATGCATGGCCTATAGAGAAACAAGGTCCTAAACAAATGTCCCCCTTAACTACAATAAATAACTTAGTGTCCTCCGTGCACTATATAATTAAATATCTGTCCTCCGCCTATTAAATAAATAAATAATTGTCCTCCGCCTATTAAATAAATCTATAAGTGTCACCTGCCTAGTAAATAAATCTATAAGTGTCACCTGCCTAGTAAACACCTGCCTAGTAAATAAATCTATAAGTGTCACCTGCCTAGTAAATAAATCTATAAGTGTCCTCCGCTTATTAAATAAATCTATGTGTCCTCCGCTTATTAAATAAATCTGTAAGTGTCCTCCGCTTATTACATAAATCAATAATTGTCCTCCAGCTATTAAATACATCAATATCTGTCCTCCGTGTATATTATTAATATTTCCATTATCCCCGTGCCATATGCAAAAATAATACTATGTAAATCAATAAACCAAACATTAAAATCTTTATAATACTCACGTTTCTGAAGTCTCCAGTCTTGCCAGGTGACGTTCTGCAGGCTGGCTATTCTTCTTCTTCCTGAAGGACCGTGGGAGCAGCTCCGGCATCTTCGGGGTACCTCCGGCGAATGAATCTACTCCGTAAAGGGACTATATTTATACAATCACATATCAGACTGTAAGAGTGTGCAAAAATAGTCCATTTATGGGGTAGATTCATTTGACGGAGGTACCCTGAAGAAGCCGGAGCATAGATTTACGGAAAAAGCACAGAGATCGGGGATCGCGGGCAATTGAATTAGGCCCTTAAATTACCAGACTCTTGTCTCTTCCTATTGGCAGCAAAATTTGCCTTATTTAAAGTCTTAGGGCCAGATTTACTAACCTGCGGGTTTGTAAAAGTGTTGCTGTTGCTCATAGCAACCAATCAGATTCTAGCTGACATTCTTTACTATGTAATAGGAAAGTTAGAGCTAGAATCTGGTTGGTTGCTATTGGCAACATCTCCACATTTTCAAACCCGCAGCTTAGTAAATCTAGCCTTTAGTATCATTTCAGTCTTGAAACTTTGGGGTAATTAGTGACTTTTTAAATAAACTAATGTTAATCTTTGGTGACCTTTATTAAATCTATCAGAGTAAATCATTTAATTCAGTTTCCACATTAGATACCTTTAACAATAGAATCCACCATAAGATTGGAGATTCACTTTTCTGATTCCTAGAGTAACAAGATTTTCTCATCACCTTATGTTCTGTGATACCTGTGTTACGTTCTCTATGTTAACTGCATACCAGGGAGCGAGGTCTTACTGCTACCAGGTCTTTGCTGAAGACCCTGATGGTAGGGATAGGGTTGTGCACCCAGCATGTCGCCTCATCAAACTCCTGGTGAAACCTGGAGAGTTTGGTAGTTAGACTTCACCAGAGCAGATAAAACAGATAGGACAAAGATGGACTGGACACAATGAAGAACAAAAATGACAGACAGGGTCACTATTACCAGATGCATACTTTCAAACTTGTCCTGTAACATCAGAAGACTCTCGTAACAAAGTTTTTTGTTGTTGTTATTTTTAAGCCCAGCGGTGCACCTGGACTTTTTCACACAACAGTATCGGTAATACAGGGCTACTACAGGAGCCCTGTTTGACCAAATCTGTTTCTCTGAATGGCAGTGACCAAACATATATGGTCACTAATTCTAGAAAACAGATTTGGTGCTACAGGGTTTCCATAGGAGACCTTGATAACAAGCACCGCCACACCATGTGACCACCAGGAGAGAGAGAGAGCCAGGGAACGCCACGGTGGAATGGAAAGACATCAAAGGTAAGACAATAAATAATAAGGGGGCAGACATATAAAGGCTGGACATATAATAAAGGGCATAGAAATGGAGGCTGGACATTTAATAAGGGGCGGACATATGGAGGCTGGAAGTATAATAAGGGGCAGGCATATAGATGGCCGGACAAACAATAAGGAGCAGACATATGGATGGCAGGCCTAATAATAAGGGGCAGACATATGGATGGCTAAATTAACAAAAGTTGCAGGCATTATACCCACCCCCTGGGTGGTGCAAGGCACATCCACTTTCCCCAGACACGCCCTCTGGGCTGTACAAGACACACACCCTCTACCATGTCCCAAAACATTCTCAGATGTTGGGAGGTATGCAGATGGGAAGTCAAATTCAGGACCTGAGACAGACCAGAACTGAACATGACAACTCTGTGAACCAGACAAGGATCACATTCAGAAATACAGACAAACAGGTAACTGGAAAAGAACAGGTGTGAATATTGGTGGGCATAGTACAGAGGTAACAAGAGTGAAACACAAAAGGGAGGTAAACAGAGACAGACAGATTCCCTTGCTGAACCACCCAGGGGACAGCAAAAGTTAAGGACTTAGAAGCAAGGACATTTCTAAGAAGCAAAGGCAAAGAGCAACAAACAAAAGAGACTTCAGACATTGTGAGCAGAAGGCCAGCAAGGCAGATAAAGAAAGCAATAGAAACACAGATAACAGACACAACAAGAACACGCACAATAATTAACAATATTTAACAGCAGGAAAGAAGAATAATAGAACAGCAGGATAAGAGTATATACAAGGATCCTACTTAACTAAAACTAACAGACCGAATGGCTAGAGTATACTATATCACAAGAAAGGGAGAGTTCTCCCTGCTGGATACATACCTCCTAACATTTAAGAATTGGAAAGAGGGTCAAAATTTTGGGTCATGGTAGAGGGGATGTGTCTTGTTCCACCCTGTGGGCCTATTTGGGGAAAAGAGGGTGTATTACCCCTTTTATTTATTCAGCAATCCATATGTCTGACCCTTTATAATAGGCCTACCATCCATATGTCTGCCCGTCTTTATATGTCCAGCCTTCATATATCTTCCTCTTTATGAAATGTCCAGCATCCATATGTCTGCCCCTTATTATATGGAACAAAAGACAGCTCCGGCACTCCATACAAATATTATATAACACTATTTGTCAGCACATACATAAAAAGGAGGTTTAGTTCACAATATAGCTATATTGGGTTAAGCTCACCTGCTCAACATGAAGGCACCTCCTGTAGGTAAGTCCCTATCATCCAGCGAGCGTGACTGCGGTCAGAATATGACGTCCTGCGGTGGCTGAGACTGGGAAATGAAGTATTCTGGCCACAGTCCCGCTTGTTGGATAATCTGAAAGGTAAGAAAGGTAAGACTTTAAAGGGGAGAGGGGAGCTGCAGCTTAGACCTTATTTTAACATCCAGCTGCAGTCTGACTGCGGCTGGATGTTAAAAAGGTAACCTACCTGTATAAGACACACCCTGTTTTTGGACACAAGATTTTTCCAAAAAAGGTGCGTCTTATACATGGGGAAATATGGTATGTAAATAGAAGAGGTCCAGCCAAGGACCAAAAGTGACCACTGTGTAACTACAAGGAATAAAAGACAGGACCGACTCTCCATACAAACATTATATAACATTATGTGTCTGCTCCTTTATTATATGTCCAGCCTCCATACGTCTGGTCCTGTTTATATGTCCAGCATCCATATGTCTGCTCCCTCTTTATTTGTCCAGCCAACATGTCTGCTTCTTTATTATTTGTCCAGCCTCCATGTATGCCTGTTTTTTATTTGACCAGCCTACATGTCTGCCCCTATTATATGTCTAAGGGCCCCTTTATTATTTATTCTCTTACTTTTAATGTTTTCTAAACCCTTCCTCCCACTCTCTGTCTCTCCCGATGACGTGGTGAAGCAGTACTGGTAATACAGTACTGGTAATACAAATCTATTTTCTAGAATGACAGTGACCATATAGGTTAGGACACTGCCATTTACAGAAGCAGATTTGTTCCTACGGGGCTCCCAAAGGTAAGCCCTACCGCAAATACAAAGTCTGATCTTTCAGGACAAGTTGTAAAGCGAGCGGAACAGTCTCCTGAAAGTGGGACTGTCCCGCTGGAATCAAGATAGTTGGGAGGTATAAAATACAAACAGATATTTATATTAAAGCTGGCGCTTTGGATCAATGGCCACAACCAGATTAAAAAAAATACTACTAATAACAAGTTGCAGCCAGGAAGGGAGCCGTGCAATACTCCCCAACAAAGCCAATGGATACAAAAAAAACAAATTCCGACGCAACCAAAGATTAGTATAATAAATAATGTACAATTAAAATTTTAAATTGATAATTCAGAAACTGGATATGGTAGTCTAAAAAAACTCACAATTTATTAGAGACAAATATTCTTTAAAATTATTTTCAGTCCGTTGTGCTCCTTACATGAATTTTACTTGCCCAAGTCTAAGCTCTGGGTGTGAATTCTATCTACACTTGTGTTACAGCCTTGTCTGTTTATTCTGTCCATCAAGTACTATTGCAGGTGATACAAATGTAACTACTACAATTATGAACTATTACATTTGGATATAAAAATATAACAATTGGAGTCAGGGGCGTAGGAACAAAAATTTTCATGGGGGGGCAAAAGGCCAAGGACTACTATATAAACCGTCCACAGGCCACAATTATTCGCGCTCTCTGTTGCATTGTCATTAAACTTATAGGAACAGTCAATGGGAAGTACCGCTTCCCAGTCTCCTGTTTCTGCTTATTCTTACTGCAAATTGTGATAGCAAAATGAGTGTGGATTTCTAAGAAAGAAAGAAAAAAGCTTTGTGAGAAGAAAATGTACACACAACAAACATGAAGACAACTTTATTTTTGGTTGACGAGTTCAAATAAAGCTATTATCGCTTCATTCATCCTCATTCACCTTTGTGCAGAAGTTCATGGGGGAAGGGCAAAACACAGTCTTTGCACCCCAAACAAAAATCATGGGGGGGGGGGCAAATGCCCCCTCTCTCCCCCCGGTTCCTACACCCCTGATTGGAGTTCTTGCTGCTAAATATATTGAGAAGTAAACCATCGTGGTTATTAAGGACAGATTGAAGCTATATTTATGAGTTAATCAAACTGGACTTAAGTCTCTTTTTTCAAAAGTAATAAGATTTTACAAGCGTAGATACAATTATTGTGATAAATTTAAGATGTGTTTGTGAATGTGATATTACTTTTTGTAATTATATGGGCCCATATGTTGTATAATATTAAAGATTATTTGTCTCTATTAAATTGTGTGTTTTTATAGACTACCATATCCAGTTTATGAATGATCAATTTTAAATTTTAATTCTACATTATTTTTTATTTATTATACTAATCTTTGGCTGCGCCGGAATTTGTTTCTTTATTAGTTGGAAGGTATGTAGGTATTTAAACACAGAACAGCTAATCAGAGCTGAAGAGCCTCCCAGCTCTGGTTGGTCTCAATCCTGGCTGTTAGGCACCAACTGGGATCTATAAATCTTGCACCTGGAGTAGTTTCATTTGGCCTGGCTGTGCTATTAGCAAATCATTTTGGGTGCTTAGCAACAAGCAAGAGTTAGATCTATATCCTGACTGCCTAATAACAGCCAGGATCTGCTAAAGCAGCCAGAAGAGAAAGAGCTTGTGCTTCTGCGAATATCACAGCAGCACGTAACAACGTGTTGGGCACTACTGCCCTCCATGTGTATGTATATATGTGTAAACTAATCTTTTAGTGGCATAGCTTGTGTAACATGTCATTTTGCCACCGGGACTATTTTACCAATAGTACTTACGGTAGTCCAACTAGTACATCTCCTGGGATTTCTCTGAGGCAATGGTGGTCCCCAGAATACAGACATCGGGGTAGATCCAGAACTCCGCTTGCAATACATTTCCTCGCGTAGCGTATTTACACGTGTGTACCTTCTATACACTCCCCTTGGCACACCCCTTGAATGTACGTATTTTGTCCAAGATCCGCTTTCCAAACCCTACCTTACTTTTGCCCACGTAACCAATGTCATCCGCTCACATACGTATGTGCAACACGTATTTACGCAGCTAAGCACGCCCATACTGTACACTTTAAATACAAACCCCCTCCTACATAGCGTATTTCAGATGTATTTTAGACTCCCGTAAAATTGGCACGCCTACACGTAAGGATTTACGTGACACATACGTGAATGGCCCACACGTTCATTTACGCTACGTTACACATCGAACTGAATGTCATATGTAAAACATATTCATTACATCCACTGCACTGCACAAGACCAAAGTTTATTTTAGGTTTCATCAACAAGCAGATTTCTGACTCAAATATCAGTCAATAAATATTCACTTGGCTTGATTCAATTAGCTTGGCACCAGCATTATTTGCAAAGCTAATTCTGCAAGTTTTTTTGGGACAATTTTATGCGCACCTCATAGAGGTTCATACCGTATATGACGGGAAAAAGTGCAGCGCAAACTTTTTCTTGTCATTGCAGCTAATTGAATCAGGCCCACTGAGCAACCTAATAACATTAATAAATATTAAACAACTGTAGCAATAAAAAATAACCCCCCCCAAAACACAGAAAAAATAAACTAATAAAAAACAAAAGTTTAATGAATATAATTAAATGGACCAAAGTCTGGCTCTGAACCAGTTATAACTCCTAAATGCTTATAAAGGCAATGCATTGATGATCAATTTTAGGAAAAGCTGGTTCCCACCTTCTAGTTTTAATTAATACAGAATCACCATGCTAAAAATGCTATCCATATGCAAACAGGTAAAAAGAGTTAAGCTCTAATGGATCTGAGTGGTCACATGCAATCATTTCTTTCATTGTTTAAAACATTATAATAAAAAATAAAGATTGTTTTGCAACCAAACTGAGATCCTATGCAATGTCAATACCAAAGAATATCTTTACAAGTGTCAGCAGAATGCAAAAATCTACATGTGGACTTACCTTACTTTGTTAAGTGTGAACATATCAGGACTGTCTTTTCTATTGGGCATAATGGGCATGTGCTTGGGGCCTCACAAGTCTAGGGGTCCTTCAGCACTGTTGACTGGTCCCAGCAGTAAAACCATTTTCAGACTGACTGGCCTGAATTTCTTCTGGGGACCAATGTAATCCAGTGCAGTTAGTCTGAAAATGCTTTGACTACAGTGACTGGACGCCAATAAAATCTGCAGGCCACTGCTCCACCCCTTAATGAAGGGATTGCAGCCTCAACTGTTGTCCCCTGTAGAAACACAAAGGTGTGAAGTAGGGCACAGTGTAATTGTGGGTAGGGATTCAAGCAGCTGCAGCTTGATATTCAGGTCTGGATAGAGTGACCTTATATCAGGGTTGCCGACTTTTCAGAGCTTCCCTCCGGGAGAACCCAGAGGGAAGCCATGGATTTCTGCAAGAGGTTGGGGTTTAATGACGCGATTTACGCAAATTGTGTCATTAAGTTCTGTCCCCTGTCAATCACTCCTGTAATCTCTAGCGTTTCAGGGGATGGACAGGGCTTGATGACATCATCAAGCCCTGCACATCCCTAGTAACGCTAGGGATTACAGTAATAATTGATAGCTGGTGGGGCTTGCGGGAGCTTTGCCGGCTCTCCCGGGATACTGGGAGACCTGCCCAAATTTCGGGAGTCTCCCGGATATTCTGGCCCTGCTTTATATGCCCATCACCATGAGTGAGCTTGGCAAATTTTTACTACATGTGCTCATCATTGCCCTATTGGATTTGTTTACATTCTGAATATTTATTGCTAATGCATACACAAATTCATGATGCGCATGCTAGATAGGAAGGGAATAGCTAAAATTTCCTAAACCCATCCCATATCGCACAATATATCCTTGCTCAGACAAGCCCAATGATACCCATCTGTAACATATAAATTAAGTACATTAGCTGGAAACAACTATTTAAAACTTCTTTATTCAGATGCAAATGTTTCACCAAAAACTATTTTATGCTGGTTTAAAACTTAAATACTTTAACCATTTTAATTAAAAACAAAATGTCACCTCAGAGATGTAAATAATTCTCAGATGGTTTCATTGAATTTTTGTTTTTACATGCAAAAAGCCCAAGCTGTGTGAGGAAGACAACAGATTTTACCAATAAACCTCAATTTCCTGTTCATGATCTAAATATAGAAGAACTGCTTTACAGTGCGAACTTTCTACAGATAATCTCTCTACACATTTGCTAAGAAGGATGAAAATGCAATGGAAACAATTGCTTATTGTTCCTCTTTTCCCTCTTATATACAGCCTGGAAGCTTGTGATTGCAAATGCTGTAAATATATTATTTTTACAATTGAAACATGTTTATTACAGGTGATCTAGTAAGCAGGTGCAGCTGATTGTACTGAAGATAATGTATATGGGAGATCTGTAAACCAGTACAAATGCAATTGGGCGAATGTAGGCCAGTCACATTGCAGAAGATAATATACACCCAGAAGCACTGATAACAATAAATGCACAAATAGATGTCTAAAAATTGGTAGGAATGCAGGTGGTAAATGCACTAGGTAAATCCAGTGTGCAAATAGCCCTGACAAATTTCATGCACTAGACAAACCTTTAACTGTTTACCCCTAATATTTTATCTTATTTAAGTTTAAATATTTAAATATTTTTAGTTTATGCTTAAGCTCATACTTTTATAATAAGATTGTACACATGTATTTTTCAGGTGTAAGACACTATACTGCATTTTAAGGTAAAAATAGCGATGAGTGCCGACCGTAGTGATTTGTTTTTAATTAATTGTCTGCTTTTGGTTTCGGTTTTGGCAAAAACCAGCCTGAATTGTTTTGGTTTTCATTTTGGATCTGTATTTTCTTTTTTTCCATGGATCAAATCAGCTAAAATTCATGTAATTTGTATGTATTTTTGCTCCTATATTATTAATATCAATTAACATGCATTTCCAGTCATTTCCAGTCAAATTGGACAACTTTCTAATATTATTTTCAACAATAATAGTTAAAGGTTGCATCGGCTAAAACTAAGCGACTAAGCAGCAGCACCAATGCCATGCAGTGTAAAAAATAGAGCTGTGAGACATAGTATGGAAGTATCATAAACTATATGACCCTATAGTATATTTTTTTATTAATTTAAAAAAGAAAAGGACTAGTAGGAAAAGTGAAAATAAAGTAAGTTAGTAGAAGCAAGGAAAACACCAAATGAGTGAATAAGAAAATGAAAAAAACTTCTTGTACACCCCTGTTACAGTTAATGCAGTCGGGGTGCAGAGACTAACTAGGGCCTGGTCTTCACTAGAGCTCCCGATGGTGAGGATAGTCTGGCCTGCAGAACACTTAGCAGGTTGCAGCCCCTGAAAGAAAGCGCTAGAAGGAACTTGCTCTGATAAACAACACCAATAGACAAACAGGACGCACTAGGACACTCAGTCGCACACACACAAACATGGAGAACACCATAGGGGTGCCCAAACAACCACATTGGAAGAGGGAGATTGAAGGAGACCAGGAAGGAGCAAGGGAGGAACTCAGTCAGCAGCAAGGAGGAACACAGCAAGGAGAAGGAATGGAAAACAGCAGGTAACAGGAAGGGCAGTCAGCTGCCAACAATGAGGAAGTGAGCCTCCTGACGCCACCACCGGGAGCTAACTGCAGTGAGCCGCGACCGCAGCATAGCAGTTATATTACAAGAATTGATTAGCAACCTGGAAATCCCAGGCCTCGAGCCATGACAAGGTATTGGAGGTTGACTAACTAACTAGTAGTAGTTAGAGAAAGGTGGCCAAAGCCCATGATGAACAGTGGTGCAAGAAATCATCTTTCAGCCCTCCCATTCAACCTTAAGTTGGACATGCACAGTTTAACAAACAAGCACTTCAGCAACCGGCTATGGCTAAAGTTCTCATTTGTTCCGGCTCCCACAAAAAAAAATATATTTTTTTTTCGGTTGCAATCTCCGCTAAGAAAATGTGATTACCTAAAAAGGGACATCCGAAAGTCCCTTTTTTTTAATGAATGGGTGAGTATGCCGTTCGGCATACTTCACCCATTCACTCCGCCACCGGACCAGGGACTGGTGAGTAAATTATCTGTGCGGGGTAGGGAGGGTTAGGGTCAGGCTGTAGGGGAGGGAGGGTTAGGTTTAGGCTGCAGGGGAGGGAGGGTTAGGGTCAGGCTGCCAGAGCTGCCATAAGCTCTAATAATGTTGTCTGGATCAGCGGTCCATATGACCACTGATCCACCTGTATATCTTAAACTCTGCTCATACTGTATAGTTGAAATCTTCCCCCTGTCCACCCTTGTGCTTTTGGTGGGTGGAGGGGAAGAACTGGCCCATCGGACAGATCTACTATTGTACGGAACTGAGTTCCGTACTATAGGAGATATGCGCATAAATCGTTCATAACATTTAAAATCGCTCTAAAGTAAACAAAAAATGTATATACATTGGAGATATGTTACAGAGGAAGTACAAAGGGGGGAGATGTATAATTGGGTGGGCAGGAATTAAGAGAGATGGGAATGTGTAATCAAGGAGGGATAGAAAAATAGATGTGTAATGTAAAGAGCACAGTGAGAGGGATGTGCAATATAATGGAGACAGGAGGAGAGATGTAATATTGGAGGATAGAGAGAGTTGTGTAACAGGAAGAGAGGTGTAATGTAAGAAGGACAGGGAAAGATGCATATAACGTAGGAGAGAGAGAAGGAAGGGGATGTGTAATGGAGGGGGAATAGTAAAAAGTCGTGTAATGAAAGGGAGATAGGGAGGGAGATGTGTTATTGAAAGAGTGGGCAAAGAGGGACCATATATAATGTAGGGGGTGCCAGGAGATACAAGTGTATTTGAGAGGTGCACAAGGAGGGAGGTGTGTCATGTGTGGGGAGGGGAGATAAAAAACAGAGGGAGGGAGATGTGTAATGGCAGGAGGAGATGTGTATTGGAGTTGATCCAGGGAGAGAGATAATGGAGGTTACTTTCAATCTTAATGCTCTTCATAGACTTTCAAAATAAGTAAGTGAGGCATGTAGATAGGAACTTATCAATCAAAATTTATGTAACTAAGAACAGCACTCCTTTTAGCTAACAATTTTCATGGAGCATGTCCATTCCACTCCCTGGCACACTACACTGCAGGAGGGAGGAGTGTTGGGCAGCACCGTAGCATTCACCCGCTCTGTGTGCCATAAATCTGCACTACACCTCTGTACGTACATGTAATGTCATGCCCAATCCTTAGTAACACTATGAATCCTCTCTTTGATAGACAGAGGGCAGGTCTTCAGAGAGATTTGCATAAATTACATCTAAAAGCCCCACCCTATATTGCCGTCTCTTGTTTCTCTTGGAAG
>WWET01001066.1:41122-52668 GCA_011038615.1 Limnodynastes dumerilii
AGAGGAGGAGAGGAAGCCGTTGATAAAGACCCTGGCAGTGGGAGTGGAATATAGGGCAAATATGGCATGTCAAATTTTGTCTCTAAAGCCATATCTACAGAGAGCTTCCTTCGTGTGAAGCCAATGTAACCTATCAAAGGCTTTCTCTGCGTCTAAAGAGAGTATGAGACAACATTCCCTGTTGGTAGAGAATAATTTGAGAAAATTAAACACTCTCCTAGTATTGTTGGATGCTTGGCGAGTGGGGACAAATCCTACCTGATTGGGGTTTATGAGATGTGGTAGAAGAGGATTAATAAGGTTTGCGAGAAGTTTTGCATATATTTTAAAGTCTGTGTTCAATAATGCAATAGGGCGATAGTTCTTGCAGGAGGAAGGGTATTTCCCGGCTTTTAAAATGGTGACAATTTGTGCTTCCAGCAACTCTGCAGGGAACTGTGCTCCATCTGAAACCTTGTTAAAAATATCTAACAAGAGCGGGTTTAGTTTTTCCTGAAAGGTTATATACAACTCATTAAAACTGTCAGGTCCTGCCAATTTAGGTTTAGGCAAGTTCTGAAAAACATAAGCTAGTTCACGGGGATCCAGGGTGTGCAGAGATCCGCAATGACTGAGTCGTCTAGATGTGGTAGGGAGACAGAGTCTAAAAATTTCTTAATTGTGTCTGGAGTGGGCTGGAAAGTGCATGGATCTCCACTTAGGTTGTATAGACCAGCATAGTAGTTTGCCAATTTGTTTGCAATATTGTAAAGATTGATAATTCTTGACCCTCCATGCAGCTCTAGGTGTTTAATAAGATATTGTGCTTGTCTAACCCTTAGCTTCCTGGCTAGAAGTTTTGCCAGCCCTATTACCAGCCCAATAGTAGGTCTGACGCAATCTAGAAAGCGCTACTTTCGTACGCATCATAAATTTTTTCAGTTGACTTCTAAGGGATGCTAGTTCCCTACGTAAAGCTTTAGAAGTCTGATTTGTCTGATTTTGGCGTTCTAGTAGGCCTCCAAGCCGGTCTGCACCAAGAGGTATTGTCTCTTAAGTTTTGCTCCGGTCTGGATGGCAACGCCCCGCATTACCGTCTTAAATGCACACCAATGTGTTAAAGGGAAAGTATCTAAAGGGTTATTGGTCTGTTGGAATAAATCCAAGGCATCCGCCAATGCTTTTTTTGCTTCTATAGATGTGAGAACATAATCTGAAAGCCGTCAGGGCCTCGAGCTTTTGAATGAAGGAGCGTGGTCAGACCACATGATTGGGAGAACCTGAATCCGGCGGGAGTGCTGGAGGGCCCATTTATCTGATATAATTAAATCTATGTGGGAATATGTATTATGCACATTAGAGAAGTAGGTGAAGTCCTTACTCTTGGGCTCCTGGACTCTCCAGACATCATACAGATCAAATTTGTTTAAGTTTCCTAAAAGCAGCAGAGGGACCTGTAGAGGCCAATGGGGTACTGGGAGGGAGAACATGCGATTTATCTAGCTTCGGGTCCAAGACTAGGTTAAAGACTCCTAATAGGATAATATAACCTCTTTTATGTTATTGTAGTATTTTACAAAGACGACGTAAAAAGGGAAGCTGTTCTGAATTAGGGGCATAGAGGGAGACTAATGTAACCCATTTCTCCTCTAAGAGACCAGACAGAGTTAGATATCGGCCGTTCTTATCCTCGAGTTTAGTCTCAATAGTGAAATTGAGGCCAGAATAGCTACTCTGTTTTTCTTACAGGGAGCATTAGACGTATAACAAATTTTTATAATTCAAATTTTTGAAGTAAGGCGGGTTTCTGGATGTAAAGTGTGTTTCTTGTATTGCTACAATATCTGCTTTGTATGTATGGAAAGTAGAAAGAGCTAGTCTATGTGTATGGGGGGAGTGTAGGCACTGACCATTTAGCGAGAAAAATGTAACCATTATCGAGGGATTTTAAAGAAATGTTAATATAACAGATGTAAATGATAGTGAAAATAAAACATAGATCTGGATCTATTATAGCATTTATTCTGTTGTAACGAGGATTTAGCTATATGGGGAAGTAGGGGGAGAAAACCAGGAGAAGAAAAAACTGAAATGGCCCAAAGATTTAGGCCAGAGTGTTAGGGAGAGAAGAGAGAGAGGGTAGGATATAATGCAGTAAAGATTATTTGTGGGACATGGCATTGTAAGTTAGTAAGTCCGTTTCCACGGGGTGACCTAAAATGTAATGTTTATTGTGTCTAGATAGAAAACCTATCATATTCCAATCACACAGGAATTTAATTCCCACTTCCAACAAGGAGACCACGTAGGTAGACCCGTCACGATGAACCAACAGGTTTACAGAAAGCCCCAGCGATAAGGTATATCTTTGGCTCTCATCTGTCTGTTAGCGAGAGTAGCTGGGGAAATATCTAAATATAACTGTAATACACTCAGGATATCCAATGACTCTGAGCTCCTGGCCGCCTGAAGGATTTGCTCCTTGATGTGGAATAAGTACAATCTCATCAGGACATCTCTGGGGAAGTACCCCGTGGCGGAACGAGGCTTTGGTAGATGATGAATCCAGTCTATGAGTAGATCTAAATTAGTAGCGGTTGGCAGAAATTTACGGATTAAGTCCATGGCGAACTTTTGCAGCTCTTTGTCTGAGACTGATTCCGGGACTCCTCTGATTTTGATATTATTACGTCTCGAGCGGTCCTCCAAATCTGCAAGCTTATCTTAGAGTAAAGATACTTCAAACTGGAGAGAATGTGTCACGAACTCCCTCAGTTAGATTCACCAAGACAGGTATTGGGGAAAAGAAAAACAATTTATTGATGATAAACAAAAATCAGATATACAGGTATAGATAAATGGCATGAAATAACACAAGGAATAAAGCAATGATAGACATAGATGCAGGTTAAATAAGACACAGATAAATAGCATGAAATGAAACACATGGAAATAAGCATCAGGTACAGGATATAGAAATACAGGACTGAGACCTACACAGACTGAAGACAATCAATGATCCAGCAAGGAGTGCTGGATCATGCATGGTATAAATAGCCAGGTGTCAGGTGTGATCCATGATGGATGATGACCAGACACCTGACACCTGACCCAGGGTTGAGCACAGCGGCACCTATGGTGGAAGACTAGAATGCAGTCCTGACAGAGAACACAGGTATGGGGATAAAGAGCTGGAGTTGCGCTGTTCAGTGGAGGGTTAAAGTGCTGCCGATGGGGTACTGGATGGGCTATCCCTAGTCCCAACAGATAATTGTAAGAGGAAAAAATGGGTGGACCCCTGGCGCTTCTTAAAACCTAATGTTTAATTACCACACTGATTAAAATATACAAATGATACAAATATGCACATTAGCAACAATGCATGCATGCATGAAATATCTGTCAGACCATAGATACATAAATACAAGGCACAGCTATTATCTGAAATCACATGTGCAGTAGCACGATCCTTAAAGTAGCTCTGTCCAAGTGAGAGTCCAAAGGATTAATAGA
The DNA here is from genome assembly GCA_011038615.1 of Limnodynastes dumerilii. Lineage (NCBI taxonomy): Eukaryota > Metazoa > Chordata > Amphibia > Anura > Limnodynastidae > Limnodynastes > Limnodynastes dumerilii. The sequence goes on from WWET01001066.1 coordinate 44,615, forward strand.
GTGATTTTCTCTTAAACATGAATCAGTGCTTAGTGGAGGCACAGACAAGAAAATTCTAACTTCCCTAAATAATTCCGCTGGCTATACAATAAAATGTAAGTTCCAGTAGGTGCAAATTGTTCTGCTGTGAAAGCCTCCGTACAGTATGTATTAGGGGTTTAGGAAACCTGACCTAATGGGTCGGGTTGGTACCTTTCGGTGCAGGTAAATACCTAATGCGAGGTTCCTCCCATTGCAATTTCTCCTTTAGGTGATGTTGCCAGCTGCAGGCTGTCCTAAAGGCACTTTTCTCCTACTTCCTCCTTCGGTTCTCCTCTCCTCCGGCCCGTTCCCATTGCAGTGGGATCCTGGCCCCTTTGTTGATATCAGGCACTGTGCTCCCCCTCGTGGTCTGGTGTTGCTGGCGTCTAGTGAGGGAGGTGCTGGGCTTGCTGGTGGCATGTCTGGTAGTTACGGACGCTGTTGCTAGGCTCTTGTGCTAAGACCGATAACACCGCTGCTCTGTGAACTTAGAGACAGCGGGCGAGCAAATGCTCATAGAAGTGGTGCGGCTTGTGTCAGAGAGTTTTCTATATTGCAGTTGCCGTAATGTTTCCATATGCGTTTCACCCATTGCACGGGCTTCTTCAGGGAATGAGATAACACCGCTGGAGGGTCTTGCATAGAAGTGAAGGTGTTGCAGGTGTAGCGGTAGAAATATGCTCTGTTGGGGGTGGAAGCAGGGTGTGATTGACAGTGCAGAGATGGAGCAGCTGGCAAGTATAGGTATGTTGAAAGCTGGGTTGCCTTTTCCTGTCCATTGACAATATAGTGGTAACTCTGCAGTGCATTCTTTGGGGGCGAAGTCCGCTCCCAGGGGAGAATGTTAAAGTCCACTATTTGGATGTCATCCAACATGGAGCAATCAAAAGCATTCATAGGGAAAGCAGTCATATAAACCAGTTATATAGACCAGAATAGTGCATTTTAAACAGATTTGTGGAACAAAAAGGAGCCCAAATCCAGATCTATAGTTAGTCCCTTGGGATTTAGTGTTTCTAAATTATAGATATATCTAGTTTCCTCTCTTGAAATTTGGGCCAAGTAATCACCACCCCTTTCATTTCTTTTTACTTTTTTGATTCCCATAAATTTCAGTGTTGAAGGATCAGTGTTATGGTACTTAAGGAAATGAGATGGTATACTGTGATTATCCATCCCTTTTTTAATGTTCCTAATGTGTTCGCTTATTCTGGTTTTTAGTTTCCAAATAGTTTGCCCTACATATTGGAGCCCACAGGGATACTCCAAAACATAAACCACCCCTTTGCTGTCGCAACTGATTTCCTCTTTTATAACGTATTCTCTCTCAGTCTGGGTTGTTCCAATGTTTTTTCAATATCCGTTCTAGCTCTCTGTGGTTGCTGCTAAAGCTGTTTCTATCTCCATTGTGTCCATCTCCAGTGTGTATTGTCTGGCGTGAGTCAGCCCATCGGACTCTGTCTGTGGTGCGCTGTTTACTACATTGTAGCCTCCTCCTGCTGTTTCCCTGCATACTTACCCTGCTCAGTTCTGTATCTGGTCCGTGGGTTCCAGCAGTATCCTGTATGCCTGGGTTCCTGCTTAACATCTTGTATGCCTACTGTTTTCTTGTTGTGCAAGGGTTCCAGCAGAGTCATTTTTGTGTCTGGGTTCCAGGTTACGAGTCGGTTCCAGTGCAGGCACCTTCGCTGCAGTACCCCTTGAGGGCTATCGCCGGGTGCCGCAACCTACCAGACCAGCAGCCCAGACTATCCTCACCATCAGAGGCTCTAGCAAAGACCTGCTAATAAATTCCATATAAGGCCACAACTATTTTATGTTTGGGGAGGAGTGCTACAAACAGGTTTGCGGGACTGCTATGGGTACGAAGTTCGCGCCCAGTTACGCAAACCTGTTTGTAGCACATTGGGAGGACCAATACATTTGGCCAGACACCAATCCTCACAAGAACAACATTATCTCATAGAGACGTTTTTCTGATGATGACATGATATGCATCTGGAAGGGGGACAAAACCTCACTAAACAAATTCATGGAATATTTTAACCTAAACCATTTAAATCTAATATTTACCTCCACCATCATCAAGAATAGGGTAACATTTCTGGACTTGGAAGTATGTGTAGAAGGGGGCCTACTAGTCACCAAAACACATATAAAAGAGGTAGATAGCAAACATACCTGCAGAAAGCAACCACCACCCCAGGTGGCTACGCAATATCCCTGGGGGTCAATTCAGAAGGGTTAGGCGTAACTGCAAAAATTTAAGCGACTTCAAGAAACAGGCAGAGGTTCTAAATTAGAGGTTCCTCGAAAGAAACTATGATAAAACAGAAATAGACAGAGCATTTAAGGGTCTATTTACCTATGAGATCATTTTTTAATGAACGATGCAGATCCAGGCTCGCTTCTCCTCGCAGCAAGCCTGGCAGCATCGCTCATTAAATTTACTATTATTCACCCTACCTGCAAGGTCCTGAGAGGTCCCGCGATGATGTCTCTGCTCATCGCAGGACATTTCATTCATACGAAGTATGAATGAAGTCCTGCGCATGGGCAGTGACTCAGTTTCCTCTTTTTGAAAATTTCAGGTCCAGATATGAAAAAATACTGCGCATGCGCAGTGTCTTCATATCTGGACTGAGTCCGACGCTTCTTACGAACGGGTAAGTTTTGCTATTTTTAAATTTTTTTTTTACATTTTATATATTATAGGTGTATTTATTAAATTTTTACATAAAAATATAATTAACTTTTTTTTTTTTTTTACATTTTAACACCTAGCGGTATTCCAGCAGTGTCCCCATACATACCCCCTTTTTCTCCCCCTAATAACAGCTATTAGGGGGAGGAAAAGAGGGGTATATGGGGACATCGCTGGAGAGATACCCCCTAACACCAGCCTGAGCTGACGTTAGTTTTACGCCTGGAGCGGAGTGTAAAACTCCGCTCCTAGGCTTTGTAAATATATGGAAGCGCTGGCCCACTCTGAAATGAACGGGCCAGCGGAGACCTCCGATAGTAACATGGATCGCCATGGAAACTACTATTTTCCATGGCGATCTATTGTCTGTAAATAAGAAACAGTTCATTTTCATGTGATAATGTCCATTTTCACATAAAAATGGGCATTATCACATGAAAATGAACTTTGTAAATAGACCCCTTAAACTGAACATGGAAGCAAATAGGGAACACCTCTTACTACCCACAACCAAAGATAGGAAGGAACCTGAAATAAATGCAGTGAGGTTCATCACCAGCTTTAGCAGCAACCACAGAGAACTAGAACGGATGTTGAAAAAACATTGGAACACCCTCCTGCAAGATCCAAAACTTAAACAGATTTTACCACCCAGACCAACAGTTACCTATAAAAGGTCACAGAACCTCAAAAACGTTCTAGCCCCCAGTGCCCTTCCCTCCTTCAACCCTACTAACTCCACTCTCAAACACTGGCTAAAGGTAGATAGAAAAGGGTTCTTCCACTGTACCAAATGTCATGCCTGTACCACAACAACTAATACATACACTACCAGGAAAATAACCTCCTACAGGTCAAACCAGACAGAGAGAATACGCTATAAAAGAGGAAATCAGTTGCAACAGCAAAGGGGTGGTTTATCTTTTGGAGTGCCCCTGTGGGCTCCAATATGTAGGGCGAACTATTTAGAAACTAAAACCAGAATAAGCGAACACATTAGGAACATTAAAAAAGGGATGGATAATCACAGTACACCATCCCATTTCCGTACCATAACATTGATCCTTCAACACTGAAATTTATGGGAATCAAAAAAGTAAAAAGAAATAAAAGGGGTGGTGATTACTTGGCTCAAATTTCAAGAGAGGAAACTAGATATATCTATAATTTAGAAACACTAAATCCCAAGGGACTAACTATAGATCTGGATTTAGGCTCCTTTTTGTTCCACAAATCTGTTTAAAATGCACTATTCTTGTCTATATAACTGGTTTATATGACTGCTTTCCCTATGAATGCTTTTGATTGCTCTATGTTGGACATCCAAATAGTGGTCTTTAACATTCTCCCCTGGGAGCGGACTTTGCCCCCAAAGAATGCACTGCAGAGTTACCCCTATACTATAGTTACTATATATATCAATAAACAGGAAAAAGCAACCCAGCTTTCAACATACCTATACTTGCCAGCTGCTCCACCTCTGCACTGTCAATCGCACCCTGCTTCCACCCCCAACAGAGCATATTTCTACCACCACACCTGCAACACCCTCACTTCTATGTGAGACCCTCCAGCAGTGTTATCTCATTCCCTGAAGAAGCCCGTGCAACGGGTGAAATGCGTAGGGACACATTACGGCAACTGTAATATAGAGAGCTCTCTGACACAAGCCACACCGCTTCTATGAGCATTTGCTCGTACGCTGTCTTTACGTGCACAGAGCAGAGATGTTATCGGTCTTAGCACAAGAGCCTAGCGATAGCATCCGTAACTACCAGACGTGCCACCAGCAAGCCCAGCACCTCCCTCACTAGACGCCTGCAACACCAGACCACGAGGGGGAGCACAGCGCCTGATAGAAACAAAGGGGCCAGGATTCCGCCGCAACGGGAATGGGCCGGAGGAGAGGAGAACCGAAAGAGGATGTAAGAGAAAAGTGCCTATAGGACAGCCTGCAGCTGGTAACATCACCTAAAGGAGAAATTGCAATGGGAGGAACCTCGCACCAGGTATTTACCTGCACTGAAAGGTACCAACCCGACCCATTAGGTCAGGTTTCCTAAACCCCTAATACATACTGTACGGAGGCTTTCACAGCAGAACAATTTGCACCTACTGGAACTTACATTTTATTGTATAGCCAGCGGAATTATTTAGGGAAGTTAGAATTTTCTTGTCTGTGCCTCCGCTAAGCACTGATTCACGCTCAAGAGCAAATTACTCTATTAATCCTTTGGACTCTCACTTGTTCAGAGCTACTTTAAGGATCGTGCTATTACACATGTGATTTCAGATAAAAACTGTGCCTTGTATTTATGTATCTATGGTCTGACAGATATTTCATGCATGCATTGTTTCTAATGTGCATATTTCTTTCATTTGTATATTTTAATCAGTCTAGTAATTAAACATTAGGTTTTAAGGAGCACCAGAGAACACGGGTAGCCTCTACTGGTGAGTCCTAATATTATGCCCCCTTTCGGAAGGCGGATTCCAGGTGCCTTAAGAACAAAAATGCTACTGCAAGAGTCTCTACTTCCTCCTGGACTTAGACTTTTTCTTTTTTCGAGAAGACAGACTGGGAGACATGGAGCGTGACTAGATAAATGAAAGAAGAGCACCCCCACAGATCAAAGTAGGATTGGATGGCACCATAGGAGGATCAAGAAGGTGGCAGACCTCTGGAGGAGAATACCTCTTACAAACAGCAGACTGAAAGTCCATAATGTTCTTCAATATTGGGTCTTTAGCGTCCAAGAGGGAAATTGCCCACTCACGAGCTTCTCCGCAGAAATTCATTATCAGGTTGGCGATAAAGACATACCTGTTATGACACTCCGGGATTACCTCAGTGAGAACCGAGGAGACCATGGGAGAAAGAGATAGAGTGACCGAGTTGACTACCGGGGCACGTGGTCTTTATTATCGGGGGGGGTTTTCACCAGCGCCCCTGATGGTGGGGATGGATTTGGCTGCGGCCCAATAACCTGGTCGTGCCCCGTTGAACCAGACTCGAGGAAGAGGAAACCCGGAGTGGATAACAGACTGAGGGGAAGGGAGCAGTAAGGTAAGCAGGAATAGAGCCAGTACGGAAGAGACCGGACCGCGACGGACTACGGAAAACACAGAACTCGGCATGATGGACAGAAGATTGTTCACGGGACTGGACAAGACGCACCAGGGCTTGCACACACACACTCACACAGCGGGCCCTCCGAAGAGGTAACATAAAGCAGGCACTCAAGGGATCAAAAGGTACAGCGGGGAAGGTAGGTACAATAAAGGGTGAGAACAAGGGCAGGATACACAAAGGGAACTGAGGCAGGAATCAAGGCAGGTAAGTGGGTCAAACAACGGTCAGATCACTAGGCTGAAAGCACTAGGCACACAAGATAAATAACATAGAACTGAGAAACAGACTATAACTGGCAAGGTTTCTCCCAGGCAAAAGCTATTTAAAGACAGGCCCACCAATCAGCAGTGCAGGACTGACACACCTCCTGCTAATAGCGCAGCTGGGGAGAAACAGACAATTAGAACTAGGCAAGAATTAACACACACTCTGTCAGAATGAACCTGCAGAGTGTAACAGTACCTCCCCCCTTGAGGAGGGGTCTAAGGCAACCCTTAACCTAGGTTTTTGAGGAAATTTTAAGTGAAACATTTTCTTTATTTGATCAGCATGAGCATCCCGGGCCGGTACCCAAGATCTTTCTTTAGGGCCATTTTCTTCCATTGAATGAGATAGAGTAGAGTCCAGAATGCTTTCAATAACATATTCCTCATGACCCCCCACTAAGATTGGAGGAGGACATCTTGAGGAGGAAACTGCGCCAATTTTTTTGGAAGAAAATACTGGTTTAAGGAGTAAGACATGAAATGTATTGGGTATGTGCAAATTCCTGGGTAACTGGAGTTTATATGCCACAGGATTGATCTTCTGGATTATTCTGAAGGGTCCAATGAATCGTGGACCCAATTTGGCAGAAGAGTGGAGAATCTTGATATTTTTGGTAGAGAGCCATATCTTTTGTCCGATCTTGAAACTTGCCGGTCTCCTGTGACCTTTCTCCAGATGTTCCGAATTCCCCTAGTGGCCCCTTGAGCTTCTCTGTCTGTCACTAGAATAAACAATAAATTGGCCCTGGGATGAAAACCCTTTAGACAGAAAAATGGTGACACATGAGTAGAAGAATGACAAGCACTATTATATTCGAACTCAGCCCAAGGTAAGTTGTCAGCCCAGTTGTCTTGAATCTTGGATATAAAGAATCTTAAATATTGCTCCAGAGCTTGATTAAATCTTTCGGTAACGTTGCTCTGGGGATGGTAGGCTGATTTGGATTTTGAGACCCTTGCAAAAGATTCTCCAGAATCCTGCAACAAACTGAGGTCCATGGTCCGAGACAATATCTGTTGGTAGACCGTGAAGACGGACAATGTGCTTACAAAACAGAGAGGACAGGACTTGTGCATTGGGTAAGTTTTTTAGCGGAATGAAATGTGACATTTTTGAAAATCTATCTACCACTACCCAGACAGAAGTAAAGCCAGCAGAATTAGGAATATCCATAATGAAGTCCATTGATAAATGCATCCAGGGTTGCTTAGGAATAGAAAACAGCAGCAAAGGACAAGCTGGGTAAGTACGGGGATTTTATTTCTGGCACAAGATTCACAGGCATTAATAAAGTCTCTAGTGTCCTCATTCATGGAAGGCCACCAAACGGTTCGAGATAACAATTCTAAAGTTCTTTGAATACCCAAATGTCCAGCTGTTTTGGAAGTGTAATTCTCCAGCAATACTGATTTACGTAAATTCTCAGGAACAAAGAGACAGTGATCAGGTTTACCAGCTGGACATGCCCCCTTGCCTTCAATAGCTTGGTCTGCAAATTCTGGGTATAGCCAAGAAGAATATTTTCCAGCGATATTACTGGTTGAGGAGAAGTAGCAGATTTCTGTAGATTCAGAAAGGAACGAGATAGGGCGTCAGCTTTCTTGTTCATGGACCCTGGTCTGTAAGTGATCAAAAAATTGAACCTGGGGGAATAGGTCAGGGAGGCTCTTATCAAATATTCTCCAGGGCGATTACAAACCTACTATTATTGCTGCAATGGAAAATGAGGAAGGGGTATTACAACATAAAAGCTCAGATATTGTGCATATTCTTCAAGAATATTATAAAAAACTATATAGTCATGGCACAATTGATATAGCGCAAAAGCAATCCTTTTGGGATACAATTTCTTTACCCCAGGTAAATAGAGACCAGGTAGAGATGTTCATGCAGCCTATTCCATTGATTGAGGTGCAATCCCCTATCAAA
>WWET01001066.1:54111-70868 GCA_011038615.1 Limnodynastes dumerilii
GGTCCAGTCTGATGATTCAGTCCAGAGGTCCAGCCCAGCAGTCTCGAGGTCCAGTCCAGAGATCCAGTCTAGCACTTCAGTCCTGAGGTCCAGTCCTGAGGTTCTATCCTAAGGCCCGGTCCTGAAGGTCCTGTCCGGAGTTCAAGTCCTGCGCTTCCAGTTGATCCACCTCAGCTGTTGCCAGTTCCGTCTACTCCGGTTCCGCTAACTATTACTCTGCCATCCACCTCTTTCGTCGCTGCTACTACGGCTACCCTCAACTCCACCTCCTACCATACGGATCCTGTACTTTCCCCGGCCTGCCGGTATCCCTGTCTGGACTAGTATCTGTTGGACAGTATCTCTCCTGGCGAACTATTACTTGGACTTACACCATTGTCTCATCTGGGACTCTCAGATACCGTTACTTCTGTATGCACTCATCTATCATTAAACCCATCATTTATTCACCTCACATCTGTTGTTTCTCTGGAAACCCGGGCAGATCCCACTCAAGATTCACAGTTCGTGACAGCTTTATTAATATAATTCTTGGAATTCGCCTACCTAAGAGTTTTCTAGCACTCATTTGGGCACATTTTGAAGAATGGCTCAAACATCCTGAGGTTAAAGAAACTGTGCCACTATTGACCATCATTGTTACAATAGCAAAACAAATTATATTACAGAATTGGACAAAATCGTCTCCGCCATTCTTAGGGGCAGTAAAGGAAAAATTATTAGAACTGGTTTACCTGGATAGGAGAGCGACTCTCCCGGATATAGAGGCAGGGGCATCCAGATTCCACAAGAAATGGGGACAATATATTTCTCAGCTCAGTATTGAGCAACAGTCACATATCATGAAACTATTTGAGGCTACCAAATGGTCTTTAATGAGAAACTTACCTGTACCAACTTTGTGAGGTGGAACATGGTTATGGCTTTTGATTTGTAGGCAAGAGTTATTTTTATTTTTATTTTTATTTTAACTTTTATTTCTTTATTTTTATTTTCATTCTTGTTATAATATTTGTTTCTATGCAGTTATTTCTCATGTCTGATTAAGTGCAATATAATAATCTACCTGGAAGTCGGATGGACACTTTATTCTAATTACTGTTTCTCACATGCATTGGTATTGTGAATTGTGAAACTGCATAAATGTTTGTTATCTCACCGTGACTTCCAAGAGTTGGAAGATGTATTGAAAAAACCAATAAATTTTTTTTGAAAAAAAAAAAATTGAACCTGGAACAAACAGTGCCCATCTGGCTTGCCTAGGATTGAGGCGTTTAGCAGACTCGATACAAGCCAGATTTTTATGACCAGTGTAAACTGTGATTTTGTGGGGGGAACCTTCAAGCCAGTGTCACCACTCCTCGAACGCCAATTTGATAGCCAGCAATTCTCAATTTCCAACATCATAATTACGTTCTGCAGAAGAAATTTTTTTAGAAAAGAAGGCACAGGAGTGAATTTTACCATCATCTTGAGCTCTTTGGGATAACACAGCACCCGCCCCCACATCAGAGGCATCAACTTCCACGATGAAAGGTATGTTGGGGTTTGGATGACGTAAGATGGGTGCAGCAATGAATGCTTGTTTTAAGTCTTTGAAAGCCCGAGTAGCTGATGAAGACCAATTCCCTGGATCAGCTCCCTTCTTGGTTAGCTCTGAGATTGGTGAGATGATGGTGGAAAAGTCTTTGATGAATCGTCTATAATAATTAGATACCCTTGAAATCTTTGAATGGCTTTCAAATTTTTAGGCTGTACCCATTTCAAAACTGCCTTGACTTTCTGTGGGTCCACGGAAAATTCCTAAAGGGAGATAACATATCCTAGGAAGGTGACTCTTTGGACTTCAAATTCGCATTTCTCAAGCTACGCGAAAAGATGGATTTTCTCTGAGCTTCTGTAAGACTTGACAGACATGGTTACGATGACTCTTGACTGAAGGGGAATAGATCAGTATGTTATCCAGATATACCACAATAAATTTTCCCAGAAAATTGCGAAGCACATCATTAATGAGATCCTGGAAGACCGCCGAGGCATTGCAAAGGCCAAAAGGCATGACCAAATACTCATAATGTCCAGAGTGGGTATTAAAGGTGGTCTTCCACTCATCACCTTCCCGAATTCTAGCCAGGTTGTATGCTCCCCACAGGTCAATTTTAGTGAAAATCTTGGCCTCTTTCAGTTGATCAAATAAATTAGTGATGAGGGGTAAAGGATAAGCGTTCCTTACAGTAATTTAGTTCAGGCCTTGGTAGTCGATACAAGGTCTGAGGGACCCATCCTTTTTACCCACAAAGAAAAATCCTACTCCAACGGGGGACTTGGAAGGACGAATAAATCCTTTTTGCAGGTTCTCCTGGATATAATCCTCCATAGCCTTGACTTCAGTTTGGGCTAAGGAGAATAATCTACCCTTGGGTAGTTTGGAGTTCGGAAAGAGGTCTATGGCACAATCATAAGGTCTGTGTGGTGGAAGATGGTCAGCACTCTGTTTAGAAAATACATCTGAGAATTCAGCATATTGAGGAGGTAACCCTTCCAGGGTTTTACAGACAGTTCGAATAGGGAGAGTCAGGCAGCGTGATGAACAATCTGGACCCCATTGGAGAATATCCCCACTGCTCCAGCCAATGTGCGGATTATGTTGTTTCAACCAGGGATGTCCCAGAATGACTCCGACAGAAGGACATGAAATAATCAAAAAAGTAATTTTTTCAGTGACAAGCCCCCACCGAGAGATGAATAGGAACGGTCCGCTGATTGATGCGACCAATTCCCAGGGGCTTCCCATCAAGTCCACAGGCAGTGGCTGGCGATTCAAGTTCTTGAGTGGGTACCCCCAAAGATTTCACCAAAGCAGAGTTAATGAAATTCCCGGCAGCAGCACTATCAATAAATGCTAAGGTCTGAACCCTATTATCACACACGGTCAGGAACACAGGAATCAGGAGAGAATTTTCTGAAGAGAATAATGAATACCCCAGCCAGACCTCTCCATCATCCGACTGGGTCACACGTTTCCTGATGGCTGTACCTTCTTAGGGCACTGGTTAGCTCTGTGCCCTTTGCCACCACAGTACAAGCAGAGTGCCAAGGTTCGCCGACGGAGCTTTTCCTGGGGACTAATATGAAAAGACCCAAGCTGCATCGGTTCATCATCTAACAGGGTCTCTCGGGTGGCAGGAGCAGAAGCGAAGCACGGTGAGGATCCCCGCTCTGCTGACCACTCCTTGAGACACCTATCAATTTTAATGGGCAGACACATAAGGTCCTCAAGAGACTCAGCCCCAGGATACTGCACCATCACGTCTTTGAGAGCGTCTGACAGGCCTATGTGATATTGGTACCGGAGAGCAGGATCATTCCACTGGCAATCTGTAGCCCATCTCCGGAATTCTGCAGAGTACTCCTCAGCAGTTCAGCGACCTTGACGGATGTTGCGTAGTTTAGCTTCTGCGGTGGCAGGACGGTCAGGATCATCATATAGAAGGACCAGAGCTTTGAAGAAGGCATCTACAGATTGTTTGGCGGGATCATCATCACGTAGCCCAAAGCCCCAGGTCTGGGGATCGCCTTGTAACAGGGTAATAATCAATCCAATACGTTGTTTCTCATTACCAGATGACACTGGGAAGAGTTGAAAATAAAGTTTATAACTCTCTTTGAAGGTCAGGAACTGTTTGCGATCCCCAGAGAAGCGGTCTAGAAGCTGCACCTTAACATCTGTGACTGCACCCCCAGAGGTTGCAGGAGGCGATGAGACGTGGGGAACACTTAGGGCAGCAATCGCTTACTGATACCGGGAAACGTGGTCTTTATTATCAGGGGATTTTCACCAGAGCCCCTGATGGTGGGGATGGATTTGGCTGCGGCCCAATAACCTGGTTGTGCTCCGTTGAACCAGACTCGAGAAAGAGAAGAGGAAACCCGGAAAGGATACCAGACTGAGGGGAAGGGAGCAGTAAGGTAAGCGGGAATAGAGCCAGTCCGGAAGAGACCGGACTGCAACGGACTACGGAAAACACAGAACCCGGCGCGATGGACAGAAGATTGTTCACGGGACTGGACAAGACGCACCAGGGCTTGCACACACACACTCACACAGCAGGGCCTCCGAAGAGGTAACATAAAGCAGGCACTCAAGGGATCAAAAGGTAGGTACAATAAAGGGTGAGAACTAGGGCAGGATACATAAAGGGAACTAAGGCAGGAATCAAGGCAGATAAGTGGGTCAAACAATGGTCAGATCACTAGGCTGAAAGCACTAGGCACACAAGATAAATAGCAGGTCACAAAACTGAGAAACAGACTCTATAACCGGCAAGGTTTCTCCCAGGCAAAAGCTATTTAAAGACCGGCCCACCAATCAGCAGTGCAGGACTGACACACCTCCTGCTAATAGCACAGCTGGGGAGAAACACAATTAGAACTAGGCAAGAATTAACACACACTCTGCCAGAATGAGAGTGTAACAATACCAAGATGTCTCAGACAAATCAAAAGGTCTTTCAGTAAGATATATCATTAAAAGTAAGAAGTGTCGATATTACCATCAAAGAAAATTTGTGGGTTGCTCAGAAAAGGTTCAGACTGGGCAGAGAGCACTGGTTCTAATAACTGTGACACGGCAGGTGCAGGCTCTGTGGACACGGCAGAGTAAACATCCCCATCGGGGATGGCATGGCCCGAACTGGAGTCCCCCTCGGGGACGGCATGGCTCGGACTGGAGTCCCCCTCGGGGACGGCATGGCTCGGATTGGAGTCCCCCTCAGAGATGGCAAGGCTTGAACTGGAGACCCGCACAGGGTTGGCAGCCGGACTGTCAGCACTCAGGCTAGCGGCCGGAAAGTCGGCACTCAGGTTGGTGGCCAGACAGTTGGCACTCAGGCAGGCGGCTGGACAGTCGGCACTCAGGTAGGCGGCCTCAGGCTGGGCAGCTCGGTGAGACACCTCTGCAGATTGGGTAGTCTGGCTCCTCAACTCATGGAATTCCGCTACAGATGAGGTCTCAGAGGCACGCACCCCTACATTGGGTTCTGGAGTAAGTACTCCCGTTAAGACAAGTGGGGCACGCACCCCACCACTAGAGACTAAATGGCACTGAGGACCGGCAGCAGAGGGTGAAGGGCATAGGAGCTCTTCACTAGAGGCAACACCAGAGGCTTCAATTCTAAAGGCCCCTCCAGGGGCCTTGGTATTAAGGACCCCTTCTGGGGTTACAAGACTGGACACCCCTCCTGGGGTTGTGGCAGTTGAAGCCCAGCCAGGGGTTGGGGCACTTGAAGCCCCGCCAAGGGATGGAGCACTTGAAGCCCCGCCAAGGGATGGGGCAGTTGGGACCCCGCCAGGGGTTACACGACTTGGGACTCTGCCAGGGGTTACACGACTCAGGACCCCGCTAGGGGTGCTGGACTGGACACCCCACCTGGGTTTTCTGTACTGGACACTCCATTCCCAAATTGTAAGTGCATGGGCTTACAAACAGGACATGATTGCAGGAAATGTTTAGAACTAGCACAGTAAAGGCAAAGTCTGTGATCAAACCTAAACTGTCGCTCCTCCAATGTTCATTGGAGACAGGACAAGGATCCACCATAGAAGGGATAATATTTCCCTGAGGTTGGACTGGAACTGAAGGCACACAAAAATTAGCCTGAATTGAGGGCTCAGAAGACAGTTCCTGGTTAGGTGTGCTAGGTGGCCCCATAGAAGGGTGGGTTTGTGCTGAACCCTGGAGGTCATTTAGAGTGAGCACAAGGTCTTCTGGACTTGCCATCCTCTGTAGTAAGACAGGTAACAAGAACAGGACTTGGGATAGCTGGAATCAAAGCAGCAAGACTTCGGAGTGGAGTGAATGAAGCTGGACTTCCAAACTTGATGGAGACACCGCTGACAGATCCATACTAGTCCTAGGCAGGACGGAGAAGATAGAAAACTGGTTCATAAGAATCCTCCGCCCTGTATGTTGAAGCCACCCAGAATACTGACGGGTGAAATAGTAAGGAATAGAGTGACGTACTGAACTTCCAGGGTGCGGAGTCTAACTATCAGGTGGAATTCGCCAGAGCCCCTGATGATGGGGATGGACTTGGCTGCGCCCCAATAGCAGGTCGCTAACCCCAGAGAATAAGTACGTATGAAAAGGAAAAGACACCACTGTGACTAGAGGAGGGAAAAAACAGAGAGAAAAGTACTAAGAGAAGACTAACAACACATTAAATAGGAATAGAGCAAGAGCCCAAAATGTCTGCACTATGTGCAGAATGTGGTAGCATGGCACAAAGAGAAAAAATAGCTCAGACGAGAAGAGACAAATAAGAAATGCACTATGTGCAGAATGTGGTAGCATTCAGAGCGAGAAGAGAAACAGGAAAGGGAAATGCACTGATGAAAAATAAAGAAAAAAATAGAGACTACAACTAAAAGCAAAATTGACAACCACTAAGAAAACTAGGAATTCAAGGCAAAATACTAAGGCTATGATACAAGGTAATAGACACTCACTGAAAGCAAGATCCAAGGCAAAGAAAAAGTCCCAAAAGATTCCCAGAGAAAGAGAAAGGTATCAAGGATCCAGGCTAAAAACACTTCTGAAGAGTAGGCAATCAGACCAGACAGGTGCACTTGAGGTGTAGAAGCTGATCACTAGCTGAAGCTGAAGCAGAGGGAGTTCCAGGGAGACACTGTTCAAATATAGAAAGCCAAAGAAGCATGTTCCATGCATTTGGTTTTATGGCTGGATCATTCTGTCACAAATTCCCTCAGTTAGATTCACCAAGACAGGTATTGGGGAAAAGAAAAACAATTTATTGAAGATAAACAGATATACAGGTATAGATAAATGGCATGTAATAACACAAGGAATAAAGCAATGACAAGTACAGATGCAGTTTAAACAAGACACAGATAAATAGCATGAAATGAAACAAAAGGAAATAAGCATCAGGTACAGGATATAGAGAATACAGGGCTGAGACCTGCACAGACTGAAGACAATCAATGATCCAACAAGGAGTGCTGGATCATGCATGGTATAAATAGCCAGGTATCAGGTGTGATCTATAATGGATGATGACCAGACAGCTGACACCTGACCCAGAGTTGAGCACAGTGGCACCTATGGTGGAAGACTAGAATGCAGTCCAGACAGAGAACATGGGTAGCCTCTACTGGTGAGACCTAATGGAATGGTGGGCATTAATTAAGTTGTTATATGAAGTAACTAGTTCCTCCATTTTGGTTTCCAGTTGATCAGTGCATTCCCCATTCTCAGAAACTTCCTGCTTAGATTCTCTAACAGTTGCTTTAATCTCTGACATTAGGTCAGTTTTAAGCGATGAAAATAAGTGATGCATGGTTTTTACTGTAAGTGCAGCATCCAGGTCAAGGGGAGTATCCAGATCGGTCATGGGGGGATAATTCCATAGCTTTTGGTAATGGAAGATAGGGGGACTGGTCTCCACTTGTTGTGATGGAGGATTTAGTAGATGATTTGGCCTGCTGCACGACTTGGGAAGCGAACCAGAGGTGGGAGGGTTGGCATTTTGGTTTTCTTTGGAGGCATTTTGATAGTTCTTGTAGCAAGAAATAAAGTGTATAGCCATTAGGAGATGGTAGTCCACGGTAAGGTATGCGGGGTGGTTATAAAGCTTTTTTTTTCTCCCCTCGCCTATGTCTTGTTTGGTCTTTCCAGCCCTGAGTGGGTTGTCCTTGATGTGTCTTGGCAAGACTTTCAGACCCTAAGTGGGTTTTCTTAGGTGTGTGTTAAAAGAGCTGAAATGTTTGCCTTAGTAAACTGTCCACCAGAGACCATGTAAAGTTGTTGAGATAGGATTATGGTGGTGTTGATGATAGAAGGTCACTCCATAGGAATAAAAAGAATTACATCATGTTAATACAGAATAATGTCTAGGTATTAAGAGACTCAAAATGGTGGATATAATGAGCACTTATTATAGAATAATATAGGTAAAATGGCCACTCCACTCTAATGAATCTCTTGGTTGTCAATAGGTTGGTGGGGTGAGCTTTACTGAGAGAAGCGTAGAAGGTAGACAGCATTAATAGCTGTGTGAAGATAGGGTTCAACCTGTTTTGATCCAAAGCCTAGCAGCCCAATGATTAGCTGGAGGAGAGATACATCCAGTATCTGTGCTAGGAGGGAAGGTGGCTGCGGCTCCTTCTACTGAGAAGCAGGATCTAGTCAGCCTGGTTGGTGCTCCGCTTGTCCTGGGTTCAAGTAATTCACAGAATAAGAGATTGCAGAGCGGGGGACACAGGGACCGGGAGACGCTGAACACAGGCAGTGACACAGCGCGCCTTACTCCCACAGGGGGGCCAGGTCCTCCTCCTACGGTCCCGCAGGTCAGTGCTCACCTCCGCCTCGGGTGCAATCGGGTAGAAGGGAGCAGGAACGGCTAGAGCAAGTTATTGCTCAAAAGATGGCAGTCCTCGCGTCCAAAGAGGGGTGAGTCTTTTTCATACAGAGAGAGCTCTCTCAAAGTGTAGCCATTCTCCGCAATCACCAAGCCAAGTGACTGGCAATTTTTGAGGGGGATCCTTTCACACATGGGTGTGGGAGCGGTGTGCTCCCAAAATTTTTTATCCCTATACTCATGTCCTTCTGCTAGGGTTAGGGTCAATGGCATCCTTTCAGCGCCCTTCTCCATCGCAAATGGCAGCCGGCAGGGCTGCCCGCTATTACCCTTCATATTTGTCGTGTGCATGGAGGTCTTAGCTTGTTCTATTTGGCTTAACCCAGACATTATGGGAATAAAAGGCCACCAAAACTACAAGCTTGCGTTATTTGCGGATGATGTCCTCTCTTTTGTTTGTAATCTCCAATTATAAAATCAATTATAACAAATCGGTGGCTATGCCTCTCCAGATACCGGAGACTGTTATTGCTGGGCTTTCCTCATTGTTCACATTCCGCTGGTCCGCTTCCTGCATCCGCTATTTAGAAATCAACCTCACACCTGATTCAACCTCATTATTTGAAACTAACTTTCCCCCCTTACTCACCAATGTACGTAGAAAACTACGCAAATGGACCCCAGCTTGGTTCTCCTGGCTTGGAAGAGCCAATATTATAAAAATGACCATTCTGCCCAAATTATTTTATCCACTCCAGGCCCTAACTATTGCCATCCCCCTTACATACTTTACCATGTTTTAGAGGATCTGTACAGAATTTGGATGCGGTAGCAAGAAATCACGTTGCTCTCAAGCTGTCTTATTTAGCCAGCGGACACAAGGAGTCCTCCAGATCCAGGACTTTCTGGGGTACTATCATGCTGGCAGGCAGGATTATTGCCTGGATGAGGGGATCTGACTCAAGGCAGTGATAGGCATAGAAGAAGCACAATCTACTATATCATTAAGGCTAAAGTCCCTTCCACCGATAAACCATCCTAGAGTAGGACCTACTCTATGCTACTGGCGTCGTCTACGGCTTAAGGCTAAGCTATCCACATGCCATTCCCCCTTAACTCCATTTACCCAGGAATTTAAACAAGGCTTATGCTCTTGCTTCCTTGCCCCATGGTCCTCTGCAGGTCTGTTCAGGGTCCACCAGTTGATGAAGGGAGGGATTCTTCTCCCCTTCCAAGCTTTGCAAGAGAAACACCAGTTGCCATCCCAAGAACACTGGGTCTCCCTTCAGGTTTGCCATTTTGTTCAGTTCTCTCAGAGTAGCTCCCTATTTAAAAGGGCCTTCACTGAATTCGAACAAATATGTTTGAAGGAGCAACCCTCCTCACATGTTACTTCACTTCTGTATAAAATGTTATTGTGTGCTCTTTACATGAACACCCCCTCTTATGTCCTGGCTTGGGACAAGGAATTGCCCCAACCCCTAACAGACCAGAAATGGAACAAAGTATTCACCCTCACACATACCTCGTCATTAAGCCTATCCATTGTGGAAACACAATTTAAAATACTTTCTAGGTGGTACAGAGTTCCATCTCAGATCCATAAATTTAACCCTAATGTTCCCAAGACCTGTTGGAGATGTAGTACAGGTGCTGGAACACACATGCACACATGGTGGAGTTGCCCAATGTTGTCACAGTTTTGGCAAAAGGTCAAAGAAATGTCAGCCTTACTGGTAGGACCCATTATCCCTGAAGGGCCAGACTTTTGGATTCTCTCATATACAGAAATGCCTATTTCACAATATAAGCCGTCCCTTCTAAAACACTTGGCCAATGCAGCCAGAGCCATGATCCCATGTCGCTTGCGTTCCTACACTCCTCCAACGGTCAAATATTGGTTTGAATGTATTGACTTCTATGAAGCTATGGATGACATCCTCACCTCTGCCAACGATAAATTCACTGCCTATGTCACCACGTGGTATGCATGGCTAGACTTCACTTCGCGACCGAAGTATATTAAATAGATAAAGAACGGGCCACCCGGGCATGCTGCCCCTAGTAGTGCTACTAGAGCAAGTATGCCCATGAATGACAAGGCATGCTTGCTCTAGTAGCACTACTATAGGCAGCATGCCTTGCCCCAAAACAATACAAAAAAACGCAACAAGTGTCCCCCTATAATAATAAATTTTAAAAGAATGTAAAGGCCCTGTCCCTAGTCCCTACCATAAAAAAAATTACAGTGCCCACATAGGAAAATAAAAAAACACGACATGTGCCCCTTAAAAAAATAAAAATGTAAAAAAAACATTGTCCCCTTCTTTAAAAAAAAAAAAAAAAAGTGCACACATAGTTTAAATTTAAAAAAAACAGTGCCATGTGCCCGTTTAAAATAAAAAAAATGGGCAAAAAATGCCCACATAAATTAAGAATAAACATACTTACCTGCTCTGATGGGGGTCCAGTGTTGTAGCCTTTTAATCCGGGGGTGGCCTTGGCAAAATAAAAAACCCCAATACCTAAAAGACCGCATATATGCATTCTACGTATTGAAATGATACGCAAATTACGTACAATAGCTACTACGCATGCGCAGTAGCTATTGTTCATTGAATTACGTCCGTCTATGGAAGACGGACGTAGTTCTGGATCCGGCCCTATGTCTTTCTGGAGATATGGCCTTCAGAACTGAACACAGTATTCTAGGTGAGCTCATACCAACGATCTATTAAGGGGCATCACTATATTCTCTCTTTATGCTACTAATTCCTCTTTTATGCAACCAAGCATCTGACTTGCCTTTGTTACATTGCTTGGCTACCTTTAAGTCACAGGAAATAATGACTCCTAGATCCCTTTCCTCCTCAGTAGATTCTAATGTAGTGCCAGGGGGTGTGCACTCCCCGCTACAGGAGCGTAACTATGGAATCCTGCACACACGTAATGCGTGCGGGGGTCACGATCTGGCCCAATGGATTTAAGTGCTTATGCACTGACACAAGCTCTGGTCCATTGTGTAATCTGCTCTACTAATGCATTGTATACTGCTATTAATCTGTACCTTCAAAATAAAACTACTATTTTAACGTGTGAAATAAATAAATTATAAGTCACCCCAAAAAAATATCAAAAACAGGACTTGTTGGAACTAATGGTGAAAGGTTGAAATTAGCAGCCGATAACCTACACAATTCCTTAAAGTAGAATTTTTATTATTTTCCAAATTCTACATTATTAGCTTCCTGCTTTCATAGAGAACATTAATGGATGTCTTAGCAGTCAGATAATACTACCATATTATCAGTATTGTCATTACATAGCTCTTTACAATTTAAAAGAGTTCTGCCGCATTACTGTTTAATTCTCTAACATGCACACAACACACACACAACACACACACACACACACACACACACACACACACAAACGTGCTCTATGGGTAATTTTAGTTTTATGTGGGGTATATTGTGGGTCTGTTTGGGGTATACCCCACATGTATTACACATATTGGAAACCCTCTTTTAAAATCCTGTGTTTGCCAATGTAATGGATAATTTAAAGGGATAATTCATTTGTGTCTGGTGTTATATAGCTGTTGACACACACGTACACATACACTTAACACACTGGTATGGTGTATGTAGAAGATATTGGGGCAGATCCTGCTGTACGTTTTTCTGCGAATTTACGTGTGGTATACACGTAAACTCGCAGTTTAGAGCGTACTGCGCATGCGCACCGCAGAAAATACGCACATTCGCGTAGCGTATTTTCTAACGTAAGGCGAATTCACGTATTGCGAACGTAATGAATTACGTGTGGGCGTGCCAAAATTACGTTAGAGAAGATTACGTGCGAATTACGTGAAGTAGGCGGGGGGGGGGGGATTTAAAGTGAACAGTATGGGCGGGCTAAGGGGGGGGGGATTTAAAGTGTACAGTATGGGCGTGCTAAGCTGCGTACGTTCGCGTAGTCTGTACGCCCGCTAGCGAACGTATTGTGTTACGTCTGGAAAAGTTAAGGTAGGGTTTGGGTAGCGTATTTTCACAAAATACGTCCGTGCAGGGGGTGTGTTAAGGGTAGCGTAGCGAATTTACGTACGCGAAAATTCGCTACGCGAACAAACGTAAAGCAAACGTTGTTCAGGATCTACCCCATTGTAAGTAAATTCAGATTGTGAGAATAAGTCCTATAGTCAGCAGTTTTCCAGAGTGCAGTTCTAAAGGACATTGGAATCTTATTGTTTTTGGCAAACTTTGCCAATATTTTATGACAGTCCTAATTAACTTTGTATGAGGACTTTTATCTTTTTATGTATGCACCATAATAATGTGGAATGTATTAATTACTGAACTTCAACCAGTGGTTATCATGTTGCATTTCCCCCCCTTGTGATTGTAGGGTATAAACATAGCAGCTATTTGTATGACCATGTCCAGAGCATTCTGATGTTTGAGTGCCATACGGTGCAAAGCTCAAACAGTAACAGTTATCAGAATGGCAGCTGGGTCCTGTGAAAACCTACTACTGCTGCTTCTTGTTGTCTCTGCTCTTGCTACAGGTATGGATAATTATATGACTTGCTGTTAATCTTTGGTATGAATATTTGTGGTCAATGTTTAGTTTTTTACAGTTGTCAATTTCTGTGCAATACTAAAACAGGGTTGCCGGCTTTAAAAAGCTTCCCTCCAGGAGATCCCAGAGCAAAGCCATACATGTATCGGGGAGCAGGGCTTAACAACACAATTTATGCTAATCGCGTCATCAAGCATCACTCCTTGACTATTATTTAAACATTTTGGGGTTTAATAGGGATGGTGGTGAGGCTTGATGGTGCAATTTGCATCATCAAGTCCTTCCCTGTCCCTAGCAACACTAGTATACTAGTGTTGCCAGGTAGGGGGGGCAGGACTTGAGGCCATGGTTTCATGGAAACCACCGGTCTCAAGTCCCTTGCCGGGAGATTTGCAGGCTCTCCCGGGATATCGGGAGAATTGCCTGAAATTCAGGATGCTCCCGGACATTCCGGGAGAGTCAGCAACACTATACTAGAATAAGACTAGCTAATAACTGCTTAATACTATTCTGTTTTTGTTTTCTATCTATCTATCTATCTATCTATCTATCTATCTATCTATCTATCTATCTATCTATCTTATATGCATATTTTTTACTTTTGGGCTTGCTTTCCCACAAGAGCTTAGAGACTGAGAATTACTATCTCTAAAAGCCTGTTTGCATTAACCTATAAATTGATATTAGTAACTGCCATTTTCTGTCTCTAAGGGGTATATTTACAAAGGGCGATTTTTGCTGTGAAATTCAATTCACCAAATTCACTAAGCTGCGATTTTTATGCGATTTTTTAAACTCATACAAGATGCTGTGAGTTTGCAAGGGGTAATTCGCGGTTCTTTTCTATTGAGAAGCACCGCGATTTGTCCTTGAAAAGATCGCAGCAACTCGCGCGAGTTTTAAAAAAAAAAGTGCAGCATGGTTGAAAGCCTTAGCCATGCTGTGCTGATAGAACTACAAGGCTCAGCACAATACATTACATTACACTTAGTATAGGACACGGATCACTGGAGGTAAGTGGACACATTAGGGGTTAATATTAGTTAGGGTTTATTACAAATTAACACATTGTATTTTTTATCAATATGTTTTGTGCACACACTATTTTTTTTTTAACACACGAAGCACACAGCGCAGCATGGTTAGGAGCCTTACCATGCTGACGCTGATAGAACTACAAGGCTAAGCAATGCTGAGCCTTGTAGTTCTATCAGAACAGCATGGCTAAGGCTTTCAACCATGCTGTGGTCGGATTTGACACTCAGAAAAACATATGTCAACAAGATTGACATGTGTTTTTCTGGCTCGCAGGGTGAATTGCCACTAACTCGCCTCTGGGCAAGGGCGAAATGCTAAATGGCGAGTTAATGGCGATTTGACTGCAAGTTAGTCAAAGCGACCTTTATGAATGCAGTGAGTTGTATGTCTAACATTGAAAAAATCACAGTTGCGATTTTAGGGATGGCGATTTTCCAGAGGCCTAAACTCACATGAGTTTACCTTTTATGAATACGGTGATTTCATTATCACTGCAAACTCACGTGAGTTTAGGCGATTTCTGCAAAATCGCGCTTTGTAAATATAACCCCAAAAGCGGTAAGGTAAAATCTGCCAGACATGTAAATAAACTCTTTATCTGTTAATGAACTGAACATTGAGTTTGATCTGGGCCTTATCCAACTAACACTGAATTTTCATTACCTTGCTGCACCTATATCTATATCAAGAGAAACATCTTTTTACTCTTAAAAATGGGACTTAATACAGCATCTATTGCTTAAAGCTAAATAGTAATAATAACTGATAATAATAACTATATTAAAAAAGTAATTCAATTTTTCAGAAAAAGGGTATTCAATATACAAAAAACATGTTATTTATACACAGTAAAATTTAGTTTATAAATAATGGGCTGGATCCAGACCTTGTTAAGTGCATTAACTTAGTTACACCTGGGCTAAACCATGTTGAATTCAGGGGCAGTCAAGTTAATTGTATACTTTTCATGTAGGGGTATTTCTTAGAATTGCTTGCTGCACACAGATACTGACCAGCGTTACTATCACACTGCTATTTAGACTTGGGATAGAAAACATCACCTCTCAACTCTAATACTGTTTGCAGCAGATGAAATATGACTCCCCTGAAATCAACATGGTTTAGCCCAGGTGTAACTAAGTTAATCCAGCCCAATATTGTTTTGCATATAGTTCAGGGTTGCCGACTTTTTAGAGCTTCCCTCCAGGAATACCCGGAGGGAAGCCATAGATTAATGCAAATCGTGTCATTAAGCCCCACCCCCCGTCAATCATTCCTGTAATCTCTAGCGTTTCATGGGAAGGGCGGGGCTTGATTACATCATCAAGCCCCGCACATCCCTAGTAACGCTAGGGATTACAGTAGTAATTGACGGCTGATGGGGCTTGTGGGAGCTTTGCCGGCTCTCCTGGGATACTGGGAGAACTGCCCAAATTTCGGGAGTCTTCCGGATATTCCCGGAGAGTAGGCAACCCTGATATAGTTTGATATGAAGTTCACATATATATTAATTTCAAACACTTTAAAACATTAGTGCAAAACAGGAGAGAGGAATTATTATTAAAAGCATATATATACTGTGTTAGAAGAGGAGCATGTGGGGTCTATTTACAAACTTCATTTTTAGATGATAATGCCTGTTTTCACTATAAAACGGACATTGGGTCTGATCCAGAACAAAGCACTCTTGCGAGCTAACGCTGATCGTAAGCGTAAATTCGGCAGGAAAAATGCACCGCGAATGCGCCTAGTGACAACTTCCGGTAGTAGCAAACTGATTTTCGTAGCGGCGATTCGGGCAGGACCGTCTTATCCACTGGGCAGTTTGGGCTACTGCCCATGGGCCCAACGCATCAAAGGGCCCTTCAGCAAAGCCTAGTCCGACCCTAAAGCAGTGGCATATACAGTGAAGGTTGCCCAGAAACCCCCATACAAGAAATGCTTAAATGTAATAAGTAAACTATCTTGCTGGCTGCAGCACAAACTCTACAGCTTGTCAGTGCACCGGACTGTAGAGGCTGTGTGAAAGTGCGGAGCAGCAGCATCACAGAGCCTGCAGAACCCAGCACTGATCCCCCGCCCCCTCTCTGACAGTTTAGTGAATCAATAAGATTACAGCACTGGCCAGGTCTGGGCATGCAAGCCCCGCCCCCTCTGTCCCCAACAGACCCGTGGTTTTAAGAGGAAAGTCTTCAATGTCTCCAGCATGATCCACATCCCAAGAACAGAGGAGAGAAAGGAGGTAAGAGAAGAGGGGACAGAGAAATGAGGAATATTGGGGTTTGGAAAGAAACATGGCCATGGAGTGGCGCAGAAGACAAAAAACAGGTGCATGCAGTGGGGATTGAAGAGAAACGGGTGCATGCAGTGGGGATTGAAGAGAAACGGGTGCATGCAGTGGGGATTGAAGAGAAATGGGTGCATGCAGTGGGGATTGAAGAGAAATGGGTGCATGCAGTGGGGGTTGAAGAGAAACAGGGGCATGCAGTGGGTGCTGTAGAAAAAGAAATAAAGATGGGGAATGAGGGCTGCAGAGAAAAAAACAAGGACCCGGAGTGGGGGCTACAGAAAAAGAAACAGGGGGCCTGAAGTGAGGGTTAGAAAGAGACAGAGGCCTGTGGTGGGGGCTAGAGAGTGACAGATGCCTGGAGTAAGGATTAGAGAGAGACAGAAGCCTGGGGTGGGGGTTAGAGAGTCACAGAGGCCTGTGGTGGGTGTTAAAGAGTGACAGAAGCCTGGGGTGGGGGGTGGAGAGAGACA
>WWET01001066.1:112810-123156 GCA_011038615.1 Limnodynastes dumerilii
CTGAACCAAGGGAAATTATAGTGTTACAGCTAATTTTTTTAATTACTGATAAAACTCTCTCTGTTTGCATCTGACAGCTGGGAACAGTCTTATGGAGAACATGGACATTATATAGTTTCCATTTATTCAGTTCTCAAGTCGAAGGATAAAGAAGTTGTGCAGTGTGACCACTTTGTCAGCAGAACCCCCTCAAACTCCTATTTGCGTAAGTTTACCTTCTTAATTGTTACTTGGACTATAAGTTAATGACCCTGCTTCTATACAAACAATGGGCTGGATCCAGACTTTTTGTATTCTTTGCATGCAGGGATATATCTTTGAATTGTTTACTGCACACAGATACTGACCAGCTCTACTATCAAACTGCTATTTAGACTTAGGATAGGAAACATCACCTCTCAACTTTAATACTGTTTGCAACAGATGAAATATGACTCCCCTGCAATCAACATGGTTTAGCCCAGGAGTAACTCATTTCAAGCACTTACTTAAGTCTGGATCCAGCCCAATGTGGCCAGTTTACCATTATTTGCTACATTAGGTAGACAAGAGGAAGCACAAAAGGGATATCATAGTATTAGATGGTCCTGGTTAACAAATGCTCATATGTGTCTGTGCTTGGTCCTAGCTTCAATCATTAGGAACATTTTGGAGCTTCAGGGACTAGACTAATCTTTCATACACACAATCCAATCAATCATTTAATAGCTCCTGACTGTTGAGTATGAAGTCTGGACTATGTTTATGAGGCATATTACATACAATATCATCATTTTACCTTTACATCAGGGTTGCCGACTCTCCCGAAATTCGGGCAGTACTCCCGGTATCCCGGGAGAGACAGCAAATCTCCCGCAAGTGACTTGAGGCCCGTGGTTTCACTGAAACCACGGCCTCAAGTCCTGCCCCCCTGCCTAGCAACACTAGTATACTAGTGTTGCTAGGCACAGGAAGGGACTTGATGACGCAATTTGCGGCATCAAGCCCCGTCCCGACCCCTAATTTAAGTAAAAACGGGGCCGTATGAGCCAGGGGGCGGAGCCTAATGACGCGATTTGCATAAATCGCGTCATTAAGCCCCGCCCCCCGCATGCGGCGCAAGCTTCTCTCCGGGATCTCCCGGAGAGAAGCTGACAAAAGTCGGCAACCATGCTTTACATGCAGCACATTTGATGCAATATATTGGTATTGGTAGGCTTTTTCTGTTAACTTATCTTCACAAAATCTTCTCCCAGAGTTGTTGTTTCATGTATATGCTCGATATAATGATTGCGCCGTTATATTATGCAGCATGCGTATACAGCGTGTGAATAGCATTGTTAGCATTTGCACCTGTGTAAGGATGTTAACAGCTGTCAGGATGGACATTTGTAATGATGTTATTATTACTTGTGATACTCTGTATGTTTCGGGATTGAACCAAGTAACTCCTATGTGTTATTGTGAAGAAGTCTCTCAATGAACACAGATGACTGTATGATTAATTTAATTAGTTTTACTTTACTTGTAAATATTTTAGTTTCTTTTTCTTCTCTTTTCTTTTATTTTACACTGATACGGTTTTCAATGTACTTCACAGAGAAAATTGTTTACAATATAATAATTGTTATTATTCAGAACAGAACTACTTCAGTTAATTATCTTCAAAGTGAATACATACTATCCTTTTCTTCTATTAGCTATGAACAATTTTAGGCAGTATCAATCAGGTGAAATATTTTCAATTAAATAACAGTTTCCAGGTAGATAACCTAACTTATTCCTCCAATGCCATGCAGGGGGATGTAGGATGGAAAAAGAGGTCTCAGAATTTTAGGAGAAAATTTACTGATTGTTTTGATATGCGAGGACGGCCTATTTGTTGAAGATGTCAGCGAGCAGGACATATGCAATGTTATTGCCTCAGACTCCCTCGATCGGTAGTGGTGAGCAGACAGCAGAGAGCACTAAGGCAGCCACCCCTTACCCTGAGATGCAAGAGCAACCTGGAACTAGTAGCTCCTGTGGGGGAGAGGGAGGCCATTGCAACCAAGGTTTTGGGCATTGTCAAATGGTTTAATGTCTGGAACGGATATGGATTTATTAACAGGAATAACACCAAGGAAGATGTGTTTGTATTCTATACTGCCATATGAAAGAATAACCCAAGGAAGTATCTGTGTGGGAGATGGAGAAACAGTAGAGTTTGATGTAGTGGAAGGGTACTGAGACAGCTAATGTCACTGTTCCTGGTGGTGTGTCAGTCCAAGGCAGCAAATATGCAGTGGATCGTGGTTACTATTTGCGCTGTCCACCATACTTTTGGATGTGACTATATGATATGTGCGTAGACCACAGTATTCCAATGTCCCTGTGCTGGGTGAAGAGGCGTCAATGGCAGCAGTGGAAAGTGTTACATTGGAGCCAGGGAGAGCTGTTGAGGAAACTACAGAGACATTTAAGGGGGACTTTGGAGGTGTCGGAGATTTCTGAGGGAGAAAGAGGGGTGAAAAAGTCGGCGGGGATAATTAGAGTTGGTTGTGTGGAAGGAATTGTACTTAGGACTTTTCCAACTGTTACCTTTATTATATGGTTATTCTTTATATATTATTAATACATTGTCACCAAATTATATTTACGTGATAGGGAGATTCATTTAGAAATAAGTTAATGGTAAGCTTTGTAATTGATAACTGAATAATAAAAGGGTTGTGCTGGAGGAGGAGGAGGAGGAGGAGGAGGAATTGATTTAAGGGAAATCAAATAGGAAAGGGATTGTACAGAGTAATAGATAGTAATATTACCAATTGAACGTGTAATTAATTGTGAATTACATCTAATTGTTGATTTTATTTTATTGTATGATATTGTACAAACTAAAGTTTTCTGCTTAAAATTACAAAACAACTTTGCAATAAGTAAACAGAATATTTTAAAATCAAACTGTTGTCTTAGCTCTGAGTTGTTCTCTTGCTATTGCACCTCTCCGCAATTCCTCACATTTGACCTCTAACATTCGGTCACCACATATATAGTATGCTTTGGGTAGAATGTCAGTCCCTGACATTCATCCTTATGCACTGCTGTGGAAGACCTAAAGATCAGCAGTGTGTGGAGGCCTATTTTCAGATGGAGGCCTGGGACTGTAGTCCCATTAGCCCCATTGTTAATCTGGCCCTGACCGCAAAATACAATTAATTTACTATATATTACATTATTGTCCTTATCTTTCATTTTCAAACCTTCTAATAAACAGTCCAGGTAAATCAGAACAAGAAGGCCTCATACAAAGAAATACTGAAGATTATAATTAAGGAGCTGATCCAGAATTTGAGAGTTAGGACCTGATTTAGAGTTGCGCCTGGTCGCAACACGGAATCGCAAAAAACGTTAACACAAAATAAAACGTTCTATTCAAAAACACGCACCTCTGAATTGGCCTTATTAAAAAAAAAAAAAAAGCAGTCGGAGCTATAATTGCTCCGGATGCACGGCTTGGGTGTTAAATTGGTTTGCTGAATGCAAACCAATTAACCCCTTCTGCCGCCACCGAAGTATATAAAAAAAATAAACAACGGGCCGCCCGGGCATGCTTCCGCAAGCAGTGCTACTACCGCAAGCATTCAACTCAGAGGCGCGTGTTTCTTCAGAAATACGCACCTCCGAATTGGCCGTATTTAAAAAAACCCCAAAAAAAAACAGTCGGAGCTATAATTGCTCCTGCCGCACAGCTTGGGTGTTAAATTGGTTTGCTGAATGCAAACCAATTAACCCCTTCTGCCGCCACCGAAGTAAAGTATATAAATAAACAACGGGCCGCCCGGGCATGCTTCCGCAAGTAGTGCTACTACAGCAAGCATGCCCATGAATGACAAGACATGCTTGCTCTAGTAGCACTACTATAGGCAGCATGCCTTGCCCCAAAGGGGGACATTTTTTACATTTCAACTATGTGGGCACTTTTTTAAATTAATTTTTTAAGAAGGGGACAAGGTTTTTTACATTTCTATTTTTTTAAGGGGCTCATGTTGTGTTTTTTTATTTACCTATGTGGGCACTGTCATTTTTTTAATGATAGGGACTAGGGACGGGGCTTTAATGATAGGGACTAGGGACGGGGCCTTTACATTCTTTTTACATTTCTTATTATAGGGGGACCCTTGTGGCGTTTTTTTGTAGTATTTTAGAGCAAGGCATGCTGCCTATAGTAGTGCTACTAGAGCAAGCATGCCTTGTCATTTATGGGCATTCTTGCTGTAGTAGCACTACTAGCGGCAGCATGCACGGGCTGGCCGTTCTTTATTTATTTAATATATTTCGGTCGCGGCGGCTGGGTAGGCTGCAGAAGGGGTTAATTGGTTTACATTCAGCAAGCCAATTTAACCCCAAGCCGTGCGACCGGAGCAATTATAGCTCCGACTGAATAGAACGGTTTTTGCGCTTCCGTCTTGCGACCATGTGGACCTCTGAATCAGGTCCCTTATCTCAATTTCTTCTCACTCTCCAAGAAATATGCTAGTAGGTTATTTGGCTGCTGACTAAAATTAACCTTGGTCTGCATGAATTTATACTGCAAGCTAAATCAGCTGCATCTATTAATAATAAATAATTATGTCTTGGCTGCATTTAACTACTGACTACCCCAGGAGATGGTACCTGTTCCTCTAATCCCATTACATTGTTTCAGGAAATTTTGTAAGCCATTAAAAACAGCATTGTCTGCATACCAGAAACAAAATAAGCAGATGCAGAGGGACAAGCAAAGCTGTTATATCCATGAATCTGTGCAATCAAGGAAGTAGTACAGATAAGGATCAGCTGAAGCCGTGCTTCACACAGCGCAGTTTCGGCTGATCCCTGTCTGTATTACTCCCTGCAATAAACACTGCTGCATATCTACGTACTATGCTGCTCTGACAGCTTTGAAGGTATACTTCTAAGCTGTCAGAGCAGCTTAGTACATAGATATGTAGCAGCGTCTATTGCAGGGATAGGGAGTCTTTCAGCTTGGTGATTGCCTACCTTAAAATATTGGGCGCTTGTGCCCTATATCTTTCAGAGAGGTTTAAAAATCCAATAATCATACCAGAGTGTTTCTGGTGCATTTATTGGAAGTTTTAAAAATTGATCCTGGCCATTAACTAGAGCGATTTTCGGCCCGATCACCCGATAACCACTCTAGTGTATGGCCAACTTAAGAAAGCAAAGGAAGAAAATGGGGCAGGATTGTCAGGAGTCAGAGGACTCTGCCCTGGAGAAACTAGTTATGTTGTTTTGCTCCTGAGAGAAATGTACACATTGTACATAATCCAGATATACAGAAATAGCTCTACCAACTCGTACCAAAGAGAGTTGACAAGTATGTATTAGACTCAATGGTACATCTTGTTTGAACAACACATATTTAAGGAAAATGTTCATATTAAAAACATTTGTTTGATTTATTTGGGTAATAAAGTGATAATTTAACTTGATATTCAGAATTGTTTTTGCATATGAAATGATGTTACAAAAAAGTGTTTATTTTTTGTTTTATAAATAAATAAATGAATAATACATAAATAAATAAAAATGTAACCTGTAAAATCAAGAGACATAGAACTAGTGGTCTTTCCATGACCCATGCGTTCCTTGTCCAACTCATGTCAAATGCGATGGCAGATCATGACAAGAGTGTGATATGATCCTGAAATATCCAACCTCAATCCTGAGACTTTCACTTTAAAAATGTGAAGCTGTCAGAATAAGAGGATTCAAGGTCCCAATAGAGGGAACCTTTCATCTCTTTTGATGCCCTTTTCATTTACAAAATGTGCAGATTGTGTCTGGAAGTGTACACATCCAAAATCCTAAATAAGTTACTGGCCAAGCAATTATGTTTTGACCATTACTAAAATTAATATGTTAGTTTTCTATATATTTAATTGATGAGTACTGACATGGTTGGTAAAAATGTATTCTCATATATGACATATAGGCTATATTAAATAATATGTACATATCTAACCTATCAACAGTAGACAATAGTTGTGCACTGGTAGTTTGACATACATTTTTTGGGGTTATTTTTACCTTTATAATGGTTCACTTAACTATTGCAGTGTTTTCATTTTAGGATGTTTTTGAGGGGTTGCATGCTTCTTAGATATCCACACTATCGACAACTTATTCTCGGCTATGTGTATTTTACAACATTTCTTTATTTTGAAAATCCCGTCAAAGACCCGCCGCTGGACCCAACAATTACAATTGCTGCGACAACCGGTCTAGTTAGTGCAGGGGAGGAAATGTATTTTACTAGTGTAGTTTTATGGATAGCCTGCGAGGAGGGGATGGAGCCTAGAAGGGGAGATGTAGGGTTAGGCTGCGGGGAAGATAGTCTTAGGGTTAGGCTGTGGGAAAGGAAGATTTAAGGTTACACTGCAGGGAGGGGATGAATAGGAGAAGGGGAGACTTAGGGTTAGGCTGCGGGGAAGGGAGGGTTAGGGTTGGGAAAATAGAGAACGGGGCTTGCTTGTCTGCGGCTGGGCAGGAAGTTCCTTAGCAGCTCCCTCTTCGGAAATGTGTTCTCCTGATCATCCCTTTACGAAAAAGAGCCATTCTCAGTGGCGTCCCACACCCGTTTTTTAAGACCGTGAGGTGTGTGATTATTTATAAAGTAAATGGACTGGATCCACACATAAGATTCACAGTTGGCATACGTATTCCATATTTGTAAATCAGCTGTGTATTCCTACTGCTCACGCTCCAACTTCATACTCTGTTCCAATGCGTACAGTTAACCCTGGCAGCAGGGCAAGTGGGGTGGGGGGACGCATACATATTATACACTTTGCTAAGCCCTTACATACAATTTTGCACTCTGTATGAGAACCTTCAGCATTCGAAAACATAAGTGTTTTGAGCACAGAAAGTCTGTACGTGCAAGGGGAGTGCAGGGGCCAGGTACTTTCCTCGCATGTACGGAATATAGGATTGCAAATTACGTATGTTAGCCTCTGATATGGAGGCTAATGTATGTAATCATTCTTATGTGGATCTGGCCCAATACACATTCCAAGCTCCAATAAATCAGGTTCTGGCTAATTATTCTCAGTTTGGTTGCTTAAAATAATATGGGTATTTAGAAGTATGCCATCATATTACTTTAATAAACAATGGGGTTAAAATCTATTTTCCTAAATAACATGGATAACTATATTATGTGTCCTAATTAATGGATGCACATACTAGAGGTAAAGAAAAAAGTGTTCCTTAAAAGCATTGCTTGTACAACAGCAAAAACTAAAAATATATATGAAAAAGGGTCCATATGGGACCATAGCTGAAGTTCCTGGTGCCTCTCAAAGATTCTCCAATGAATTAACTTCTGGAGAGCAGCGTAAGACACCAGTATTCTGCCTGCCTGACTGCCTGCTGTGCAAGCAAATGGTCAGCCCTCTTGTAAACAGAGACAGGTTTTGTTATACAGAATACATATGTTTTGTAGAGTATTTTTGTCTAGTTCTCTACAATTGTACACTTGTATAGTTAGCTATACAAGTGTACAATTGTACACTTGTATATGTTATGAATATCTGCGGCTAGGTACGAGGAAATTAAGTCAATGTGAACGATAAGAGATTTATTGCAGGTACTGATTCCAGGTAAAATACAGACAGGCAAGGTTGAGACAGGCACAAGGTAAACGTTAGGAATATCAGGGTGAGTCCGCACAGTTGCACCAGGGTACGAGACTACCTTCAGGTGGTCTTCACCATTGCCCCTGATTGTGGGGTTGGACTTGGCTGCGCCCTGAGTGGTAGGTCGCTACCTCCGGAGTTCCTGAGCGTGAAGGTAAACAGACACCCCAGTGCAGACAGATAGGATACACAACCACACAGGCCAAATGGTTCACAGAAATGGAGGACCCTTACAGGAACAGGAAAAGACAAACGAACCAACATGAACGAGGTAAGTAGAAGTAGCAGGGCTCAGTGAGCCAGTAACAGAGGTAGCTAGTAACAGGTACTATGTACAAAAGGTGAGGGTAGTAGTAGTAGTGGCAGGGCTCTGTGAGCCAGTAGTAGGGATAGCTAGTAGCAGGTACTATGTACCAGAGGCGAGTACAATAAGGGTAAGTATTATGCAGTAGAAACATACACAGCAGCAGGCACTATATGCCAAAGGTAGGGACAACAAGGGTAAGTATGGTGCAATAGGGTAATACACAGTGGCAGGCAGGGCCGCCATCAGGGGGGACAGCTGGGCCTAGTGTCCCGGGCCAGACAGAGAGGGGGCCCGACATAGTCCCAGGCCTCCTCTCTGTCCTGCCCACCATACCTCCCAACTGTCCCGATTTACGTGGGACAGTCCCGATTTCGGTGCACTGTCCCGCTGTCCCGCCTGTTGTCTTGTTTGTCCCGATAAGCAGAGAAATTTTTTATTACATTTTTTTTCATTTATTTGAGCTGCAATTAGCCAGTTGTAACGATCTGGTAGAGGAGGCTCCGCACGCAGGAAATCACCTCTGCAGTGTTCCTGAGTGTCACTGTCTTCAGCCAGTATCCAGCTTTTCTCCCCTGCTACCACTGCCCTGCTCTGGATTGGTGAGTGGCCTGGGGGCCCCTACCCTATGCTTTGCTTGTCCTATCTGCATAGGCTGTGGATAGCTGTGGAGGGATACAGATAGTGAAAGGACCAGGGAGACTAACAGCCATAACAAAGGGCAGGTGAAGGCTGGCACTGTCAATGGTGGGCAGATGGAGGCTGTCAATTGGGGGTAGACATCACATTGGAGGCTGGCACTGGCAATAAGGGACAGAAGGAAGCTGGCATTTGTATTTGGGGGCAGACAGTAAGTGAAAACACCTGATGTGGGCCAGTGGCAGGCTGGGCCGGGGGGCAAGGGGACATGAGCCCCCCGGACCGCACCGACATTAGTGGTTCAGGACCGCATGGTCTGTCACTGGCCATGTGTGGTTGGCTAAAGTCCCGACTGCGGTGCTTTTACATGAGGGCTGGCTGGTTGCTAGGATACAAGCCAGCCCTCATGTAAACCACTGCAGCTGGGACTTAGTCTGACTACGCTGCAGCGGTTTACACATACCTTGCAACTGTCCCGATTTCCGTGCACTGTCCCGCTGTCCCGCCCGTTGTCCTGTTTGTCCCGATAAGCAAAGAAGAGGTTTGTTTTTTTAAATTTGAGCTGCAATGAGCCAGTTGTCCAGCAGGTGGCGCTGTGACAATCTGAGAGAGAAAACTCCGCACACAGGAAATCACCACTGCGGAGTTTCTGAGTGTCCCCAGCCAGCATCCAGCGTGTCTCCCCTGCTGCCACTGCCCTGCTCTGGACTGGTGAGTGGCCTGGGGGCCCCTACCCTATGCTTTGCTTGTCCTATCTGCATGGGCTGTGGATAGCTGTGGAGGGATACAGATAGTGAAAGGACCAGGGAGACTAACAGCCATAACAAAGGCCCTGCTCTGGTGAGTGGCCTGGGGGCCCCTACTAACTACTATATGCTTTGCTTGTCCTATCTGCATGGGCTGTGAAAGGACCCGGGAGACCAACAGCCATAACAAGTGCCCTGGCATGCCATGCGCAGTCAGCATCTTGAGTAGCTGAAGGGTTAATTAACTTTTATTTATGGGGCAGTCAGTATCATTATAAGCCTGCAGGGTTAGCTGGCACTAGGCTTCATCAAACATGTGGAAGCTGGACAAATAATAAAGGGGCAAACATATGGAGGCTGGATAAATAATAAAGGGGCAAACATATGGAGGCTGGATAAATAATAAAGGGGCAAACATATGGAGGCTGGATAAATAATAAAGGGGCAAACATATGGAGGCTGGATAAATAATAAAGGGGCAAACATATGGAGGCTGGATAAATAATAAAGGGGCAAACATATGGAGGCTGGATAAATAATAAAGGGGCAAACATATGGAGGCTGGATAAATAATAAAGGGGCAAACATATGGAGGATGGACAAATAATAAAGGGACAGGCATATGGAGGCTGGACAGATAATAAAGGGGCAAACATATGGAGGCTGGATAAATAATAAAGGGGCAAACATATGGAGGCTGGATAAATAATAAAGGGGCAAACATATGGAGGCTGGATAAATAATAAAGGGGCAAACATATGGAGGATGGACAAATAATAAAGGGACAGGCATATGGAGGCTGGACAGATAATAAAGGGGCAAACATATGGAGGCTGGACAAATATTAAAGGGGTAAACATATGGAGGCTGGGAAGCTGGACAAATAATAAAGGGGTAGGCATATGGAGTCTGGACAAATAATAAAGGGGCAGGCATATGGAGGCTGGACAAATAATTAAGGGACAGGCATATGGAAGCTGGACAAATAATAAAGGG
>WWET01001066.1:178085-190503 GCA_011038615.1 Limnodynastes dumerilii
CGGCAGCCCGGTTGGAGCGCTTTGCACGCCACGTTCCTGTGGAGAACTCCCCCCCTCCGCCTCCTCCGGCCCTGGAACGGGAAAAAATGCCTGCTACCGAACCGCAGATATCCATGCAGCAGCTGCTGGAAGCTATCACCTCCTCTGAGAGGAAAGTTACGGAAAAAATAGGAGAAGTGCAGGTGGATGTGTCTTTGATCCGGCAGGACATGCAGCAAATAAAGGAGAGGGTGGGCGAAACAGAGCGCCGCATATCGCAGTTGGAAGATAATACAGCTCCGCTGTCTGCTCAGCTGGCTGATTTGACGTCACAAGTGTCAGTCTGCAAACAACGCTTGACGGACATGGAAGGACGCTTGAGAAGAAATAACCTTCGTTTTGTGGGACTGCCGGAAAAGGCTGAGGGAGCGGCGCCCGAATTATTTCTTGAAAAGTGGCTCACTGATACGTTCGGCAGGGGCGAGCTTACATCCCAGTTTACAGTTGAACGTGCGCACCGGGTGCCGATGAGAAGTCTACCACCGGGGGCCCCGCCTCGAACATTTATTGCAAGGTTGCTTCACTACAGGGACAGAGATTCTATTCTGAGGCTGGTGCGCACCAAAGGCTCCTTGGAGTATAATGGTGAAAAAATATCTGTATTCCCGGACTTCCCTATGGAGGTCCAAAAGAGCAGAGCACAGTTTGTCCAGGTGAAAAGGCGTCTGAGGGAACTGCAATACCCTTACTCCATGCTCTTCCCGGCCCGACATCGTGTGCTGGCTGGCGGCTCCACACACTTTTTTGACTCTGCCAGAGAGGCGGCTTCATGGCTGGACCGAGCGGCCCCGGCGAGGGCCCCATTGGATCGCTGATACGGCACAGGTCTTTGGATCCTTTATGTTATTGAATATGCTTTCAGTTGTTTGATGTTATAGAATGGGTCTGGGTAGTACGGTACCTTAAGCCTATTACGGGTCTGTTATTCTGTTACAAGGTTTAATATATGAGCTTAGGGGGCAATAGTCTTAGGTAGTGAAGGGAAAATCCCAAAAGGGTAAGAGCGGGTGGGTGGAGGGTTAAGTACTGAGGAAGCATACTGTTGTCTGGTGCGTCTCAGTAAGCTGTTGTGGGAGTTGGGGGAGCATTAAGTATACCTTAAGTTGGGGGTCAAGGCTATACAGGGTGGGTAAAGGGCGGGTTAGATATCTGTTGGCTGCATTTGTTGGGTTTGGGTTTGGTATGTGGTGGGATGGGTATGTCAAGTCGGGCCTAGGGGTTGATGGGTTTATTCAGGTGTTCATGTACTGCTTATGTATGTCCCAAATTGCCAGGATACGGTCTGGGTTGGAGTTGTCATGGGGTGTAACATAAAAAGGACAAGTCCTCTGGCTTTGCTGACGTGGAATGTCAGAGGACTCAATAATAAAGTAAAAAGAGGCCTGGTAATGCGACAAATCAAATCTTATAATGCTGATATTGTGTGCCTGACCGAGACACATCTGGAGGGGACCAGGGTACTTAGTCTTAAAAAGTCGTGGGTGGGGCAGGCCCTCCATTCTTCACATACAACGTTGTCTCGGGGGGTTTCAGTTTTGATCCATAAAAGGCTAAATTGCAAAATACACGAACATGTTATTGATCCGTTGGGTAGGTATGTGTTTTTATCTGTTACGATTCATTTGCAGCGTTACATTATCCTGGCTGTATACATACCTCCCCCATATAACGGAGAGGTTATGAGGAAATGTGGGGAGTTTATGGCAAAGGACCCAGCTGCTCAGGTTGTATGTGTAGGGGACTACAACAATATATTGAACAAAAGATTGGATAGGTGGAGGGAGGGAGGTTCGGGAGACTTAGGAGATGGTAGCACTGTTTTTGCTAAGTTATTGTCTGAAATGGGTTTGGTGGATGCATGGAGGTTTACGTATCCAGACAAGATGCAATACTCCTGTTTCTCGACTACATATAATACGTTTTCGCGCATTGATATGGCTTTGGTTAGCTCC
Organism: Limnodynastes dumerilii; assembly: GCA_011038615.1. Classification (NCBI taxonomy): domain Eukaryota; kingdom Metazoa; phylum Chordata; class Amphibia; order Anura; family Limnodynastidae; genus Limnodynastes; species Limnodynastes dumerilii. The sequence goes on from WWET01001066.1 coordinate 180,077, forward strand.
CCTCTTCTCTCCAAGATAGTCTCTGTTGACTATAAGGCGCATGGTGTGTCGGATCATTCCCCATTACTGCTGTCATTAGACACGGAGTTAGTGGTAGGTCAAAGATTTTGGCGGTTCCACCCATTTTGGCTTACTAGGCAGGGGGGTGGATGTGATTTGGAGGCACAATGGCAGGGGGACTTTTCTGACAATGCAGGTACAACGTCTACTCCTATACAGTGGGATGCCTTTAAGGCCTTTCTGCGAGGGACTTTAATAAATAGTGTAGATGTTCTCAAACGGTTATCTGGGGAGCGCGAAATAAAGTTGGCTGAACTGGCAGAGGAGTTGGAGTTGCGATATGTGAGATCGGGTGAGGTTGCTGATCGGTACGCGTGGCTGGCTGCGAAGAAAGAGTGGACGGATTATTTGGTGGATAAAGCTAAGCGGAAGCTGTTGTTTGCCTCTCATACCCAATACATGGAGGTGGATAAAAGTGGGAGATTTCTGGCTCGAATGGCTAGGGGGGAGCAAGCTTCAGCTGGCATTGTGTGTGTTGTGGATGAGGAGGGTGTGAGACAAACTGGGCTTCAGGAGGTGGCGGGGGTGTTTGTGAGGCATTTTCAGCAGATTTATAGTAGTCAAGCTAATTATACAGATCAAGATTTGCAGGACTATCTTTCTACCATAGCTCTCCCTAGTCTTACAAATGCTAGCAGGGAGTATCTAGATGGACCCATTTCAGAACAGGAGGTGACGGCCGCTATTGCTTCCTTCCCTAATAGTAAGGCTCCCGGGGTGGATGGGATTCCCATAGAATTATATAAAAAGCATGTGGAATTCCTTGCTCCTCGGTTACTTCAGCAATATAGTGATCTGTTTGAGTGTGGTGCTCTGTCTGCATCCATGTCTGAGGCGCTGATTGTAGTGTTGCCAAAGCCGGGGAAAAACCCAGAGTTGGTGGACTCGTACCGACCAATCTCTCTGTTAAATACAGATGTTAAAATCTTGGCAAAGGTGTTGGCGGTCCGGCTAAATAGAGTCATTGGGGAAGTAATACATGATGATCAAACCGGTTTTATGCCTGGGAAAGCGACAAACATTAATCTCCGGCGACTCTATTCACATTTACAATTGATGCATGCAGATTATGAGATGCCAGTGGTAGTTTCCTTAGATGCAAGGAAGGCATTTGATTCTATTGAATGGCAATATTTGTGGGCGGTATTGGCTATGATGGGCTTTGGCACTGAATTTATTGGATGGTTGCGCTTATTATACTCTGCGCCAGTAGCTCGGGTACTTGTGAATGGGTTTACATCAGAGGAGTTCAGGCTGTTTCGGGGTACTAGGCAGGGGTGTCCCTTATCCCCGGCGTTATTTGCTTTAGCGATAGAGCCGCTGGCCTGTTGTATAAGGAGTGATGCTGCAGTGGAGGGTTTGGTAGTTGAACATAGGGAAGAAAAGATAGCGTTGTACGCTGATGATGTTCTTTTATTCCTGGCTAATCCGCATGCTGCTATTGCGGCTTTATTGACGATAGTTACAAAATTTGGCAGCTTCTCTGGGTTGTATATTAATTGGGACAAATCCCATGTTCTTCCGCTTCGGGGTCCTGTGCCGGCTGCTTCCCCTCCCTTCCCTCCTTTACAGTGGGCGGACAAAATAAGGTATCTGGGGATTGAAATCACCAACCGCATGGCGGATTTTATACCAATCAATCTAGTGCCTCAACTGGAATATTTGCAGGGTAAGGTTGGGATCTGGAGGAAACTTCCGTTGTCAGTGCTTGGTAGAGTGAGTCTGTTGAAGATGATTGTTCAGCCGAAGGTATTGTATGTTGTGGCCAACTCTCCAATATATATACCAAATGTCTTTTTTGCCAAGTTACGTAGTCTTATGATATCCTTGATATGGGCAGGTAAAAGAGCGCGTATAAAATTTAGTGCGTTATGCTGTACCAGGACTTCTGGAGGTATGGCGCTTCCTAACTTGCAGATATATTATTGGGCTGCCCAATTAGCTTTACTGAAGGATTGGGCGGGGGATTCCTCCCACGGGGATTTACATTGGGCGCTGGTGAAGCAGGCTGGACTCGGGCACACCCCTATGCAATGTCTTTTGGCTGGCTCCTATCCGCAGTCAATTCCGGCTATTGTGAGGCAGGCAAAGAGTATTTGGGACAGAGCATGTACATGGATAGGTGAGGCGGTGTTAGATCCTGAGACTCCTTTGTGGCGTAATGAAAGGATGGGGGAATTGAAGAACTTGGAAGGAGGTTCCATGTGGCAGCGGTATGAGGTAACGGCAATGGGGCACATTTGTCAAGATGATATGATGGTAACATTTGAAAAGTTAGTTGTAGACAAAGGAGTTCCAAATAAATTCTTTTTTCACTATTTACAGCTCAGACATGCCGTGTCGGCACAGTTCGACTCAATTAACCATATAGTACTAGTACCATCGCAGCTCAAAAAAACGTTACATGCATTGGGGCGTCGGAAACTTATCTCATATTTGTATTCCTTTTTACTATGCGCTACGCAAGAAGCTGAGGTGCAAACTCTTAGAAGGCAGTGGGAAAGGGATTTGGGTGAACTGGAGGAGGAGGAATGGAGTAATCTATTGGCCAGCTCACATAAGTGTTCCACATCGTATAGGTTTCAACAAATTCAGATATACATTATACATAGGTGTTACCTTAACCCTCATATTCTTAGTAAATACGCGGATAGAATATCAGACTGTTGTCCGAAGTGTGGGATGGAGGGCTGTACATTCTGGCACTTGTTGTGGGAGTGTGTGGAGATTCGAAAATTCTGGAGGGAGGTGAGTGAGTGTATAGCGGGGACAGGAATACAATACGTGTTGGATTCACCGAAGGATTGCTTATTTGGGCTGAAACTTCAGGAGGTGGTGAGTGCAGATGATGGCCGATATTTGAACGGCCTGTGTTTACTTGCAAAAGTGTGTATTGCTAGGACATGGATGGGCAGCACTGCTCCGAGTGTGAGAGAGTGGGTGCGCTTGGTGAATGATACACTGGAACATGAGAGGTTTGTAATGGAGAAGCGTAATGTTAATGAGAAGTTTGGTAGAATTTGGGGTCGATGGGTAGATGCTGAGTGTGTACTGGATTTGCAGGCGGAGGATGGTGAACAGTGATACAGCCCTGGGGGGGTGACAGTAGGCTTAATACTGTATGACACAGGTTGTGGACACCTAAGGATGGACCGGGTGGGGGTCTGGGTGGTGTAGGCAAGTTGACTTGACAAGGGGAGGGTTGGGTTTTTTTTTTTTTTTGAGTAGTAGTTAGTAGTTGGGTAATGGATAGGTAGGAGTAAATGGTAAACGGGAAAAGGGAGCGGTCAGCATGGTAAAACAGATAAAAACGCATATGAAGTGGAAATATGTGTATGATATTTGTTGGAAAATACAGAATTGGGAACGGTCGGTGGTATACCGATTGGTAATTACTTCTAGTATAATAAATTCTGTAACGCGTATGACTGATCGTATTAATGGAATGATACACTTATGCTACTTATTCCAATTCTGTAAGCAAAGTTGCATGTTTTCACATGTGTGTCCTTGATCTTATGTATCTGTAACTTGCAAGCATTGTTGTATTTTGTACTAAGTGTTTGACTGCAATAAAAATTGTCAATATAAAAATGGTGAATATGATAACATAATATAATATGAGGATCACAATGCTAAAACAGGTGGGTATAGTTATAGCAGATGGCACTGGAGATATATTTGTACCTCAAAGACATGAACTTCACAGTATACTAAAGGCAAACAAATAAAATAAAAATCTTGTCTTTAGTAGACTGTGAAGTTCATGTCTTTGAGGTACACATATCTCTCCAGTGCCTTCTGCTGTAAATATAGCCCCCTGTTATAGCATGTTATATTATTTTATCATATTCACCATTTATTCATTTGCTATATCATTATTAATATTTTTATATTATTCATTTTAATGTCAATTATTATTCCATTGTTTTATATATTTTCTATTTATTTTTTATACATATTCCTTATACATTTTTGTCTTTTTATATTTATATATCTTTCCCTGAATATTGATCTATTGTTGAGAAACATATCTTTGGGTCCCATATCAGTGACCATGCGAAAGCTTCTCATAATGGGCCTGATCCAGACGTATGCTGGCTGGCGTTAAAACGCCATTCAGCAACGTAAGATTGGCTTAAAAGCCAATCTACGGGCGTCCGTAGCTTCAGCATAGTAACGCTGGAGGGTGCGTCCCCCAGCGTTACTATGCTGAGGCTAGTGCAGGTAGGCGGGGGGAGGGAGGGTAATGAGGCTGGGAGGGTGGTGTTATTGTACTAATGCCGCTGTCCCAGTGTATTTACACTCCCTTACGCCGACTGAAGTTAGGGTAGCTTTCAGCCGGTGTAAGGGAGTGTAAATACAATGGGGCAGGATGAGTGTAAGGGGGAGCGCTACATCGTCGCTCAGCGCTACATCGTAAGTCTGGATCAGGCCCAATGACTCTATTAACCCTCTTCTTATCAAGCAAGGACTATAAGCACATTACACCTGTTTTTAATTAACTCAGACCCTATTTAAAAGCCATTCAAAACAAGCACACACACTCTTTGAAAAAACCTGCCAGGGAAAAAACGCACCAGTAGCATTGTGCTTTTGCAGATCCTTAAGGATACATCTTATACACCCCTAGCTTGCTGTACTAATCATCAGATTGGAAAATGAAACTTTCTATATACATTCCCTGAGAGCCGACACTCCACCGTTCCGGGACCTATATGCATTAGAGCTTCGACTCATGCTAACCACCGGATCATCTGCTCCTGTCATCCATGGGATAAACAAATACCTACAATCCTCCTAGGAAGTCTCACCTATCACAGGTGGTTTGGAATATCACAACACTAACTGGGGCATAGCAGGATTCAGCCGACTATCCATCGACAGACAGTGCTGTATCGATCGGTTATTATATCACTCCTAATCATCCGTTCCTGCTCATCCGAACCTTATGTGCACACCACCGTGAGTACTACTACACATATATACCTAGAGTCCTCTCTAGTAATGAGTTTCTCCACAACCAGCATTATGGCAACCAAGCTTTGCTATACAAATTAATACTGTGGACTACAATATATCCACTGCACTGATTTTGAGTAGTGACATTCATCAGACTCCCTCAGCGATTTTTGAGTATATATTCTCCTATATCGTTTTATTTTTCATCGTAGGGTACCATACTCAATTCATTCATCTTTTCTTCATAAATTGAATTCAATCGTCTGTATTCTCGGACAACTGCGATGCTAGAGACTATTTTTGCTACTTACCATCTTTTAGTTAACCTGCAGGATCTGCATAGTCATCTATACATTTTCAGATTATAAGTACTATTGTACTATTGTAATTTTATTCATTTAATTGTTAATTTATTGTTTGTAATAAACTACTAGCCTTATCAGCGCTCCCTTATTATATTTTAACTTTTCAGTATGAATAAACACAATCCTACTACAAGCAAAAATCTTATAAAGCCTATATCTCATAATAAGTATAACTCACCTGTGCTACCTGTTCACTCACTGCACCGCCAGGCACCACACGTGGAGATCAGCATCCTGGAAGTGAGACAACCTGGCAACAAGTTCAAAACTAGCACACCAATGTTATATAGTGATGACAGGCAGTGCATCGGTGCCAGCAGGCTGCTAAACCAAATAAGGAGTCATTATTTCCAGTGACTTAAAGGTAGCCAATCAATGTAACAAAGCAATGAGAAAGGCAAGTCAGAGGCTTGGTTGCATAGGGAGAGGAATTAGTAGCAGAAAGAGAGAAGTAGTGATGCCCCTTTATAAGTCATTGGTACGCCCTCACCTAGAATACTGTGTTCAGTTCTAAAGGCCATATCTCCAGAAAGACATAAACACATTAGAGACTGTGCAAAGAAGAGCAACTAAAATGGTCCATGGCCTTTGTAATAAATCAAGAAAGGCTAGAGGAACTAACCATGTATAGCTTGGAGCAGAGAAGGGAGAGGGGGGACATGATAGCAGCTTTCAAATACATCAAGGGTTGTGACCAGCTAGAGGAGGGTACCATTTTTCAAAAGAAAAGGTGTAATAGAGCACGAGGGCATGAATATAAACTGGAGGGTGGTAGATTCAAAGGATATGTGCGGAAAAATTACTTCACTGAAAGGGTGATAGATAAGTGGAATATTCTCCCATCTGAGGTGGTTGAGGCCAATACAGTAGAACAATTTAAACATGCTTGGGATAAATATAAGGGTATCCTAAATTTTAAACCAAGTTGAGGGTAAATAGGGTCTAGGGTCAGTATAGTTTGCAATAAACAAATGGGCAGACTAGATGGGCCATGTGGCTCTTATCTGCCGTCACTTCCTATGTTTCTATGTAAGGATAGTTACCTAGCTGTCATCGGTAAAAACAGAAACAGGTGGCAGAGGTGAACACCAAATATCATAAACATAAAAAAATACTACATTCCTAATGAAATTCATTAGGGCCTCATTTATTTTTACAGACAATAACAAAGAGCAAATTTGCATGTTGCACCAACCTCAACTTCAAATTGCAGTGTAGAAAAGTTGTACAATGTGTACAGCCATTAGTATTGTGCATGTTAAAGTAAATACATTTCAATTAATTGCCACATTTTTTTCCCAGAAACGTGTCTGTGTGTGTGGTTTCTTTGTAGTTTTTTTTTATTTTTTTTTTGCTTTAACCTTAAATGTATCAACATAGACTATACTTTCAGTATGTTCTTCCAACACTAATTAGGATGTCCTCACCAATCATACCTTTTCATCTTTACCTTAACCCTCCATTGTGCCACAAATTATATTAATTAAGCTGTAAATAACCAGAGTCAACCCCTTCTTAATCAAATTCATGTGAATTATTGTTTCAAAAGCAGCAGGCGGTGAAGGGCAAACATTTCATTAGCATATATATTAACAATATATGTAGTGTTCAATGACACTTTAAATTTAAGTCTAATATCTTCACAATATAATTATAATTTCCACAATCATTTCCCTTACCGTCTATCATTTATAGAGCACTGATATATTAAACAGCACTGTGTACTGACTGGATCATGACTTTTATAACGACAGGCATAATAAGTAAAGAAGACCTAGCCCAAGTGAGAGTACACTGTAGTACAGCAGTCATTGCTCATTGAAATTTCTGTGTAGCTACACATTGTATATTATAGTTGTCAAGAAAAGACAGGAAAAGTAGGGGGCATGAAACCCAACAGCAAAGAAACCTTTAAAAGTTAACTGCTGACAACCATAACTACCCCTTCCTATTTCTATTTCCTCTTTCTGGACCGGATACAGACCCCCGCATGCTTTCCATGAGACAGCCTTAAGTCACACTTGCGGATCAGCGGTCCGCAAGTGGCCTATCAGATGGACCTGTGGATCTGGTCTTCTGTTAGCTCTAGAGAAGATGTTTTTGCTTTATTGCTTGCATGGACAATCCTGCGGTTATCCTGCATACTTTGTGCTTTTCTTTAGTGTCATCCCTTTTGGTGGAAAATTAGGGAAGGCACAGACCACCCAACAAGGAATAAAGCTTGAAATAGAAGGCTAACCAGTTTTCAAATGCTGGACATATCGATACCAGCCCATTTATATTTGATGTTGTCACACACGTATTTTACAATTCATTAAATTTAAAAGATATTAAGGGAGAACAGTTGAAATCTTGGTTTAAATTTCCCTTAATCTTCTGGAGAACCTGAGTGCTAAAAGGATACCGAGGACCGGATTCACGCTTGCGTGTGTGATCCGTAGGTGCGGGCATGCATGTATCCGCACCTACTTCTCTGGTCCCCTCCCCTGCCTCCATTTTTTAGGCGCCTAATGGCACTTATGAGGGAAAATACACACGGACAATAAAAAATTAGGCAATTATGCACATAAGAAGCCTCTGCTTCTTAGGTGTGAATCATGATTCCTCATGGTCACAGTGTTTTTGGAGAACTTGTAGGCACTTGAGATTATAGCAGCATAGACAAATAGATTGTATATCCAGTCTCGCAGACAATATTGTTATTTAAAAAAAGACAATAGTTAAGGTGTTCTTCCAGTATCATACACTTGCAATATACAAGCACAAACAAGTCAACTTAGTTGTAGCTCAATTTGCTGATGATAAAATAAATGTAAATCAAATAAATGAAAAAAGTCCTTTGGTTTAAAGATGTACTTTGCTGTTATTTTTGCAATCTGCATATGCACTCACATCCGTGTGTCTCCAATGGAAAGCTATCAACTCTATCCAGACAATCCCATCAGCTGCCAGGTTATACTCACAAGCAGGTGGTTTGTAAAAAGTACAAACTTATGTTGCACAAGTTGAAAAACTTAAAAGTTACTGTGAGGGAAGTGGCTAGTGGAGTGCTTCCACAGATGACTGAATGGGATGGCCTGCGTTTACAGATACACACATTTAACATAGGAGTTTGGATGTGGTTCAGTGTGTGCAATTAATTTGTGAAGTTCAAAACGAAATATCTAAAATAATATAAAAAAATCTTTTTTTTAATTCGTTGATTTAAGTGAATTATTTTTACAGGTTGGATTGCACACAGAGGGTAATTCAGGGCTTTAAGAAGCAGACATCAAGTGTGAGTACAAAAGTAAAGGAAATCTATCTGCATTCTCTTATCTCATCAACTTTTAATCCTTTAAAAGTTTTAGTGTTGCAGAGAATAAAACTACAGCAAGTCGTTATTATAAAATATAAATAATGAAAACAAAAACAAATTGTAAAAATAGAAAATACTGTAAGATGTCTCAACAATCAAACAACACACAAAATCAAATGAAAGTTGCCAAAAAGTCAACTGTGCTTATTTCACAGGAGAATATTATTAATGTTAATATAAATAAATATTAATAACCCAAAACAGTTTTACTGTGTATTTTAAGAAACTTTTATATTTGGTGTTGCAGTTCTAGAAACACCTATACCCAGTGCATTTAATAATCTGTGTAGTGTGTGGCCACTTGCTGAGTACATTGGGCTGCCAGCTGAGAAGCGGGTACAGAGAGACACTCCTTGGGCTCTCTGATTGTAGATTACACACAATCAGAGCAGCCTTTCAGCATTCTCTATCTGCCTTCCATTACATAGCTCCAGCTATCCACCAACCAGGGTACTGAATGACTATCAGCATGTAGATCAGTGGATGGCTGGAGCTATCCACCAATCAGAATTCTGATAGCATTTTTAACACATTTGAGGTGTGTGTGTGTGTGTGTGTGTGTGTATGTCTTCTCTTTGTCACATATTGTGTGCTATATACAAAAGTGGGGAGACTTTTAGACTTAGACTTTTAGCATTACACTTTTAGCACTTACTATATTTCTTTATTGTTTTTTTATTCATTTTATTCAGTGAAAAAAAAAAACAGTTTTTAGTCCAAAATCTAACAATGAATGGATGGCATCAACTCAATTCATCACACTTATCCGATTACAACTTAATGGAGAGTAAATAGTCTGTTAACACTCTTTACTCGCCATGGCGCAAAAGAGGCATCATAGTGTGGAAAGCTTTAACTGGGCATATCTGTAAGCCTGTGGATCTAGTGGTACACCCAGAGGGGAAGGGTTCTGGTTGCCCAGAAACCCCCCAAATTGAAAATGTAAAAAAAATAAAACAATTAGCAAAAAAAGGGAAATTCTATAAAGGGGAGTAGCTTCGCGGGTGCTGCAAAAGGGGCATGGCTTTGCAGTCATGTGAGGCAGACTGACATGGAGTATGATGGCTCTGGTCTGCGCTGCAATAAGGAAGCAGGTGAGGATGGTGAATGGTTCACAACAAATTCTACAGTGCTAATACACTGACACAAGCTCTTATCCATTGTGTAATATGCTCTACTAATGCATAGTATACTGCTATTGCTATTAGATCTGTTCCTTCAATATAAAACTACTATTTTTCTGTGTAAAAGAAATAAATTATAAATTACTTAAAAAATATTAGAACAGGACTTGTTACAACCAATATCCAATGCAATTCCTTAATGTAGATTTATTTTATTTTTATTATTTTCAAATCTACATTATAAATTTCTGTTTATGGTTTGGCAGTCAGATAGTGTGACCATATTATCAGTATTGTCATTTTGCATTTTTTTTCTTTTAACAGTGCCTCATATTAAGTAGCTCTTTTCAATTTTAAACAGTCCTTCACATCAACCTCTGTCGCATTACAGTCTAATATTTCTAACGTACAAACACACTTACAGGCATTGGAAACCCTTTTTTCAAAATCCTGCGTTTGCCACTAGGATCAGGGTGTCCAAACAGGTAAAGGGCTGACTGTGTTCCTACTATAATATACGCGCGCGTTTCGCCTGAGCTTCGTCGTAGGAGGCCTCCT
>WWET01001066.1:225020-243843 GCA_011038615.1 Limnodynastes dumerilii
AATTTTTATTGTTAGTATTTTTTTCCATGTCGGTATATCTTTAATAGGGAAACTCATGTTGGTATTTCTTCTGTCTGGATTATTTGTGCCGTGAATATGACTACCACCAGCAGGAGATGATTGCAATTCTTGCTGGAGCTTGTAGTGTAGAGTATACTGCGGTGACATGCATTTAAATAGTGAGCGCTCAGAGCCCATAGACTATTTGGAAAACGTGATGTCCAGGAAATGCATGGTTGGACTAGAGCAGTCACCTGACTGCTTCCAATATGGCCACGACCATGAAATGAGCAATGTGTATTCTATTGAACTCAGGACAGCCAGAAGTCAGGAAACCATGGGGATTCAGGAGAGAGCAGGCCACAATGGAGGTTCTAGGCCAGCATGGGCAGCAAATCCCAAATAAAGACTGCATTTAACTCTAAAAGTACCACTTTTTGTGACACTATGAGGCGATTTATAATAGTCAGTGATGTGTGTCGATTTTTTTTCCTTTCTTAACCGCTGTTATTTTCTGCTTATAAACACGATGATTTAGCTGAAAAAATTGACACACACTGTCATAAAAAAAAAATATATATATATATATATATATATATATATATATATATATATATATATATATATATATATATATATATATATATATATATATATATATATATATATATATATATATATATATATATATATATATATATATATATATATATATATATATATATATATATATATATATATATATATATATATATATATATATATATATATATATATATATATATATATATATATATATATATTTTTATATGTTTTACAACTGTATAGCACAACATAAAAATAACCCTTATCCTGCAGTCTTATGTAGTACTATAATGCACAGCGTGCCCATGTTTAGCAGGGTATGCTGTGCCTTATAGTACCATAAGCGGCAGCATGGCAAGGGTTAAGTGCATGCTGCAGCTTAAATAATGTTCCACATTACAGTAAAAAAAAAAATGACATTCCCGCTTACAACAAAGTAAATACTACATGCCCACGTACAAATAATTTAATAATGCATTGGCCCATTTAGATATAACATAAGTATTTAATCCTGTTCAATAATATGTCACAATAAGTTGTCTCTGTATCATAGCTTTTCTATTTAGATGTCCACTTAATAAAAAATGCAACAGGCTAAGCCCTGATATAATGTAATGGCAGCATAGCTTCCCCCATAGATGTAAATTCCAGCATTGCTTCTCCCATAGATGTAAATGCCACCATTTCCGTTTCTTCCCCATAGATGTAAATGCCACCATTGCTTTCCCTATAGATGTAAATGCCACCACTAATGCCAACATAGATAAAAAAGACAAAGTACATGCCCACTTAGATGTAACTAAGTAAATGGCCACATTACTTATAAAATTAGCCATAAAGAAATGATCTTAGAGAAAATACTTACAGTTCTGTCCTCAGTCTTGTCAGGTGATGATCGGCTATTCAACTCCGCCTCTTCTCCTCGCAGGCCCATACAAGGCGCTCCTTCTTCGTCGCGGTCCCGCCGGCTAATTACTAATGCCATTGCTGGGGCCCTTTTATAGTCTCTGGCGCGAGACTCTAGGGGAAGCACTGGTGGCATTTACATCTATGGGGAAAACAACAGTGGCATTTACATCTATAAGGGAAGCAACTTTGGCATTTACATCTATGGGGAAGCTATGCTGCCATTACATTATATCGGGGTTTAGACTGTTGCATTTCTTGCGGATATCTAAAGAGCAATGCTATGATATGGGGACAACTATTGACATATTATTGAACGGTGGAAAATACTTATGTTATATGTGAATGGGCCAATGTATTTAATTATTTGTATGTGGGCATGTAGTTTTTACTTTGTTGTAAGGAGGAATGTAATGTTTTTTTTTTTCCCGTAATGTGGGACATCATTTAAGCGGCAGCATGTACTTAACCCTTGCCATGCTGCTGCTTATGGTACTATAAAACACAGCATGCCCTGCTAAACATTGGCATGCTGTGCCTTATAGTACTACATGCAACTGCAGGATAAGGATTTTTTGTATGCTTTGCTTTACAGTTTTAAAGTGTCAAAACACATGTAAAAACAGTTTTACAGGTGTTTCGATGATAGTGAGTGTTGCTTTTCTGAAAAGCGACACTCACAGGAGGTGCTTTTAAATGGCGCTTTTTCAGAGGAAGTCTCTCGAGATTTTACTAAGCGACGCTTCCTATCTCTGACACTGAAAAAATTGCCCTGACTATGTTTGCCATGGTGGGTTTTTAAAAGGCAAAAGTCCCGGGACTTTAATCTATGATATTCCAGACAGGGTGGCATCTGCTAAGTCTCAACTACGGGCTCTTAAACAAGGCTGTAGATCAAATGAAAAATATTTACAATGAACTGTATTCACACCTAAGACTGAGTTAGGTGTGAACAGAACTGTACCTAACTCACTCGTGCACCCCCTAACCCGCCCCTTATTTTTAGGTACCTTATGGCACTTTAAGAAGGAAACCACACATGGATAAAGCCTCTCCCAGCCCTCCCCAGCTCACTTCTAACTAAACACTCCCCGAGGTGGCATTAACACGCCTCTTTCTAACTAAACTACTCTGTGCAGTCTTTAAAGACCGCACGGAGGCAGTCTACGTACGTAGATTGCGTAAATATACTACTGTGCATGAGCAGCAGTTACATTCTGCAAATTATGCACCTAAGAAGCCAGAGCTTCTTAGGTGTGAATACGATCCAATGTCTGTATTGTTCCTTTTATGTTCACTATAATACTGCCTCATGTAATGTCCTACTTCCCCTTAAGTGCTATAATTGCTTAACATTATGTTTTTATTGGTTGAGTAAAATACTTGCTAAGAATCATTTAAAATACTTTAGTACATGTATCAAGCACCAGCATTGCAAAATCACTGATGCACAGCAACCTAAAATTGAGAAAAGAGCTCTGTCACGTGGTCATGGAAAATATATCCAATATGTCCTTTTAAACCCCATGTGATAGATAGATTTTGCTCTGCATATTTAGTAGGGTAGAGGTTGTTGTAAATTTAATGGACACAGCTCTTTCCTGGTTTACATCCTACTTATTTAATCGCTCTTTCAGTGTTCGCTTCTTTGGTTCCACCTCCCTGCTGTTCCCGTTTTATTACCACAAGGCTCAGTGTCAGGCCCATTGTTCTTCTCAACCTATACCTCTTCCCTTGGACAGCTAATAAAGTAATTTAGGTTTTAGTATCATCTCTATGCAGATGATACAGAAATCTATCTACTCCATCCACTCCTGATCTCTCACCAACTGTGTTGGTCCGTGTTACTGAATGTCTCTCTGCTATCCACCTGCCAATAAAGTTACCTTCCTGGTCTTTTTATTTCTGTTGTCAACACGGAAATAGTACCTATTCATAAAGCTTGATGCTTAGGTGTAAAGCTGGCCATACACTAGAACGATTATCTAAAATCGCATGAATTCCCCGATAATCCTAACGATTTTTCGTGTAGAGTCCTCTAGATTCCAAAACGATATCTGCACCATACACTAGACGATTTTCTGCCTAAAATCGTCCGATATTAATAAAAAACTTTGATTTTCCATCTCCTTTTATTGTCCCCCAAATATTGGTTTTGACCATACACGTGCCGATAAATAAATTTTATCGGACGATTTTTCAGTACAAATTTGCATAATGGGCTTTCCTGAGTGTGGGGCAGAGCTAAATTCACTGCAGAAAATAGTAATAGTAGGCTTCCTGTTTATGCTCCCTGCACCTTTTAGTACAGAGATGGATAGGCGAATGAATAAGCGCATCTACGGTCACGGATTGTTCGCTATTTTTATTGTGTCTGTGTTACATCAGCCAGAAAAAAGAGGATTCGCAGGCCTTATTTGGGCGAATTTTCACATATGTCTCTTATCCAAGAGATTCGTGAGAATAATCCGGAAAACTTCCGAAACTTTCTCCGAATGGATGATGAGACATTCCTTTATCTACTTGGTGTAGTTACTCCCTACATAGAATGGCAGGACACAAGGATGCGGGTTGCCATAACAGAAGAGCAACGTCTTGTGGCAACACTTCGTTTTTTGGCAACTAAGCGGTCATTTGAAGATCTGAAGTTCAGCTGTGCCATCTCTGCTCAGGCTTTGGGGAGAATTATACCAGAGACCTGCGAGGTTCTGTACAAGGCTCTAAAAGAGGAATGTTTAAAGGTATGTATTTTGGCAATATCTGATTAAATTTTCATGTTATAAAGAATAATTATTACTATTATGATTACTATTTATAGTTATTTAAAAGAGTTAGCAATATAATATTATGTTATAACAAAATGTTGTACTGTACATAGTACAGAGTTGACCCATTGTGCTTTTTAAATATTGCTAGTTTTTAGACCCTTGCTGTTGGTGATTTATTTTGACAGACAAAGAAATGTTAGAAATGTGGACATTTTTATTAAAAAATTTATAAATGTTCATAATGGAATGGCTCTTGCAGTTGGGATTGGAAGCTGTAATACCCAGAGGTTGGCCTTGGAGTAGATGTTGCAGAGGGGCCATACTGTGCTCGTTGTGCTGGCATGGGTGGGGCCATATGGGGGTTATGAAAGGGAGGATAGGCAAATGGTGCAGGTTGTGCATTGGTTGATATTGGGGGTTTATTGAAAGGTTTGCCAGGTATGTTTCAGAGTTGAGTTACCCCCTCCTGGCCCTATATAACACCTCCATCATCATTCTGTCCGCATCCTCCACATATTTTGTTGGCATAAACCGTAGTTTGTTGGCATAAACCACACCCATGTCATCAAAGGGGTCATTAGGCTTGGCATTAAAAAAACCTCTCTGCCTGTTTCATTACTCACGCTGTGGTGCTTTCCTGTACACCAGCAGCTGGGCGCAATCTTTTTCTACCCCTCGGTGCAATGGTTTCCCTTGGAGTTAGCCAGGGTGTGGATGCAGCTGATGTGCTTGGCTCCTCCAGGGCTTGAGATGAACCTTCCATCTCATCGCTAAAAATGAAATTTTAGGAATAAAAACAAAAACATTAGCTTTAGTGAACAGAATAATGCTATGAGTTTTTACATCCTTATAACCATGTTTTCTTTTTCAGTTTCCCAAAAACACAGAAGACTGGATGAAAATTGCCGGTGACTTTGAAAGAAAATGGAATCTTCCTAATTGCGGAGGTGCCATTGATGGAAAACATGTGCGCATCATGCCTCCCCCAAACGGTGGTTCACACTATTTCAACTACAAAGGCTTTTTTAGCATTGTTATGATGGCTATTGCTGATGCAAACTATGAGTTTTTGTATGTAGATGTTGGTAAAAATGGTCGTGTATCTGATGGTGGTGTCCTTGAACAAACATCTTTCATGGATCATCTTAAAAAGGGAAAGTTGCATCTACCATCTACCAAGGAGACCAAGTATGGACTTAATTTTGTATTTGTAGCAGATGAGGCATTTGGCCTTCAACCACATATTCTCCGCCCATTCCCTCAAAGATTTCTGAACCCTCAAAGGAGAATCTACAATTACAGACTATTGCGTGCCAGACGTGTTGTGGAGAACACGTTTGGAATTATGAGGAATACATTTTGCATCTTTCATACCAACATGAATTTGCAACATGAAAACCTGTGTTGGGTGGTTCTTGCCTGCTGTGTGCTTCATAACTATGCCAATGGTGATTTGTATGTTGAGTATTTTAATGGTGAAGGTTCTGTTCCATGGCAAGATGCAATGGTGTAGTATAGTTATAATAAAAGTATGGTTAAAAATGTCTGTTTCTAATTACTTAGAACTTACCAGGCTACATTCATCAATTGGTGTAGAAACTGGGTCAGGTGAGGAATCAAGCGTTGACACAGATGGAGATGCTGTTTCACTCTCCAATGTGAAACTCAGTAAGCTGAGGTACCACAGGCGTGGTGTGTACACATCATCTGCTCCTGGCCGCTTGGAATCATTTACTTTATTCAGTTCTTTCTTTTATACTGTTTGAAGATTCTGAATTTTGGTTTTTACAAATGGGATGTCTGCATGGGGGTAGTGTGGTTTTAACACATCCACCAAAGCTTGTAGGGCTGCAGCCCTTTTTATTTGAATAATCAGCAGACTTGTTCTGCCACAAACAGGGGTTGGCATGGTATGCCTCAATAAACTCACTGAGAAACTCCTTCTTGTCAGCCATGTCTGTGAATAAATAACAGGAATACATTAACTATAAATCACATCACAAAGAAAGGAAATACATTAGCAATAGATCTGAATAATCACACCTGGCAAATACATAGATATACTATACTACACCCAAACAAAGGCATATCCCTTAACATGTACAGTACTACCACTTTATGAAATACAGTATCAATACAGCAGATATAGAAAAACATTGCAATGTTCAAGAATGCTTACCAAAACGAAGAGTCAACGTACAAAGGAATCTCCAATACACAAGTGATCAATCTTCGTAGAAAGTTTTCTGTTCCATACCCATAGGACCGCCCCTCATGAATATTTGGTGGGAAAAATACACTGCATAGGCAGACTTCCTGGAGCCAGAGAAGGAAGATATGGCGGCGATGGCAATAGACAAGGGGTTGTCCGAAGATGTGGACGAGTGTTCCCAAAACAACCAAAATGACAGTATTTCTCCACTTGAGGTGAAAGGCCAGGGTCCTAGAGGGAGAGAAAAAAAAATTATGCAGGGGGATACTCCGATGCCAGAAATAACGCAGGCCGACCCATCCAAAATGGCGGAGGAAATTCGAGCAAATCCAATGTCCAGGGCTGAAATGGAGGCCTTAGTCTTTTATTTTGGCAAGTGGGACTATGATTGTGACCTGAAGATGTATCCTTCCGTAAACACCAGAAAACAGAAGATTATGCTTAAAGTCATTGAAATACTTAAGCGAAGATTCGGCATTAAACGTCAGAAAGAACAGATTAAAAAAGGTGGTCTGATTTGAAGAGAAAAGAAAAAAACAGACTGAAAAGAATTCGGAAAGACATCATAAGTGAGTATTTTACACAAGTTTTTATGCTTTCATTTGTAGATGCTGTACGTTTTCTATTTGTAATCCATAATGTGTTCTTTCCCTGAATACTCACTCCATTTTGTGGATGTTTTGTGACATATGTGATGTGCACAAACAAAAGATTATAATTGAAACTTTGCCATTTCAGGGAAAAATAATAAGCAGAAGAAGCAAGGCTTTACAAGTCCTCAAAGGAGCATCAAAATTGTAAAATTTTCAACAAAACTTTATTGGATGAAAATCAACAGAGCAAACAAGATGTAATATTGTTATACTTTGTCCAACAGAAAAACACGATGCAGAATGCTCTGCCAACACCACACAAGAAGAGGCGACATCTTCAGAGCAAAAAGGTAACGCATGCGATACATTTTACATTGCAAAATAAGTGTTAATAATTTTTTTTAAAGTTACTATAGTACAATCATTAATGGATAATGACAGGCAAGAGGATGATGCTTTACAAGGCCAAAAGGAACAGCAAAATCAAAACATTACAAGCAGTGCAACAGGCAAGTTAGCAATATTCTTAAATTAAACATTGCAAAAAGTAAAATTTTTATTCAAAAAAGGAGGGCAGAAAGAAAACTAGAATGATAACTTGTGAACTAGTGGTAAATTTAAAAAAAACCTCAATATTCAACAGATGAAAAATTTAATATATAAATCCAGAGAATAGTGAAGGATAGGGATAAGAACAGTGTGGGGTAAAAAATATAAATGTGCATAGAAAAGGGACAGTAATGTGATGTGTAATGGGGGTCAAAAGGGACAGTAGTGAAGGATAGTGATAATAACAGTGCTTAATATGTAAACTATACTAAACTACAAAACAAAGAGGGACAGTAATGTGTGATGGTGATGAAAACGTCTTTGGATATGCCATGTGCATTTGTTAATATTTATTGACCAAGTCTCTCTCATATACAGGCATAATAGTGATTTCAGACGAAAACAATGAAAGTGACCAAAAAGCCTTTGAGGAAGATGAGACAGCCAAGCTCATAATCTACTTGACAAAGGATTGCCTTGCTCAATTAAAAAAAATAACAAAAAATGTCATGATATTACCGCTCATTCATAGTGCCGCTACTAATATGCAGCGTAAAAAGTATACCCTAGAGGATTGAAAACGTGTATTTCTGTAGTTTAGGTCTACAAAGGCAGATAGCTGTGGTTTTGGTTTATTGTACATGTTTTTGATACTGTATTGCTGAAGATAAGCATTTGTTTTTTTTTTCTTTAACATATTCAAATGTTGTATTGCTGGTCAATAAAGTATTTTGATTAATAATGTGTTTGTACAATTACTATTAACTCAGTTGCAAAGGGCATTACATTGTACAGGATACATATGCAACCTTTATAACAAGTCCACAGTCCAGGCCAGGGTACATATGCAGCCCCATTACAAGAAGTACATAATCCACATGCAAGCCACATTCAAACAAGTCCAAAGTCATAATCCACATACATGCTCCATTCCAAGAAGTCCAAAGTCATAATCCACATACATGCTCCATTCCAAGAAATCCAAAGTCATAATCCACATACATGTTCCATTCCAAGAAGTCCAAAGTTCATATGCACATGCAGACGCCATTACAAGAAGTCCAAATATCTTATGCACATTTAGGCTCCATTCCAAGAAGTCCAAAGTCATAATCTACATACATGCTCCATTCCAAGAAGTCCAAAGTTCATATGCACATGCAGACGCCATTACAAGAAGTCCAAAGATCTTATGCACATTCAGACAGAAAGGAGAAGGTGTCATGGAATATTAGCATAATCATGCCTACGTTCGTTTTAACGTCACCGGGTAGTTATCGGCGACGATGTCACGATTATCGTTAAATGCCTACACACTGCAATTTTACATTTTATCTTTTGCTTTGGCACGATTTAAATCAAACATGTCAAACGATCCAATAATCGTTCAAAACAGCTTTTTAGACGATTATTGGATGATTGCCCATAAAATCGTTACCATACACTTGAACGATAACACAATGATTGCAAAATCGGAACGATAACCGTTCTAGTGTATGGCCAGCTTTACACTTGACTTTGTTCTTTGTTCCCCACACACAATCTGTTTCTAAATCCTTTTACATACATCTAAAAAAAAACATTTCCAGAATACACAAATATCTCAAGCAAGCCAATGCAAAACTCTTAATCATCTCCCGCATTGATTTTTACGATGCTCTCCTTATTGGACAACATTATAAAATTACCCCCCTACAGCCTATATTGCATGCAAAAGCTAGACTGAATTTCCTTGCAAAACACTTTTCTAGAGTTGCTCCACTGTCATTCTTTACATTGGTTGCTTGTGTTTTATAGAATCAAATACAAAATCATTTTGCTAACCTACAAAGCCATCAACAAGAATGCGCCCACATACATATCCTCACTCATCTCGAGATATATCCCAGCTCAGATCTTCACAGGACATACAGTTCTCCTCTACACTAAACATATTCTCCCTTAAAACTCACCTCTTTGGACAAGCTTACCAAATTCCTCACCTTACATCTTAACATTTGTCTACCCTATCAGCAGGGCAGTTTTTAGGGGCGAGCTAGCTGTGCGATCGCACGGGGCATGCCCCTAGATAACTTAAAGGGGGACGTGCCCACAGCCCTCCCCGTGCCGCAATCACATACACCACGGCTCTCACAGGCTCTGTTATATGATGCAGCCGGCGCCTGTGAGAGCCACGGTCTATGTGACCACGGCATCGTTCAGATAATAGTACTGGTATACAGGGCTCCTACAGGAGCCCTATAAGATCAAATAATTTGCATTGAATAATGCTATGGTAGCGTTAATTATTGCAATAGATTTGGTCCTACAGGGCTCCTGTAGGAGCCCTGTATTCCCAGTACTATGCATACTAGAATTGACTTAGCCACAGAGGAAGGAGCAAGAGGGAGAAGGTAAGTAAGTTTATTAATAGGTTTTTAATAAATAAAAAAATAGATTATTTAAGGAGGCACAAAAGAAGGCTGTACATATATGAGAGGGCACAAAGGGGGGATAAATATATATGAGGGGGCGCAAAGGGAGGATAAATATATATGAAGGGGCACAAAGGAGGCTGAATATATATAGGGGGGCACAAAAGGAGGCTGACACATATAAGGGGCACAGTTAGAGGCTGGGAACACAGTAATTGACAGAAGTGGATAACTAGGCACATATAAGGGGTGTAAGTAAAAGGCGGATGCATACCTTTTTTTTAAATAATAAAAAATAATTTTTTTGGGGGGTGCGCCAGAATTTTTTTCCACCCTGGGCTCTGCTAGGTCTAGAAATGGCACTGCCTATCAGCATCTAATTTTCAATCTAATTTTCCATTCTGTTATATGATTAACACAAATTTGAAAACCTTTCTTTAATACTAATATTACCATTAGTCCTGCCCCAACACTGCTGTGTGACTGGATAATACAGAGCACTGAGCACTTTTACCATACAAGCTGGCTGCTCCATTGTGTTATATAAAGCCCTTGCCCTTACGTATCAAACTCCAATTTCATATAGAGTGTAGTTTGTAGACAGAGCGCTCTTACCCACCCAGTCTATCTATTACCACCAAGTCATGTTATAATAATTGTTAAAATTGTAAAGCCTATGTAATCTGAATATAAAAACTTAGTAACTAAATAAATAACTAAATAAATAAATGTTCATTTGCTTAAAGAGAAACAATACATGAACCCATGACATTTCAGCAGGTTGATCAGCAGGTATTGATTTTAATAATTAGTGCATTTTTTTGGTAGGAAATAGCCATCAATATCGGCACCAGTTCCTATACATCTCTGCTTTACTGTTCAGCTGTCTGTGTTTATCATCCAATCACTGGACACTGCTGCTTTCTGTGTAATCTTTGAAGTCCTTTGGGCCAGCAGACATCCATTACTCACAAAAGCCCCTTAATCCTGTTTGGAAGATAAGAGTCAATTTCCTGAAGAGCACTCTTCACCCCCTGCAGTTATAGGAATAGGCAAGCATCCATTTGCAATTCATTCTAAGCTTTGATGACAAGGAAGGACAAAAGTTTAGGCTTTCTTGGCATTGTGTAATGATTTGCTCAAACTTGGCTTTAAATGTTACAGCTAATGCATTTACATTTTATAGCACTATGCAAACAATTATTGTACTTGTACAGAAGAGAGTATTGTGCACTAGTTTGAATACTTAACCATGTCCTGTGCACAATAATTCCCCTTTTTTAATGTTATTATTCAAATACATATTAATTGTGTAACCTTGTGTTTATTTTCTGGAAACTTACTAGTCCCTACCATCAGTTTTTGAGCCATTATTACATAATACTATCCATGATAGTTTTAAACTAGTAACAGAATTTCTTCCTATAATGCAGGTGCACAGAGCAGTGCTGGCCATTCATTTTCTTGCATCTGCTCTGGTGACACCCAAACCTGCATTTTTTTTCTGTTGATTCCATTTAGCTGACTAGTGATTCTATGTGTTTCATTACTTGCCTCATTATCAAAGGTTAATGTGACCTTTCCTTTATATTTATTATGTGAATATTTCAAGAACTTGGTATCTTTGCAACTGTAAATGGAAACCATAATCAAAGCTAAATAAAAGGGAGTTATGCTTGTTTCTCTTTGTCTCCTAGCAGATGAGGATCAGCTTGCCAGTTTAGCCCCAGCTATCAGGCATCTGGGAATGACATGTAGATCCATCACAGGGAATTAGACAGAGCATCCTTCCTGCTCTGTTTACATAGTAATTCAATCTTTTCTGAGGCCAGGCAGTGTCTCAGGGTGAAAAGCCTCTTCATCTAATGAAGGCTCTGCTCTATACGCTCTCATGCAAACATTAACAGTCAAACTTCCTTGGAAAGGAATGATGGGTAGAGCACCCAAATATAAGATAAGATTTGCTTGCATACCAGTAGCAGTAGATTGGCCCCTTTGTCTTACTGATAAATAAGTAGCACATTAATCAAATAGTCATTGTGAATTGGATCTAGACCTCTACTTCTGCAGCACTCAGAGCTCCAAGCAGAGAGGCAGTGGAGACCCTATGCTGGAGTCCCGAGCATGCAAAAAGGAAACCACTCCCCTCGCATGGGCCGCCTTGCGATCCTACCTCAAATTTTCCTTGCTGCCCTCACATTAAACGGGTTAAATGGGTTGGTTTGGATAAGGCACAAGGGCTGAAAAATGCCTTACTGTGAAATTAAATTTCCCCTCCCACTTAGTAGACACTCTGCACACATCCTACACTACAGTATGAGAGTATGGAAAAGGGGGATCCCGATCTATACTGGAAAGCTTGTACATGCACAAAATACAATAGTTTTTCTTTGCCCCTCGAGAGCAGAAAGTGAGCATTTTGCATTAGAAAAGCCATTTACAGCTGTAAATCTTTTGTTTACTCTATGTAAATTATGATATAAGATCACCAGTGATAATTAACTGACAGCTTGAAAAAAAACAGTGCACACATTGCTGGCTATGAAAATCAATCATTTGAAGTTAATGCAGATCATAGCAGGCACATGGTGTAGAATATACTTAAGTTGCTATATCTATTATGCTTATGCCTGGTCATTCTGCATAATGCTGCATACCCTTGTTGCAATAAATTGTTAGTATGGCTAATAAAATGTTAATACTGTGGAGGTCGTTCTAAAATGTGGATTACAAAATTCAGTCAAACAGCCACGTTGGGGTTTTATTTTTTATGAATTTATAATAGAAAATGTGTGAACTTTGTACCGCATGTCCCTGCTTTCTGAGAATGTGTTTATGTCAAAGGTCCCATGTGAAAGGTTATAGGGACAGTAATCTCAGAGACATCATAGTTTATTCAGCATGGAGCAAACTCTCTGTGTTTAAAGACATCGGGGAAGATCCAAACCCCAGCACACTTTACATGCGTGCGAGGGTCCGTAGGTACGCTTGTATAGCAGGGAGTGCACGTGTCCAGATTCCTACCTTAACATTTATGACTAGGTCTGCAGCCGTACGGCCACAGACCTAGTCGTAACGGGGCTTCCCCCACTCTGGACCCTTCATTTAAATGGCTATCCCAACCTATATGGCGGGGATAGAACCATCGTAAGTAAAGGGTCTGCCCCTTCCCCGTAAGTACTGATGTACTTAACTTCATTACGTATGTTAGTACTTGCGCTAAGGAAACATCTGCCGCACACATGCGCAGATGTTCCCTAATGGGACTTACGCAACTGAGTAGCGTAAGTCCCCTGTCATTCTTGGTTTAGGATCTGGCCCATCATTAGTATTTAAGGTATGAATCTATGTGCGGACTTCACGCCTCTAATTTTAAATATTATGTATAGCACACCTCCCAACATTTGAGAATTTGAAAGTGGGACAAAATTTTGCAGTTTTGTAGAGGGGGTGTGTCTTGTACCCCCTTGTGGGCGTATTATTATTATTATGTGCAGCCTCCATATGTCTCCCCATGTTTATTTGTCCAATCTCCATGTCTGCCCCTTATTATTATGTCCAGCTTCCATATCTGCCTCTATATTATTTATCCAGCTTCCATGTCTGCCCCTTATAATGTCCAGCCTCCATTGTCTGCCCCTTATATCCAACTTCCATTGTCTGCCACTTATGTCCAGCCTCTTCTGTTATTTACCTTTGATTTCTCCTTCTTCCGCGGTGCTCCCTCTCTCCATCTGCGTGCGGTCATGTGATGCAGTAGAGGTAATACAGGGCTCCTACGGAAGCCCTATAGGACCAAATCTGTTTCTAGAATGTCAGTGACCGCATAGGTTTCGGTCACTGCCATTCACAGTAACAGGTTTGGTCCTACAGGGCTCCCGTAGGAGCCCTGTATTACCTGTACTGTGCGGTGTAAAGCCCTGCCGCATACACAGCACAGCATACACAGCGTGGCAGGGGCCTTACAAAAAAAACCCAACAACTTTGCCCCAATAGTCTCTCGGGACAAGTTGTGAGGCAGGCGGGGCAGTCTGCTGGAATCGGGACACTTGGGAGCTCTGTTATTGTTCCATAAATTAAAAGTAAATTAACCCTTGAGGTACTTATGATGCTGACTGCACTTGGTATAAAGCAAAACTAGGCTTCAAAGAGTTGCATGGGAGAGGGCCAGAAGAGGGGAAACACCCAGAGGCATGATAAAGAGAGGTATAATAAGGCCTCAATTCAATAAAAGTGACCAGTATACAGTATACAGACCAGTGAGAGAGCTGGGCAGGTAATACCTCCAGCACAGGTGATCGGCTTCACTCATGATGACTTACATGGGGCATAATGTTCTCATAATGGAGGCACCAGACTTACAGAGGAGCTTATTGTACAGACAGACACCCCAGCAATGGAGCAGGGACAGAGGGACAGAGCAACTCGATAGGGTTAATGTGGAGACTGGAAGAGACAATATGCAGGGAGAGGACTGGGTTAATGTGGAGAATGGGGGAGATGATCTGCAGGGAGTGGACCGGGTTAATGTGGAGAATGGAGGAGATAATCTGCAGGGAGAGGACTTGAGGTACTCATGATGCTGACTGCACTTGGTATGTCAGGGCCATTGTTATGGCTGTTAGTCTTCTTGGTCCTTTTGCCGTCTGTATTCCTCCACAGCTAACCACAGCCCATGCAGGATAAGGCAAAGCATGTATTAGGGGCCCCCAGGCCACTCACCAGTCCAGAGCAGGGCAGTGGCAGCAGGGGAGACACGCTGCATCCTGGCTTGGTGCAGTCAGACTCAGGAACTCCGCAGTGGTGATTTCCTGTGTGCGGAGCTTCCTCTATTGGATCTTGACAACTGGCTCATTGCTACTCAAATGAAAAAAAAAATTATTCCCTGCTTATCAGGACAAGCGGAACAGTGCACCGAAATCGGGACTGTCCCGCACAAATCAGGACAGTTGGGAGGTATATGTATAGGTTATAATTTTTTTCTTCTGATCACATCTGATTCAGTTGTCTGTGCTGCAGGTATATAAACAAGATTCTTATACTACCAAGTCACTGAGATTTTTTCTTAAAGACTGCATAAATACTGTGAGCAGTACATCAAGTTCTCCAACACATTGTATTATGTTTTAATCAACACTCACTCGGTATTGTGCTCACTACAACCATATACAGTCCCATGTAATCACTATGGGCCAGATTCAGACCTCCGTGCTTTATGTATATTTGGAGGTCTGGCAATCCACAAAAAGGGAAGTGAACTTCCCTGTCACGTCCCTCTCTTGTGCGGAGTTAGCATAACTTACTTTGCCATAACCTTACCTTAAGTGTTGCAAATCAGCAGTGCATATGACCACGGACAGGGTCAGACTGGGGCATGAAGGACCCACCTGGGAATACTGTGATGGCGGCCCACCAAATAGAAAATGGGTGTGGTCAAATGGTCATGGGTGGAGGATGGCTACATCAGTAAAACTTGCATATAAACTGTGTATCATCTGTTACACCAACAGACTGCTTCAACAGCTCAGTGTGAAATGTGTGTTGTACTACTTAATACAGTGACCCATATAATACATTGATTATCCTACTGACATATATACAAGGCATAGAACATACTACTTATCACCATACAATAAGGACCACTTAAGATAATAGAAACTTCATCCTAGTCACCATCATACAATACAGACTATAACCTAACTTTTGCCATACCATACACACTGCACCCTAGTTATCACCATACAATACACATTGCATCCTAGTTATCACCATATAATACACATTGCATTCTAGTTATCGCTATACAATACACATTGAATCCTAGTTATCGCCATACAATACACATTGCATCCTAGTTATTGCCATACAATTCACATTACATTTTAATAACTGCCATACAATATTAGTTTTATTTTCTCATTAGCAGTGTGGTCTGCATATAAATGTTTGTTAAGTAAAGCAGCATTGGACTATTTTTATTCATATTTGTCCAGAAAAATAGCAACTTATTCATATGAACAGGAACAACCTAATAATATAAAAGTAATAGTCTCAATGGGCCTGATCCAGAGCTACGAAAATTCGCACGGCGGGCGAATGCGTACGTTCGACCGTGCGAATAAACATGCATGCCCCTAACACTCCCATAGTAAAGTACCTGCTTACGGCGGCTATACCCTACACTGGGTACTACCGTCGGCCGTACGAATTTTCGCACATAATACGCTAAGCGTACGGGCTTAGCACGCCCATACTGTACAATTTAAATGGCTATCCCCGCCTCCCTATAGTAAAACGAGCGCCCAGGCGACCGTCGTACTGAACGCACGCCCCTCGAGCGAAAAATTCGCACACGATACGACCGCTATACGCTCATGTCGTCCAGCCGACCGGAAGCTGTCATACTGGGCATGCGCAGTGCGAATTTTCGTACGAAAATACGCAAAAAACGGTCGTACGCTTGCACGAAATCGGCCAATTTCGTAGCTCTGGATCAGGCCCAATGTTCCCATGTGATATATAGAATAGAAAAACATTTTACTGGGCTACAATTCAATTAAAGCAAATGTCTGAAAGTAAAACTATATGAGGAATTAACTAATAAAGCATAGAAATCTATACATATTAAATATGCCTCCATACAGCCTTTCTGTCCCCTCCTTCTGTGTGTTTCTCTACAGCCATCCAATATCATCCTCCATGAGAGTGCCTCTACAGCCATCCAATCTCCCCCTCCTTGTGTGTGTGTGTGTGTGTGTGTGTGTGTGTGCGCGCGCGTGTCTCTACAGTCATCCTTTCCTGCCCTCTTGTGTGTCTCAAGAGCCATCCAATCTCTCCTCTCCTTCTGTGTGTGTCTCCACAGTCAGACTTTCTGCCCCATTCTTGTGTGTGTTGGACCAGCCAGCCTTTCTGCCCTTTCCTTTTGTGTGTTCAATAAGCCTTATTGCCCCTTCCTTGTGTATGTCCAGTCAGACTTATTGACCCTTGCTGGTGTGTGTCCAGAAAGCCTTATTGCCCCCCTCCTTGTTTGTGTATAGTTAGTCTTATTGCGCCTTCTTTCTGTGTGACCAGTAAGCCTTAATGCCCTTGCTCCTGTGTGTTCAGTCAGCCTTTTCCCCCCCTTTTTTTATTTGTGTCCAGTCAACCATATTGCCCCTCCTTCTGTATCCATTCAGATGTATAACTCATCATTCTGTGTATCCAACAAGCCTTATTGCCTCTTCCTTATGTGTCTTATTGCCCCCTCTTTTTGTCCAGTCAGTCTTATTGTTCCTCTTTGTGTCTAACAAGTATTATTACTACCTCTTTATGTGTGTCCACCCAGGCTTTTTGCCCCCTCTTTGTGTCCAGTCAGCCTTATTGGCCCCTTTTTCTGTTTGTCCAACCAGCCTTATTGCCCCTCCTTTTGTGTGCCCAGTCAGTTTTATTGCACCTTCCTTTTTTGTGTCCAACCAGCCTTATACCTTCTCTGTCTTTGTGTCCCACCAGCCTTTTTGCCCCCTTTGTGTCCAGCCAGTCTTATTGCCACCTCTTTATATGTCCACCCAGCCTTATTGCCTCTCCTTTTGTGTCAAGCTAACATTATTGCCTCTCTTATTGTGTTAAGTCAGCCTTATTGCCCCTCCTTTTATGTCCAGCCAGCCTTATTGCCCCCTCCTTTTGTGTCCAGCCAGCCTTATAGCCCCCTCCTGTGTCAATTCAACCACCCTTATTGCCCCTTCCTTCTATATGTACCAAGCCTGATTGCCTCTCCTTTTGTGTCCAGGTAACATTATTGCCCCTCCTGTGTCCAGATTCAAGCTAATATAATTGCCCCTATTTTTGGTCCAGTCAGCCCTATTTATCCCTCTTTATGTGTGTCCACATAGCCTTTGTGCTCCCTTCTTGTTTATGAAATCCCATTCCCCAACTACCTTCTTAAAGAACACTAATCTAGCCTTTGACGTCTTCTTTCCTCCAGCTCTCTCCTCCATGGCGTGCTCTGCTGAATTATGATGCCAGCGTCACGCTAGTGTCTGGGAAACAGAGCTGCGGTTGACTGTGCAAAGCACAGCCAGCTCTTTCCAGCAGGGAATTTTGGATGAACATAATATAAATAAATGGAAATTTGATGTCTGAAACTGACCAAAAAAACTATAGGTCCATTGAGGTCCAAAAAGTTTAAAGAAAAGGGGCCGTATTCAGACCACTGGACGTATTTCTTATACGTCAGGTGTTTACCGAAATTGTATACTGTGTATGCGTAGTAATTTTTTAACACAATCTACCTATCTTTTCGGTACGTAGATTGAGTATATGCAGTCATAAAGATCGCATATACGCAATCTATGTACCAAAAAGATACATAGATTACGTTAAAAAATGACTACGCTTGCGCAGTATACAATTTCGGTAAACACCAGACATATATACGTCTTGTGGTCTGAATACGGCCCAAGATGTCCAGGAGAGGTGATTCATGCATGGTTTATTGACCACAATGTGTTTGGATATTTTATTATCTGCATTAGAGCAAGCAATGCTTTGTTGCTGTCTTATATCTTCTGCTAAATATAATTCACACAGAATTTTATTTATTTATGTATCTATTTATTTCAATATAGGACTCAGATGCAGCTATTAACTTGGAACAGAATGCCAATGTTTCCAAACACAGACGTCTGCTCTCACTGGATACGTTTCGGGGGTAATGTAAAATAATTAATGTCTACCTACACTTATGTCATAGTTAGGATATTGCTATTGTTTAAAATGACAAATAACATAGCACTATTTTTTTTTCTTATTATTTTATTT
>WWET01001066.1:244077-265425 GCA_011038615.1 Limnodynastes dumerilii
TGAAATTCAAGTTGTAATAACCACATAAATATGACAGAGTACAGTTATGCAATGAAGTAATAGATAAAGCAAACAACAATTAAGTACAGATACAGGTATTTAACATACTGACCTAGAAGGCAGATACAAAATGATTGAAAACAGAGCAAGGAAATGTAACTTGTTCATTACAATTATTGCTTGTGCAAATCAATATTTTAACAAAGAACAACTGGTAAGACAAACAAAATAATGTGAGGAGGATATTGGAGGAGGGGGAAAAAGAATAAGGAAAGAAAATCTAGAAAGATATGAAGGGTGGGGAAAAAAACACTGTCGATAATTCTTTCTTATGTAAGCCCTGGCATTGGCAGGTTAAAGCACTAAACCAAGGGGACCAGACAGAGTGAAAGAAAGCCACCGTATTGTTTTGAAGGCTCAATTGAGGCAATATAATTGATTCTATTGAAAAGGCTTATTTGCTAATTTCATTGTTTTCCTATTAATATCCCAGGGTGACAAATTAAGTAAAAGATGTAGCGAATCCTCCGGAAATGATGAACCTGTAACCTGTTTAATTAAAAGTAAACTTAAGTCCCAAAAATGGTTAGTAAGTGGACACGACCACCAAATGTGTAAAAAAAGATCCTAATGCACGGCCAACATGTTGAAGATACTTGTGGGAACAATCTTCTCCATCCAGACCATGGCTCAAGTCACTCTTCCAAGCAGATTCACATGTTGCATGGTTCCTTGATTCTGCCACTAGAATTGAATGGTATATGGTTGAAATTGTCACTTTCTGACCCACTGATTTTCAAATGGAGTCTTTTTCATGGTATATTAGATTGTGTCTGGGATTGAATATACTCCTAGAGTTTTGCAAGGGCCGACCCTAGTCAATCTGGTGCCCTAGGCAAGATTTTGGCTGGTGCCCCTACAAAAATAATAATCGTTAACCTTGTGTATATACACGTGCAAAATAAATGACATCAAGCTTATTTGAAAAAAATCACTGAACAGCACCACCATTTTTTTAAGTAAAATAATACACAGATCATAAAGTACTGTATTTACAACCAATATGATATAATAAAATGAAAATGACTAAGGAAAATTCTATGTAAATGAAAAAAAAGACAATATAAATAATTTCAAGTTAAATCATTTAAATCATACAGCATAAATAAAAGATCCATCCTGAGACACTAGATCATATGACTTTTTCACTTGATCATATATGGTTATGTCTCACCAGATACCTATAGGGATTCTTGGATCACGGGATATAGCTTATGCCATGCAGACTACAGTTTAGATCCCATGGCAGTATAATGGAGACTAAAAAAGCTAATATATATTATAATAAATTATATTGTAATATTTTGGTAAAAATGTTTAGGCTTTTTTTTTTCTATTGTAAAATTATTATTTCCTTATCCTAAATATTTTATTCCTAGTATTAAAAGAGGTAAGGGTATGGGGTAGAGGGGTGCCAAAAAACTTGTTCTCCCCCACACCTTACAATGATTGGCATCCCTGAATAATGGATATTGGTAACCTAATGTGATGTTGTTTTGCTTATAGCTAATTGAAACAACTTAAAGAGCACTTAAATCATTTATTAGGAGAATCAGAGTAAGAACCAATGGGAGTTGGAGAATAAGCTTAACATCAAAAAAATTTATAATCACTATCACCATGACAGGGTGAAATAAGAGATGATTTCCTAGGATTTGGAGCACCATAACTCTATAAACAACATAAAGGGTCTGATCCAGACCTACGATGTAACGCTGAGCGTACTAACGCTCAGCGTAACATCGTGGGACTCCCCCTGTCCCATCGTATTTACCCTCGCTTACGCTGGGACGGCGGCGTAGTTAAGCAAACGCCGCCCTCCCAGTCTCATTACCCTGCCTCCCCCCGCCTCCCTACACTAAACTTTGCGCAGTAACGGTGATTGACGGCCCCTCCGCCGTTACTACGCTGTAAATATGGACGCCCGATCCACGATCGGGCGTTTCCGTAGTTAAGCCAGGCAACATCTGTTGCATCTAGTTACTACGGGGGCGTAGGACTGGATCAGGCCCAATGACTCAACACTCTGTCTGTTGTGGGGCATGCCATTCATGTAAATCTTATATAACAATGTTTACCTGGAAGTTCTAAAGAGGCAACACAGAAGACATCTATTTTTGGAACATGTAGGGACTAATTTTGTCTTCTGGAATCCACATTCCAATAATGGTTACTACTGGCCAGAATATAACAATTTAAATCAGTCACTCCTTACACTGCTTATTTATCCAGCCTGTTGGCATCTAAGTGTCATAATATAGCAATAAATATTATATAGGGGAGGGGGTTTGCAATGGCATCTAAAAAGTCATATACATAGAGGACTAGCAAAAGACACCGACAGTAGGGTGTTACACGCTGCCGCCGCTCTCCTCCGGCAGCGTGTAATATTTACAATGCGCCCGCCAGCTTACTCACCTCAGCGCAGCGATGATCTCTCCTGGGATCATGCACCGCATCACTCCTCCGTGGACACCGCCATTGCCCCTGCTCTGTGTCCCGGCTGTTGCCCAGCAGCTGGGACATCCTCCAATCAGCAGAGGGGGCGTTCCTCTCCTCTCTGCACTGCGTTCCCGCTGTCACCTGCTGGCCAATCAGACAGGGGGTGTGTGCAGTCTCTCCCTGTGCCTCCCGGCTGCTTCCTAGCAACTGGGACTAAGCACCAATTAGCATTAGGGCACGCTCAGGCTGGCTCTCCCATTGGCCAGTCCTTCCTTAAATACCAGTCAGCTGCTTCTCCTAGCTGCCGGATATAGCCTCCTGCTTCTCCTAGCTGCCGGATATAGCCTCTTGCTGCCCGTGCTTTTCTCTCTGCTTCTATTCTCTTGTTCCTAGCTGTACTCTTGCCTTATGCTCTTTGCCTTGTGCCCTTTTGCCTTGTGCATTTCTCTTGATTGCCGAGTGCCATATTCCTAGCTGACCCTCGTGTTCCAGTTGTTACCCTACCTTCCTTTCTCCTTACCTCTGTTTGCTTGTTAGTGTGTTGGTGTGTTTGAGTGAGTATAAGCCCTCAGTTTGTCTTTCACAGTTTGTCTGTTGTTTGGTGCTTTTTTCCCACTGGGTTCCCTACTCCCCCTGTCCTTCTCAGTGTTCTTACTCCCATGCATAGGAGCTGCCTGCTGGGAGCCCCGACCTGCCTAACTCTGCAGCCCAGACTATCCCCACCATTAGGGGCTCCAGTGAACACCAGATTGAAGGTTAGACTCCGCACCCTGGTGAGCAGTCTCCTAACATTATATCCGGCCAATACCGTCAGCCGACCAAATGGATTTGGCCGCTACAGAAGCTATCAATGCTCTGATCGCTCAGATGTTGCACCTGACCCAAGTGGTGCAGACCCTGACTACCCAAGTAAAGTCGCAGGAGGACACCATTTCCAATCTTCAAGTCAGACAAGGCCCAGCACCACCTCCACCACTCGCAGCGGCTGCTGACGTTAAGGTTCCACTACCTGACAGATTTTCTGGCGACTGCAGCAAATTCCAGCTGTTTAAGAACAGCTGCCACCCATACATCCGGCAATGAACAACAACGAGTTGGGTTGATTACTTCTCTCCTACAAGGTGACCCACAGACCTGGGCCTTCAGCCCTCCGCAGTAACACCCGGCCAAAAAGACAGTAGAAGCTTTCTTTAAAGCCTTAGGACTGATCTACGACGACCCTGACCGCATTGCTTCCGCCGAGACCAAGATCGGGGCCATTCGCCAAGATTATGCTACAGAATTCCGCTGTAGGGTAACCAACTGTCTCTGGAATGATCCAGCCCTCCGCAGCCAATTTAGAGCAGGCCTTTCGGAGCAACTGAAGGATGCTCTGGTACAGTTCCCTTCTCCTTCCACTCCGGACGAGCTTATGCTGCTAGCCATCAAGACCGACAGGTGCCTCCAGGAACGACGGACGGAGAGAGATTCCTTCTCTAATACTTTGCCTGTCTATACACCCATAAATGCATCTGGGAACGATGAACCTATGCAACTAGGTTCCTTCAGGTTGTCCCAACAGGAGAGGAACCGACCCCGAACTATGGGTCTCTGTCTTTACTGCGGTGGTCACGGACACAAAGTGGATCAATGCCCCAACAAGACTCCACCAGTGGGAAACGCTTGAACCAGTCAGATAAGGAAGAGGTCTGTCTGGGAATTCAATTAATCTCTTCCTAAAAATCGCTTATCATTCCCATTCGGTTGGAGTTTGAAACCCATCGCATGGATATGACTGCCTTCGTAGACAGGCTGCAGGCAACTTCCTTGATGCTGATCTGGCGAAAAAATTGGGACTTTCTTGGAAAAACCTTCCTACTGCTATTGTGGCTTGTGGTCTAGATGGCCGACCGTTGTCCGGAGGCCGTATCACCAGGATCACAGAATCATTACACCTAGCCGTTGGAATTCTTTATAATTTTGTGTCCGACTGCTCCTCTCATCCTGGGACATCCGTGGCTCGTTAAGCACAATCCTCAGATCGATTGGGAAAAAGTGGAGATCACTCGCTGGAGCGAGTCCTGTGCTGCCTCTTGTCTTGCCCTGCCACTCTGTAATGTTCAACTTCCTGATCAAAGACTTCCTCCACAATACTCCTTGTATGCTGATGTCTTCTCCAAAAAATCGGCAGAGACTTTACCTCCTCACAGATCATACGACTGTGTGATCAAGTTAATTCCTGGGGCTAAGCTACCACGAGGTCATCTATTCTCATTATCTCATCCTGAGATGGAAGCCATGGATGAATACGTAAAAGACAGCTTGGCTAGAGGATTCATTCGTCCTACTAAATAGCCTGTGGGAGCAGGGTTTTTTTTTGTTCAGAAGAAAGATGGTTCCTTGAGACCTTGAATTGATTATCACAGCTTAAACAAGATCACCGTTCGCAATTCTTATCCTTTACCGCTTATTTCAGATTTATTTGATCAACTCAAAGGGGCAGTGGTGTACACGAAAATTGACTTAAGAGGTGCTTATAACCTGATCCGAATCAGAGAAGGGGACGAGTGGAAAACAGCATTCAACACCCACTCGGGCTATTATGAGTACCTAGTCATGCCCTTCGGCCTCTGCAATGCCCCAAGACCTTATCAACGATACTCTGCGAGATTTCCTAGGCAAATGTGTGGTGGTCTGTCTGGACGACATCATGATCTACTCCACTTCATTGGTACTCCACAGGACTTAGGTCACTCAGGTCTTGTCCTGCATGTGAGAGAATTCATTATTCGCCAAGCTAGAGAAATGCGAGTTTGAAATATCGGAGGTGGTGTTTCTTAGCTACATCATTTCACCAGAAGGCTTTAAAATGGACCTAGACAAGGTCAAAGCCATCTTGGACTGGAATCAACCTATTGCCCTCAAGGGGGCACAACGCTTTCAAGGTTTCGCTAATTATTACAGACGCTTCTTCAAAAGTTTTTCTTTGTTAATGGCCCCTATATATGATCTCTGCAAAGAGACAGCCGATCCCAGGAATTGGAGCCAACCAGTGGTACAGTCTTTTCACAACCTCAAAAAAGCGTTCATCACGGCCCCCATCCTACGACACCCTTGTCCAGAATTACCCTTTATTGTGGAAGTCGATGCTTCTGATGTGGGGGTTGGGGCCTTTCTTTCACAGAAAGATCCCACCGACTCGAAGCTTCATCCCTGTGCGTACTTTTCAAGAAAATTTTCTAATGCCGAAAGAAACTATGACGTGGGCAATAGAGAGTTTCTGGCCATCAAAATGGCCTTTGAAGAATGGAGACACTAGTTGGAGGGGGCAGTCCATGTGGTCACAGTACTGACAGACCATAAAAACCTGGCCTTCATTGAATCAGCAAAAAGACTTAATCCCAGACAGGCCAGATGGGCCTTGTTTTTCACCCATTTTCACTTCATTATCACCTACAGACCTGGAACTTTAAACAAAAAAGCTGATGCTCTTTCACATTCCTTCCTTCAGGAGCCCACGCTCCCTCCTCCCCCATTAACCATTGTACCCGACTCCGTTATTATTGTTGGACCTTACACAAGATCTCCACCTTCAACTCCAATGGGTACAAAATGAAGCTCGTCCACAAAGACCTCCCCAACGTCTATTTGTTCCTACTAATCTTAGGAAACCAGTCATCACTGAATGCCATGCTAGTAGGCCTGCTGGTCATCCTGGAATCCGGAAAACCTTTGAGCTTCTTTCCCGAACTGTTTGGTGGCCGTCCATGCAACAGGATGTTAAAAAATTTGTGACAGCTTGTTCCATTTGCGCTATGAATAAATCTCCCAGATCACCTTCTTTTAGCCCCATGCAACCATTATCCATTTCTCGGAGACCTTGGTCTCACATCTCTATCGACTTTGTCACGGACTTACCAGAATGCAACGGTTGCACAGTTATCTGGGTCACAGTTGACCGCTTTAGTAAAATGGCCCATTTCGTCTCACTATCCGGCTTACCATGTGCAAGACATTGGCTAATCTGTTCATCCAGCATGT
Organism: Limnodynastes dumerilii; assembly: GCA_011038615.1. NCBI lineage: Eukaryota > Metazoa > Chordata > Amphibia > Anura > Limnodynastidae > Limnodynastes > Limnodynastes dumerilii. Next base: position 250,600 of record WWET01001066.1, read on the forward strand.
TTTCCGTCCTCATGGCTTGCCCAAAGATATAGTATCAGACTGAGGGTCTCAATTTGTTGCTCAATACTGGAGATCCTTTTGCAAGATGCTTGGGGTAAATATAAGTCTTTCATCAGGATACCACCCTCAGTCCAATGGTCAGACAGAGCTGGTTAACCAGGTTTTAGAACAATACCTCCGCTGTTACTCTTCTCTTTTTCAAGATAACTGGACTGAAAATCTACCATGGGCGGAATTCTCCTATAATAACTCCGTCCATTCCACCACCAGAACTTCTCCTTTTTCTACTGTGTCTGGGGTTATCACCCCCAAGCGGGTTCCCGGACAGACCTTCTTCATGCACTGAAATTCCGGAGACAGACAGATGTCTCAAATCCATGTGGAGAAAAGTCAGGTCTATTCTTGTTCAAACTGTTCTCCGAACCAAAACCAGAGTGGATAGACACAGACTGCCCTTTTAAAGTAGGGGACAAGGTGTGGTTATCAACTAAAAACTTATGAATCCAACAGCCTTCCAGAACGTTAGGTCCACGCTTTATCGGTCCGTTCCAAATCATAAAGAAAATCAATCCTGTGGCATTGCGGCTGAAGCTTCCCAGAAATTAAAAAACTTCCAATACCTTCCATTGCTACCTTCTCAAACCCTGCTGGAGGTCCAGGACATTTCCAAGAACTTCTCTTTCCCATCCTCCTCCTATCATAATCGATGACCATAAAGAATTTCAATTTGAATCTATCCTTGACTCTAAAAAAAATTTGAGGACATATTTTCTACCTTCTTCATTGGAAAAGTTATGTGTAACATACACGCAGGAGCTCTCATCAAGAAATTTCACAACAGATTTCCCCACAGGTCCTAGGGGTGCTTGGCCTCTTGCCAGGGGGGTCCTCTGGCAACATGTAATATTTACAATGCGCCTGCCAGCTCACTCACCTCAGCGCAGCGACAATCTCTCTGCCGGGATCGTGCACCGCATCTCTCCTCCGTGGACGCTGTCATTGCCCCCGCTCTGTGTCTCAGCTGTTGCCCAGCAGCCGGGACATCCTCCAATCAGCAGAGGGGGTGTTCCTCTCCTCTCTGCACTGCGTCCCCGCTGTCACCTGCTGGCCAATCAGACAGGGGGTGTATGCAGTCTCTCCCTGTGCGTCCCGGCTGCTTCCTAGCAACCGGGACTAAGCACCAATTATCATTAGGGCGCGCTCAGGCTGGCTCTCCCATTGGCCAGTCCTTCCTTAAATACCAGGCAGCTGCTTCTCCTAGCTGCCGGATATAGCCTCTTGCTGCCCGTTCTTTTCTTTTCTCTCTGCTTCTAGTCTCTTGTTCCTAGCTGTACTCTTTCCTTGTGCTCTTTGCCTTGTGCCCTTTTGCCTTGTGCTCTTCTTTTGAGTGCCGAGTGAGGAACCAGGCCACTGTATGCATTAAACAGTTTAAAGCACAGTGTGCTGGTTCTGCTTTTTAAGAGCCAATGTGAGGCTGCAGAGTTTGTAAATGGACTGCCCAGACTTTGTGTCGCCCCCCTGGTGAGTTGCCACACTAGGCAACTCGCCTACATTGCCTATAGGTAGGGCTGGCCCTGGGATTTGCAATTTTTACTACCAGCTTTTAACTAACATTATAAAACACAACTGGGTAGTAAAATACAGACTGCGAGGTATGACAGACCTGCTCCCAAGCTCCCAATATAAAAATAGACAGTCAGGTAAGGTAAAAGTGTTCTGTGGTCTGTATGATCTTCACATGAGATTTATGTAAACCATGTAGAGAAGGGGAAGTACAGACATTCTTAAAGAACAGAAGGTTTAGGTGTGTTTGAGGAATATCCTTTCAAGCAAAAAATTAGCATATTGCAGTAGTCTGGATATAGTCCAGTATTTGGCACTTTGCATGGAGGCCTTTAAAAAAAAAAAATACAAAAAAAAAAAATGAAATAGTGACAGGAGAGTGACTCCCCTCTTCTGTGCGGACTGCATGACCTCTGTGCTAGCGGTAAACACACAGAGGTCAGGGTCTGGTCCTTGTCTGCTGAAATGCTGTTTATAAATTTAGGTGGAAACACCAAAGAAATATGTCACAACCTCCTCAATGATATTGTAATCATACCCCGCAACTGTCCCGATTTCAGCGGGACAGTCCCTCTTTCAGGGGACTGTCTCGCTGTCCCGCTCGCCCCAGAACATGTCCCGAGAGATCAGCTCCAACGAGAGCCCTGTAGGAGTTTTGGTCCTACAGGGCTCCCGTTGAAGCCCTGTATTACGTGTCCTGTGCTCTGTCACGTGGCCGCAGAGCAGACGCCGCCGGACAGAGGAAGAGGCAAGACGTGTGAGCACCGCGCAGGAAGGAATACTTCAACGGTAAGTAAATAATTTATTAGGGTCTGGCAATTGGGGGCAGAGGCTGTCAGTGGGGGTGGACATCAAATCATTGGAGGCACTGGCAATAGGGGCATAAGGAGGCTGGCACTGGTTATTAATTTGGGGGCAGACATGAAGACAGGCACAGACATTAGGGGCCGACATGGAGGCAGGTACTGGCATATGGGGGCAGATGAAGGCTGGCACTGGTAATAGGGGGCAGATGGAGGCAGGTACTGGCATAAGTGAGCAGATGGAGACTGGCAATAGGGGGCAGATGGCGGCTGGCAATTGGGGGCATAAGGAGACTGGCACTAGCAATGAATTTGGGGGCAGACTTGGAGGCAGGCACTGAAAATAGGGGCAGATATGGAGGCAGGTACTGGCATATGGGGGCAGATGAAGGCTGGCACTGTGAATAGGGGGCAGATGGAGGCTGGCACTGGCATATGTGGGCAGATGGAGGCTGGCAATAGGAGATGGAGGCTGGCATTAAGGGGGCAAATGAGGCTGTCATTAAGGGGGCAGATGAGGCTGTCATTAAGAGGGCAGATGGAATCTGGCATTAAGGGGCAAATGGAGGCTGGCAATAAGGGGGCAGGTGGAGGCTGGCAATAAAGGGGCAGGTGGAGGCTGGCTTTTAAGGGTGGAGGCTAGCAAATAGGGGGGCAAATGGAAGCTGGCATTAAGGGGGCAGGTGGAGGCTGGCATTAAGGGTGGAGGCTGGCATTAAGGGAGCAGGTAGAGGCTGGCAAATAGTGGGCAGGTGGAGACTGGCAAATGGAGGCTGGCATTAAGGGGGCAGATGGAGGCTGGCCATATTAACAAGGGGCAGACATGGATGCTGGACAAATAATAAAGGGGCAGACATTTAATAAAAGGGCAGACATATGGAGGCTGGACAAATAAACAGGGGAAAGACATATGGATGCTGAACATAATAATAAGGGGCAGTCATGAATGCTAGACAAATAATAAAGGGGCAGATATGGAGGCTGGACATTTAAACGGGCTGACATATGGAGGCTGGCCAAATGGATGGCTAAATTATTAAAAGAGGCTTGCACTAGACCCGCTATCTGTTTATGTCAGACACACCCACTTTCCCCAGACACGCCCACTGGGCGGTATAAGACACACCCCTTCTACCAGGCCGCAAAAATTTGTCCCTCTTTACAATTCTCAAATGTTGGAGGTATGGTATGAAAGTTGACATCCTTACATCTATCTGTTCATTACATTGTGGCAAATAGGGGGCAGGTGGAGGCTGGCATTAAGGGTGGATACTGGCATTAAGGGGGCAGGTGGAGGCTGGTAAATAGGGGGCAGATGGAGGCTAGCATTAAGGGAGCAGATGGAGACTGGCATTAAGAAGGCAGATAGAGGCTAGCATTAAGGAGGCAGGTCGAGGCTGGCAAATAGGGGGCAAATGGAGGCTGGCATTAAGGGGCAGATGGAGGCTGGCATTAAGGGGGCAGATGGAGGTTGGAATTAAGGGGGCAGATGGAGGTTGGAATTAAGGCGGCAGATGGAGGTTGGCATTAAGGGGGCAGATGGAGGCTGGCATTAAGGGGGCAGATGGAGGCTGGCACTGGCATTTGGGGGTAGACATGGAGGTTGGCACTGGCATTTGGGGGCAGACATGGAGCCTGGCAATAGTGGGTAGACATGAGGCTGGCACTGGCAATAAGGGGCAGGTTGAGTCTGGCTCTGGCAATTGGGGACAGACATGGAGGCTGGCAATAATAATAAGGGGCAGACATAGAGGCTGGCAGTAATAATAAGGGGTACATATGGAGGCTGGCAATAATTAGGGGCAGACATGAAGGCTGGCAATAATAATAAGGGGCAGACATGGAGGCTGGCCATATTAACAAGGGGCATACATGGATGCTGGACAAATAATAAAGGAGCAGACATTTAATAGAGGGTCAGACATATGGAGGCTGGACAAATAATAAAGGAGCAGACTTTTAATAAAGGGGCAGACATATGGAGGCTGGACAAATAAACAGGGGAAAGACATATGGATGCTAAACATAATAATAAGGGGCAGTCATGGATGCTAGACAAATAATAAAGGGGCAGATATGGAGGCCGGACGTTTAAACAGGCCGACATATGGAGGCTGGACAAATAATAAGGGGCCGACATATGGATGGCTAAACCCGCTATCTGTTCCCCAGACATGCCCACTGGGCGGTACAAGACACACCCCTTCTACCAGGCCGCGAAAGGTTGTCCCTTTTTACAATTCTCCCAATGTTGGGAGGTATGTTGTAATAATTATTGCAAGTAGGGAAATAATGAACAGCGTTTGATCAGCATATATCAGCATACATCATAGCATTTTGCCAAAGTCTCCCTACATCTTCCAAACCACTACTGATTAAATGGCTGTGCTCTACAAGTGTAAAAAATAAATAAATTGCCTTGTTATGAATTTGCATGTTCTCCAGTGATATTCTACTGCTGTATATTGTACAGAACAACAGCTACATGAATGGCAGAGGTGGAGGAGAATTTGTTCTCTGCATTGCAATTTAGGCTTTCTGCAGAGATCATTTATCTAGCTTGATGCTGAGAATGTATATGCTTTTTCATATATAAATACTTTGCCGCAGAGATTTCTGTCCACTCATGGCATAGAGATTGCCAGCTAGGCTGCTGGAACTGCAGTGGATGGGGTGAATTTGGGACAGGGTTTTGTGCCAACCTCGCCTTAATCATCTGAATAAGAAACGTCAGGAACATGCAAAATGGGTTATTTACATTTAGAGTGGAGCAAGAGACTGCAATATGTGCCTTGTTATACTGTAGGATAACACAGATTGTCTTTCTCAGAATATTCAATATGTCAAACTTAAACAAATCATGTCACTGTCTTTTTTTTATAAAAATCAATATGCTCTGTTAGTAGCAAAATATGCTAACATGGGCAATGTGTAAGATATTTGAATTGAAAGGAAATATGTCTTGATTGAAATATCTACCCATGCAAATTGATTTAGTGTCTTTTCATTCCTTTGTACAGTCACAGATTTTTCACTGTAAAATTGTGCTTACAATAAGTGCATTATGTGATCGTGCATGCCTGTTCTTTCTTTACATGTACTGCTTTTCCTGTATGAATAAAAGCAGTGGCACAAACTTAAAGTTTTGTGCCCACTGTATTTGCCCCAGGTAATCACATGTATGCATATCTTCCATATTTGGTGGGCAGGGGAGTAGCGTGGGTGGAGATGGTGAAACTTGTGCTCTAGGCACTGGCAAACCAAAGGAGCAGAGCACAGCCAACTGCCATCTCCAGATCCCTAATATACTAGTATTACATGTGGGATAATATTAGGGGTCTGGAATGGCACACTGTATAATGTGCAAGTGGGGAATATCATCTGAGAATGACACAAATTATAATATACGTGGGGTATATTAGGGATCTGGGAATTGAACACTATATACAATATATGCCCTTCTCAAACCAACTAAATAAACCACATGTTATAGTATGTGTCATTCCCAGATCCATAATACATCTTATTCTTTATATGGGGGGCACCATAGCGTTCACTTGCTCCAGGTGTCATTAATCCATGCTACACCTCTGTTGGTGGAATGAGTGTCAGGTGCATTACATATTACAAAATACATATTAGATACACAAAAGTGACACCTTGGCAAATGTCTAGTACTTTAATTGACCCTTTGTTTAAAATGGTTGTGCACACATCTCATATCAATTCTTTACTGCTCTGCATTAACACACAAAGCCCTAAAATTAGGACTGTCCTGATAAAATCAAGATTGTTGGTATTCCCGGAGGACTGCATAAGAGGTGTAATCACTGCTGCACTATATTATTGGTGGAGTGGCTATTAAAGTTACTCACCCTTCCGCGTGGCGCTAGTCTTCTCTGGCCTCAGATGTTCCCCAATGTGCATGCTGCCACAACCACATGATAGCATGTAAATTTGCCATGTGGAAAGTGCTATCTGTCTGACTGGCAGGTGCACAAGCTACTGCTTCCTCCTGCATCCTGGCTGTTGTCAGGAAAACTGCAAACACTGTTCTAGGTAGAGGATATTAGTCAACCAGTGACTAAAAGCTACTTTTTAAAAACCGGCAGTGTTTCCACAGACTGACTGTTATAGCGTTGTTACAAAGAATGGGTACCTCGACCAGGGTGTGGAGTCTAACTGGGGCCTGGTTTTCACACACACACGCACAAAGGAGACACCACAGGGGTGCCACACAATCACAACCAGAGAAACAGGCTAGGCAGGGACTAGAGGAGACACTGGAAAATGATGGCTGGAGTCTTGTCTGTAATCACAGCAGCCTAACCATAAGTCTCCCCTTTTACAATTCATCTCCTTCTCGAAGCCTAACCCTAAGTATCCCCTTCTACGAGCCATCCCCTCCCCACAGCCTAACTCTAAATCTAGCCTTCTACAATCCATCCCCTCCCCGTAGCCTAATCCTAAGTCTCCCCTTCTACGAGCCATCCCCTCCCCACAGCCTAACTCTAAATCTAGCCTTCTACAATCCATCCCCCTCCCCGCAGCCTAACCCTAAATCTCTCCTTCTGCAATCCATCCCCTCCCTGCAGCTTAACCCTAAATCTCCCCTTCTGCGATCCATCCCCTTTTCCCGCAGCCAAACCCTAAGTCTCCCCTTCTGTGGTCTGTCTCCTCCATGCAGTCTAACCCTAAATCTACCCAACTAACCTGTCCAATCATCGGAAAGTGTTGCAACAAAAAGGTCACAATAAAATGTTTTATTATTTCAAGTCGGGATTATAATTGGTGGGATCTGTTCAGTGTCAGTATTTTCAACATGTCGGGTATTTTAGCTTTCGGTATTAGGGAATTTATTTTTGTTGGCAGTTTTACTAATAATGTTCAAGTCAGGATATCTTCAATGTTGGTATTTCTTTTGTTGGTATTTTTTGTGCTAGGAATTTGTCGACCACCAGGATTGTAATGATGTGTTATTGTATGTTATTGTGATTGCAGAGTTTTTTAGAAAATGGAGCAGATAGTGAAAGTACACAACCATGTTTATAGATGTTGTCTCCCAAAGGATTGGAGACGCTGTGATTAGGCACTTGAAACACTGCTCAGTGGGGAGTTTAGCCATTATACCAATGTTCAGTAATACACTATCAGAGGTGGTTTCTGTGCAACCTTTCTCTCCAAGTCTTCTCAAAACCTCTGACCATAGAAAGTTGACAAATAGCAACAACTCTGCAGCAAATAAAGAACCCACAATGGAACAGATCTATGGGATACCAACGCAAGAGTTTTTGCATTAGACACCAATACAACCTGTTACACACTGTCACGAGAATTCTGGCAGTATGTAATTGTTTACTTTCTGCTGCTGCCAGGTTTCCACCTGCTCTGTAATCACTGACTAGCTGAGGGTATGTCTGGTTGTAGGCTCTGATTGGCAGTGGGAACCTTAAATAGCTACTCTTAAACAGCCGGTGTAGCCTGCTGTTTGATCGTGTGCCTCTTGCTTTTGTTTGGCGTCTGTTATCCTCCATTCTCCTACCTTACCCTTTCCCTTCCTCCCAGTCCTCATGGTGTCTTGTCAGTCTGCTGTGTGTGCACGCTGGCGGTGTCTCACTCCCTTTGCCAGAGTCTTGTCCATTAGACTCCAGCCCTCCAGTGTGGGCCATCTGTCAGAGTGTGCATGCTATACGTTTGAGTCTTGTTCATGGGTTCTGTGTGTGCTGTGTATTGAGGAACAAAAGAGAGGTCCGGCGCTCCAAACAAGCATTATATAACACTATGGCCCTGATTCAGAGATTGAAAATAAGAACTTAAAGTTACACCTGGGCTAAACCATGTTGATTTCAGGGGAGTCAAATTTCATTTGTTGCAACAGTATTATAGTTAAAAGGTGATGTTTCCCAGCTCAAGTCTAATTAGCAGTTTAAAAGTGAAGCTGATCAGGTATCTATCTGTGTGCAATAAGTAAAAGCAAAGCATTCTCCCTGCATGCATAGAATAAATAAAATTAACTTGACTCCCCCTGAAATCAACATGGTTTTGCCCAGGTGTAACTTTAAGTTCTTATTTTCAGCCTCTGAATCAGGCCCTATGTGTCAGCACATACATAAAAAGGAGGTTTGGTCCACAATATAGCTATATTGGGTTAGGCTCACCTGCCCAGCGTCAAGGCATCTCCTTGTAGTTGCACAGTGGTCATTTTGGTCCATGGCTGTACCTCTCCATTTATATAAAATAAAAATAAAATGAAAGTCAGAGAATTTGTTACATACATTTGCAAGTACATGATAAGCCACCAGCTACTTACAAGGCTTCTCTGTTTTGGTGGTCCTAACACAAAAACTGTCAGAGTGGGTAGCAGAGTGGGAAATTAGGATCTATCTGTCTTTCGGTGGTGTTACACCTCCTTTGCTTTGTAATTACCTACGGTTTATGACCCTCTTGTCTGTAAACTGTGAGCTTGGGTTCCTGCGCCTGCAAGTTATTTTCAGGGACCAACACCAGGGGCCGCAACCTGCTGGGTGTTTTGGAGCCAAGACTAACCTCACCATCAGAGGCTCTAGTGAAAACCAGGCCCCAGTTAGACTCCGCTCCCTGGTGTGGAACTTGGGTACCCATAACACAACCAACTACCGATGATGAATAGATTTTCTACACATTATATTCATGGATTGCACTATTATTTGCCATTCTTGTGTTCTCTAATTTCGCTATCTGCCTCACTTTCTAAGAAACTCTGAAATAAAACTGAAATACACAAATGTGAGCCTCACTGCAAACAACCTCCAATATCTAGAATACTAATGACTTTGAGCCACAAACATTACACAGAGACTGTTTGTATGTGGTGAAGCACAGTTCCAACCACTAACTTTACTTTTATATATAAATATAAATATAAATATATTCTGTTTTCTTTTATGTGCTGCAGGGTGATCACCTCTGTTTTCTGTTTACTAAGTATTGTGATGAAATGGATGTGACTGCTGGGTGTGGTCACTCTATTGGCCAGATTTACTAAGCTACGATAATGGAAAAGTGGAGATGTTGCACATAGCAACCAATCAGATTCCTTTTTCGCAGTTTAGTAAATATAGCCCCATGTGTTTAAGTCGGTAGGGCTTTTTAAGTGACCTAGAGCAGTGGTGGCCAACCTTTTACATACCATGCATCAATTTGTTTCACATACGAGTTCAGATGCGCCATGCAACTCAAGCACTTTTTCTACCTTCTTACATTCATGGTTGGGGTTGGAAAATAGGGCTAGGGGTAGAATTTGCTTTGCTTAGGGGAGGAAAAGGAATAACTCAATCACTCAATTAACATGTTTAAATGATTTATTATTATATGTAAAACAATATCTATCACAGCACATAAACCATTATTACATAGAAGAGAGGTGTAGAGATATGATTGTGCGCTCCGACTAATTGGAGGTTGTCTATCTTGGTAGTGTAGGTGATGGTAAAGAGAGTGGATGTAGGATGTGGTGGTGTGGTGAGCGGGGTGGGACAGGGAAAAAAAAGTCACAGTATGAGTCTCAATAGTTGGAATCTGATTAGGCGCTGAATGTCCGACCTTGGTTGCTCCGGTAGATAAGTCAGTCAGAGAGGCAGGAATTGATGAAGTCCCAAAGAGAGAGAAGATGTAGAGAAATGCATCTAGTGCACCATCAATGGGGTAGGATATAGATGAATAGTTAGATGCACTCACCTAGTCTGTGTGCTGGGATAAGGCATGACAGGTGAGTATGTAGGGTCTGGTGCTGTTGCGGTGTCCATGCAGGGTTATGGCAGAGGGAGGCAGCAGCATGCGGGGAAACAAGAAGAGAGGGTAGGGGATAGGGGATATAAGAATGACGGTGTATGAACTCACCCTAATGTGTCTTGCAGTATAGCTTTACAGATGAGTGGTGTGTTTGCTGAGGTTGCTCTAATCTCTTTGTGGCTCTGCGGTGTGGAGCTGAATCAGCTGCGCCTTCTCCGGTGTCTGGTAGATACAGGAATCGGGCGGAAAGGTCCAGCACCATGCAGGGAAGCAAAGGAAAGATACGCCTAGCGCAATGTCAGAGGGCAGAGGCTAGAGGTATGATGTAGGATGCACTCACCTCTGATGTGTCTTGCTGGTGGAATCCCTGTGAAAGCGACTGGTTGCTAAGGAAATCCCTGATGACGTGCGGCAGCAGATGTGTGGGAGGAAGTGACTTCCGAGCGGCTGCTTGCGGGAGAAACTTCCTCACACAAGGTAGCGGCAGCAGATCGGATTGCAGAGGAGCAAACAATAGAGGATGTGCCGTTGATTGTGTATGAATCTTTATTATGGTGAATAAAGGCGTAAAATGCAATTTCTCAACGCATTTCGTCACGCTTGGTGACTTTATCAAGGATGAGGGGTGATGGTGTAGGTGGGGACCCCACGTGCCGTCTAGACAGCCGTTCCAGTCCTGCTTAGCAGAGACAGGAGGAGACGAGACCATCAGCTCTGAAAACATGTACTATTCTATGTACTATTTCTAGTGTCTGGTGGGGACACTGCCGAGATCTGTGCAGCCCGCAAACACCACCCACCACACACACTTTTTTCCCAAAGACCCTTGAGTGCGCTGAACCTACCATCGTTCCATAAACCATCATTAGCTCTGGTGTTTAATAGATGGATTTAGCCAAGAACACTAAAGGACGCAACTCTTGAAGCGCTTTTGACCATCTTTTGATAAAAATTAAGGGTCATGGGTTAATAGGATTCGTGGACTGGCCAATAGGTGGAAATAATTTAGCGAAAGACATAGTGATGGCCATTTTTGTATATTTTTATGCAATTATTACTTGCAGTATAACTAATGATGATTCCGTACAGGCGGAGAAAATGGAATCGTGAAAATATTTACCCAGAAAGCATGTATCTTAGAATTTTATATATTGCTGTTTTATTGCATTCAGAGTACTATTTATCCACAGCGCTCCTCTCCCCTCCACAAAATATTTAATATGTCTGCTGGCATCAAGTATTAAAATGTAAAGAAAAATTGCTTACCTGTCTTCCGACGCTCCTGCTCCGGGTACTCTCTCTCCCTCAGTCAGCTCCTGCTTCGGGATCGTGTGCTCTCTCCCTCAGTCAGCTCAACCCTGAGCTCAGAGATGAGCTCAGGCTGCCTTAAATGAAATCTGACGGGGCAGGGCCCTGGCACAGCATTGCCGCAATGTCATGACTTATGACGTTGCGCAATGCTCTCTTGGGAAATGGGCAGGTGGCTATGCAGCAAGTGTAGAAGGCCAAGCCAGGGATGAATTTAGGGCCCTAAGCGAGCACCTAGGATGCCTAGCAGGCATTATGCGCCACTTGTAATCAGCCAATGCGCCACGTTTGGCGCATGTGCCACAGGTTGGCCACCACTGACCTAGAGGTTCTGTATTTTACATGGTTTCTTTAAAAACATGATTTCTGTATTTCCAGGCTAGCTACTAAATTAATTTGAATTATTATTATTTTTAATAATAAAGTTTTATCACGGACTGACTTGGGATTTTCCCCGTTCTGATCCATCGGGCCAGAACAAACTATCATAAACTGACTTGGTTGGGTATCCGCTCTGGGTTCCCAGGGATTTGATAGTGATTCAGCAAAGTAATGGAAGCTTGAGGGTTTGATGTATGATCTGCTCATGTGTCAGTGGCCAGGCCAAGGGGGTTTTGGAAATACAAGGCTAGGCTTGACTTGGACTGGACTGGGCTGGCTGGACTGGTTAGGCTTGACTTGTATTGGACGAAACCAGCTTTGAACTAGACTGAGCTCAGCAACTTGACTGGACTGGACAAGAGAAGGTTTGACTGGACTAGACAAGACAAGGCTTGACTGGACTGCACAAGGCAGGCTTGACTGGACAAGACAGGCTTGTCTGGACTGAACAAGACAGGCTTCACTGGACTGGACAATACAGGCTTCACTGGACTGGACAAGACAGGCTTCACTGGACTGGACAAGACAGGTTTCACTGGACCAGGACTGGATAAGACGTAACATGCTTGACTGGACTGGAATTGACCAGGATTTGATCTGGACTTGACAAGCTTGACTGAACTGGACTTGACCAGGACTGGACTTGACCAAGACTGGACTTGACTTGACCTGGACTGGACCAGAACTGGACTTGGACTGGACCAGGACTGGACTGCACTTGACTTGACCTGGACTGAACCAGGACCAGACTTGACTTGACCTGGACTGGAGACTGGACTTGATGTGACCTGGATTGGACCAGAACTGGACTTGACCTGGACTAAAACAGGACTGAACTAGACTTCACCTGGACTGAATCAGGACTGGAGGTGACCTGAATTAAGACTAGGTATGCACTGGATCAGCACTAGACATGAAATGGATCAGCAGTAGAATGGTAGCAGCGCAATGCTACAGCAACCAGGCACCTTGAAGACCAAGTTGTTCTGGCAATGAGATTAAAATGCTCCAAGTTTAAATAGTGCACCTTGGTCTTGGATTGGATGGTTAAAACATGTGATCCCCTGGCTTGCTTCCGGTTGGCTACTGAAGATCATGTGCATGGATCCAATATGGCGGTACCCACGCACTGGAGGTCAGCGGTGCCAGCAATCAGCAGAGGACTATGCACTGGACACAGGACAGGAGGTTGCCATTACTACGAGTGGCACCTCCTAGGGGGCACAGAGCGGGCGTGCCTGGAGAGAGCCGCCGACAACTGGCTCTTCACACAGAATGTCCTGCGTTTTGTGACAAGTTTATTTATTTATATTTATAGGCTGCCACAAAAGGTTCACAGCACAGTACAAACTGGCTTTTGCTATGGCATTTGATTATTTTTGTGGCAGTATTTCTCTCAAGGGGGTATATTTACAAAGGTCGATTTAGCCAAACTCTCGGGACTTTGCCTGTGATTTGCAAATCGCCATATTCACTAAAGGCAAAGTCCTGGGACTTGAGCCTTTAGCCAAAAACGCCTGCCACTGACCTTGAAAAACCCATGTCAATATACTTGACGTGTTTTTCTGTGTATAAGTGTGTATCAAGTGCAGCATGCTTGAAAGCCTTAGCCATGCTGTGCTGATAGAACTACAAGGCTCAGCATTGCTTAGCCTTGTAGTTCTATCAGCGTCAGCATGGTAAGGCTTCTAACCATGCTGCGCTGTATGCTGCGTGTATAAAAAAAATACAGTGTACACAAAACATACCGATATACATTACAATGTGTCCATGTTAAAATAAACCTTTTCCCTGACTAATATTACCCCCTAATGTGTACACTTACCTCCGGTGGTCCCATGTCCTATACTAACTGTATTGCGATGTAGTGTGTGTTGTTTAAAAAAATAACACATTTTTTTTTCAATCACTGTTTGCTGTCATCTTTCTTGGGAAGACTTGCTTGAAGTGTAGAATCTAATTATGTTGATTGGAGTCTGTGTTACGGTACACAGTATCACGGTTCTCAATGTGAAGATACACAATATCAAGGTACACAATGTTACGGTACACAATATTAAGGTACACTGGTTTTACCTGGTCAGAGTACCAGAGTGACCTGAGACAAGAAGGGAGATGAAACGGGTTACTCACCAGTATGCAGAGCCTGCGTCCGTCTGAGTGTTCGCTAGAGCCCCTAATGGTGGGGATAGACTGGAGCTGGTAAGACTTCTTCAGGATACACACCTTAGAGGGCACCCGGGAGAGGAAATGGGACCAAGCGGGAATGGAGAAAGGAGTACCAGAGTGAGACAAGAAGGGAGATGAAACGGGTTACTCACCAGTATGCAGAGCCTGCGTCCGTCTGAGTGTTCGCTAGAGCCCCTAATGGTGGGGATAGACTGGAGCTGGTAAGACAAGACTTGGATACACACCTTAGAGGGCACCCGGGAGAGGAAATGGGACCAAGCGGGAATGGAGAAAGGCAGGAGGAAAGTAGGTGTAGTAGTACAGAAGAGACTGCACTAAACAGACAACAGTAAACACCAAACAGACTAACTTCAAGACAATACTGGACAGACAAACTAACTGACAAGGAGATCCACACGTCACACACACACCAGCAAAACCCCCGAAGGGATACACTAACAAGCAAACAGGAGAGGAAGGGTTAACACAAAATGGGGTAAAACAACAAGGAGTAGATAAGGCAATGAGACACAATGGATAACAGGCAGGAACGAGGAAGGTCAACGATGGGGCACTCAAGAATCACTAGCAAGAAATAACAAGAGGTAAGAAATAGAAAGAAGCACGGGCAGCAGAAGCTATAACCGGCGGGCAGGAAGTGCAGGCGCCGACTATTTAAATGAACACTGGCCAATGAGGGAGCCCTGCTGGGACCAGCCTCCTGGAGCAACGTGGCGCAGCATAACAGCAAGGCGCGTGGCTGAGCCAATGGAAGCACGGGAGACGAACACGCGACCTGTAGCCAAGCAACCAGGACGCTGCCGGAGTCCGG
>WWET01001066.1:268850-288438 GCA_011038615.1 Limnodynastes dumerilii
TCGAGAGTTATATATATGAGATTCTGTGCATTACTTAACAGTTTCGCTTTAAAGAGAGATCATTATTATTCTTTGATCTCTTCTTCTGTTTTTGTAAAAATCCTTATGCTGACAGATTCCTGCGTCTTCTGGTCTATTTTCCCAAGACCTCCTCTAAACTGAATTATTGTGTCAGTATTAGGACAAAACAAATTCAAATGCATATTTTTACCAATTATACGGCTATGTACCTCTGGAAATGCTTTACCATGATATTGCTTAACAATAGATTCTTCAGTATGATGCCCTGTTATCCTAATACCATTCCACCTGTCAGTATCAGTACAATCATGAGCTGATCCCAAAAATATACCTGTTATAACAGATAAACAACCACTACCTATTAACCGTAGGTTATAACCTTAGTATCCGTCAAAATGCCAAAATATAACACCTTTGCACCAATTACAGCCAAAACTGTTTGTGTAAATCTCTGACCTTTGTTCCTGTTCAGCCATTAACTACCACCACTGGTAACATTCCAACCTTACTTACAGACATACAGACTTAAACTGATACCATGACATAAAACATTAAAACAGCTGTGAATTTACCAGGAAATATCCAGATCCTCATAAAACAAACTTTAAAACACCCACTGTACTTTCCAAAAGATTTTAAACACAAGTTTCCCCTGACTCAGGCAACATATTCTTTGTCATTGTCATTGTCAACAATTGTCAATTCCCTTTTTTTGCTCCCTTACTTAAACACCAACAAGTTATTAGATTAAACAAAATTACTGACAAAAATAAAATCACAGAAAGCATTGGTTCCCAATCATTGTACCAATGAAACATTACTAAAACTGATTACCTTATTGACTTATCAATTGGTTCTTGGGACCTCTCTTCAAGATCTTCTCTATCTCTCGTATGGCATGTGAACCCACGCAATAGGGTTGCGTCCACCCTTACTTATTAGAGGTTCCCATTTTGCCTTCTCAGCAACAATATTATTTTTCCTACTGGAGTAAATATCAGACTTGTCACTGAAAAAAAAATGGGTTTCTGTCTCTACTGTTTACCTCTGTGTTTTAGTTACCTGTTACGTTCGTAACTATCAATACACCGACTCCTTGCAGTCCTCTCTCACTTGGTCCACTATAGCCTCAAAACACATGGAGTGTGGACAGAAGAATCTCTCTGCCCCTGTCTGACTGGTTATGGTTTCAAAATTCTGACCTTCCTTAGGCGCACACCACCCGTGGTACCCTGTTGTCAAAATTCCCCTTATTCTGCCCTTCACATGTCCCCACACCTTATCAATATGTCCTTGCATTTTCACAAACCCAAATTTACCATTTTCATATTTACATATGAACACTATATTGCTTGGGTTAGTACCTTGAACATACCATTTCAGACTACCATTGCAACACCTACACCCATATGGGGTGTCTAAATCACAATCACTATCTATTTCCACCTTATTAGCCATAAACTGTTCAAATTTCACTATAACACACGTATTTTGACATTGCTTTCTTGACGCCTTCTGTAAGGCAGTACATGAGAATTAGACTGAATATAACTGCTACTAGAATCACACAACTTACAAATAAATGATATTCATAATTATTCATAATGCATTAATTCGTGACAGGAGACATAGGCTTTCAGGAAAGCGCTTGAATTAAACTGAGAAATACATTAAGAATCTTACCACAAATACCAAATACGTCAAGTAAAAATTGGCAGAAATCGCTTATCAAGTTGTTACTTACCGCAGTTTATCGTAGTTGGTAGTTGTTGAGAGACTCAAAAGCTGAGGTATTACTCGAATTCAATAACTTGGCAATCCTGGGTTTCAGCACCAAGAAATGTTGGAGGTGTTCCCCCACCTAGACCTTCCACGGAGAGGGTCTTACAACGGTCTTCGTTCTGTCAGGATACCTTAGTCTAAGTCAGGCGGCCGGAGAAGTCAGATTGAGACACACACGATTTGTTGAGTCATCCAAATGAGTTCCGCTTTATTAGCCTAACATATCGATTTTTATAATGTGCTTGTCATGTACACCAGTTTAAGGAATTTAATTAGCAAAAGAAAACAATAAAATACGCCTAACCGCAAGCTCGTCAGTAACTGTTATCTTCAAGGCCAAGGCCTTTAGGAGAACATTCCTGAGGCTCTATCTTGCAAAGTTTCTCAGAACAAGTTTAGCCATAACATAAATATGATTTATGGTAAATGTTTTGTTCACATAACCTTCTATTTCATCTAAATGCACAAAATAACTGAATTTCTTTCTGTACTAAATTCAAAGTACAAAATGGATACAGATATACAAAATGGAGTACTAGTTATGTTACGTATAACTTCATTTCAACCCTTACAAACCCTCCTTTTTATACTAAAATAACTCCTTCCTGCCATACTACTGGATAACTCAGGCTCCCTCCCAGACCACAATTTGGCGAATACTGTGGCCCTGTGAATACTTTCCCCACTTGGCGGTGCTAGTCACCTCGATAAATTCACAGCGTATCGCCGCGATTTTCAGCGTAAATTCACCAAATTCACTAAGTTGCGATTTTTTTTCAAACTTACATGAGATGCTGTGAGTTTGCAAGGGGGAAATCGCGGTGCTTTTCTATTGAGAAGCACCGCGATTTGTCCTTTAAAAAAATCACGGCAACTCGTGTGAGTTTAAAAAAAAAAAGTGCAGAATGGTTGAAAGCCTTAGCCATGCTGTGCTGATAGAACTACAAGGCTCAGCATTGCTTAGCCTTGTAGTTCTATCAGCGTCAGCATGGTAAGGCTTCTAACCATGCTGCGCTGTGTGCTCCGTGTGTTAAAAAAAAATAGTGTGTGCACAAAACATACTGATAAAAAATTCAATGTGTTCATGTGTAATAAACCTTTTCCCTAACTAATATTAACCTCTAATGTGTCCACTTACCTACTTACGTCAGGTCTGGCTCCTCCTCCTCTTTTTTCTTCTTCTGCAAATGCCATTCTGTCGCTAGGGGGCAGCCTTTTATTTAAATGATGAGGTCAGAGGCCAGAGTGTAACTGACGTCATCATTTAAATAAAAGGCTGCCCCCTTAAATAAAACATCTGCCCGGCACATGCGCAGATCGGCTTTTCAGCCGATCTTACGCTTAGGCCCGCCGTAGTTACTACTGCGGGCATAGGTCTGGATCAGGCCCAATATGTAGAAAGTCCTGGGGTCAGATTTACTTAGCTGCGAGTTTGGAAAAGTGAAGATGTTGCCTAGAGCAACCAATCAGATAGTAGACTCATTTTTCTATTACACACTAGAGAATGTCAGCTAGAATCTGATTGGTTGCTATGGGCAACATCTCCACTTTTCCAAACCCACAGCTTAGTAAATCTGGCCTCTGATATTCTGTCTGTCTCATGAATAATTTACAAACTTTTTAGGAATTTTAGGTATATCATGGCCCAGATCCTGAGAGCAGAGTGTATGTAATTCCCCTGTCTAGAAGGTTGTGCACATGCGCACAACCTTTTTACGACGCCGCAAGTGTTGGCATACGTAACTAACATGTTACGTACTTGGGCTCTTACAAAAAGGGGGCTTCCTCCCCATAATGAGGGTACAGGGCGTGTTATGGCCGCATACGTGATCGTACAAGTTAAGGTAGGAATCTGGGCACGTAAGTGTCTAGATTTTCTACTGACAGCATGCACTCCCTGCTAAGATGCCAGCAATACTGTCCTCGTGTGGCTGTAAGGCGCCCGTAGGTCAAAATCTGGTCCCATGTATCTAGTTGTGGCTTGATTTTTGAACTTTAATATCAAAATAAGTTACAGACAGATAAGTTAAATCCCCGGTGTAGCATATTTTTGAGTCTGTACATTCCCCTGCAATAGGGATAGTTACAAAACAATGGCAAAGGGGTAGGGTTATTTCTACATCTCTCCACCATTTTGTTTAATCCAGTTCTGTACATTCCCGTGGACAATTGGGGAAGAAGTTACTTTCTTGGTGGTCATCATATATACCTCTGATATAAACTGTTACTGATGCTGGCCCATAAGACAAACCTGGGCTGAAGAACTTTAAACATAGTTGCCAACTTTTATAAATAAATGTTAGGGAGACTGTGATGTGGGAGAGGTGTGTCTATCTCCACCCATATGTGAGTCTAGCCCTGGCAAAAAATGTATTCTCAATATAAATGACAATATCTGTATTTACTGATTTAAACTTAAATTTAAATTTTTAAGTGAATTAATACTTTCAGTATTTATTGCGAAAACTACGAAAAAGAGATCCATTGATTTTAAAGAAAAACTAAAAGTAATTGACACTGTAGTTGATTAACAAGAAACCAAAGAGTATTTTCAAATAAACTCTCCATGAGTTTTGTATGAACTCAGCACAGGGTCTGTGGTTATAACGGGCCTTTTTCGAAAGGGCTGTTTTATACCAGCCACTTTCGAACTGATTCTCAAATCAATTGCTCCTGCTTCATTGAGGAGAACCAATTGATCATCCCCAGGACATATCTGCAGCAGTAAGTATTTTTTTAACTCCTACCCTTATTCTAATCCTTACCCTAACCCGCACCTTCCATTACCCTAACCCTCTCCTTCCCACAGCCTGATCCTAAGACTCCCTTCCACGCAGCCTAAACCTAAGAGTACCCTCCCCACAGCCTGACCCTAATACTCCCTTCCCCGCTGCCTAACCCTAAGACACCCCATAGACTCCCTTGGTACACTCACCTGTCTAGTGCAGCACGGCGGGTCTGTGGCAGCAGTACCACTCCCACCCAGTGAGGTTATTTTTTACTCAGGTTAAAAGATTTAACCCACCATTTCCCTTCTGTCTCCATTTTTGAATTCATGTTGTCTTAGTTAACTGCTATCTTTGATTACATCTTGGCCTCCATAAAACTGGCCATCTTCATATGCTTTATGGCAAGGAAATAGAGATTGACAAACACTTCAGGGAGTCAGGAAGATCACCTATTTTTCAGAGGGTCTCCCTGATTATCAGGGAGAGTTGTGAATTATGAATTTAAACCTGCCAGTTTCTTCTGGCACCAATGTTTCTATGGACTATACATAGGAGTTAATACATGTACCTATGTATCTAAACAATCAGTGCGGTTATGTGCTTTTTATTTATTTTTTGTTAAAGATAGCATTGGAGTCTACTTACCTAGACTATTTTCTCACCTAAAATTTAGAAAACATCTGTTATAGTACTTTTTCTATTATGAAATGAAATCTTCATATTTACAATGGCATGTAACGGAAGAGATACCACAAATATCTATTCTGTTTCTGTCATTTTCCATTTACCTCTGTCCCTCAAAAATATGTTTTACAAATAGAAAGTATTGATTAGTGGTAATGTATCTTCAGCCTGAACATAAATGTACAGGCTCTTGTATACCCAGCTGTCAGCAGCTGCAGCCAGATGTCTCTTTGGACAGTGAGTATAACATATTGAGACTGAACATGCATTCATCACTAATCACCAGAGATTTTACATATTTTTATATGTAAAAATATTGTTATATTTTAGATTTTTTTATGTTACAAATAGAAATGGTTGTTAGTTAGTGAAAATGTATGTTCAGCCTGAACATTAGTCAGTCTAGGCTGGCCTAAGGGTTCAATGGGGCACAACTGCATTAAATGTTTTCTTTTTAATGGTATATCTTAAAATAGAAACATAGAAAGTGACGGCAGATAAGAGCCACATCTGCCCATCTGTCTGCCCAGTTGTTTATTTAAAACTATACTGACCTTAAACCCTATTTTTAGTAATAGAGATAATTTTATTTTTTATTATTTATTATTTTAGTATTAGAGATTTAGGATATCCTTATATTTATCCCAAGCATGTTTAAACTGTTCTACTGTGTTAGCCTCAACCACCTCAGATAGGAGGTTATTCCACTTATCAATTACCTATTCAGTGAATTTTTCTGCACATTTCCTCTTATTATACCACTCTCCAATTTATATTCATGTCCTTGTAAATAAAATATATAAAATATATAGAATATATAGACATGCTTCCTTTTTGAATCAAGTTTAATATTTACAAATGCTTTAGCCACACAATTTGCTACGAAATGAGGACATTCTTATCATATCCCCCTATATACATAGATGGGTCCTAGTGCTGACAAATGGGTGCATATAATATATGTTGGGTTGATTTCCCAATCCTAGGGACACCTACTGCATTGGGTTTATATTTATGTGAAAGTGTTTATAATTTTTCTGATGAAATTCAAATAAAAAATAAACACTTCTGATTCTAATAATAAGGATAAAGTACACATACTCAGAAAAGACATCACATTGACAGGGCTGGCATATTTGTTACAAAATGAAAAGGCTATGACCCAAATAACCCATTGTTATGCATTAACCATACATGAGTAAATCTGAAAGCTTTATATCACTGGCTTAGCATTAAAAAAAAATCATTCTTGGTCATTTTGGTCTCATGCAACCAAATAGCCCATATTATTTGTTGTTTTTAGTGTTCATTTTTGTAAGACAAAATTCTGTCTCCCAAGTAGTATATACATTTATGATGCACGATTCTGTTAAAAAATGTCATCTATTTACACTTAAAACATTAGTTGAAAAGCTCTGGTTCTTCGGGTAATTCCTAAGAGCTACACACAAAATGGAAGTTGCTCAATCAATTTATAGGTAAAAACAGGAGTATGAAAGGCAGGGATAATCTGCTAGCCACAGAAACAAAGGAAAGGAAATGCCCCAGCAATACTGCCATTAACTAGTAACAGACTATACCATTCTATCTATAATATAAAACGCAGAAATGTCTATTACACATATTTGCAAATATATGATAAGCCACCAGCCACTGTCAAGGCCTTTCTGCATATGGTGGTCCTAACTCTAACAATGAGAGTCCCAACGTTGGGTCATATATACATGTTTTTAAATGGAGAGCCAACTTTCCTTAGAGGTACCCCTTAAAGCCTCCAAAATAGCTGATGTGGAACAACACCCCATCTCAGCTGCTGCTCCCAGACAAGCTCCCAAACAGTGTACACACAAAATGGAAGTTGCTCAATTAATTTATAGGTAAATGCAAACAGGTGCATGAAAGGCTGTAGTGCAGGGATGTTTTAAGTAATAAATGTGTCACAGAAGGACGGTTTTAAATTCCCTGGGGCATGTAGAGTGGTCAGGTCTATAGCAGAAGCTTGGTGGTTTCAGGTGGACTTTGCTCATGAGCTAGGTTAGGACTAACAGAGGCAATTGAAATGCAGTGGACAGAGGCAATTGAGCTGATGCAACTGAGACATGGGGCAGTTTTACACTGGACTGGATTGAACTGACGGGACTGAGACAGAGCAGTTGCACACTGGATTAGATTGAACTGAAGCAACTGAGACACAGAGCAGTTGCACACTGAATTGGATTGAACTGAAGCAACTGAGACATGGAACACTTGCAACTGGACTGGATTGAACTGAAGCAACTGAGACATGGAGAAGTTGCAAACTGTATAGACTTGCATCAGCCAGGACTTGGAGTAGTAGATGCTGCACATGGCTGATGGTATGAACAGAAGTTTGAAGTAACCACAATGTTCTGTAGACAGCAGGCTGATAGGAGACAGCAAATGTAGCTATAGAGATCCAAGAGTCAGCAGTCTGGACACAGCAGGATAATATACTGAAGGATTCCAAGGTGAACCGCAGGAGCCAGGAACATACTAATAAAGTTCACAAGTTGTACTGGCATTGTGTACACAGTGCCTTGGGTTTAAATAGCCGGCTCCCAAGGTGGATTGGAGATAAAGAATCCGGTTAGCACAACTGGTAAGGGAGGCTGAGAGGCGCAAAGAAAAAAAAATTATTTGAGCACAGGGCAAAACGCAGGAATGTTTAAGGGGTGGGGGGGGGTTCCAAATTATGTCTGTGAATAATATGTAATCTCCTATTATACACACACACTTACATACACACAATCTACTCTATTGTTTAAATTCTGCCAAACAGTAATGTCTTAAAATCACTGAATGGCACTATCACCACCCTTCCATACTACGCGACTGAGCCACATGTTTACCTATTTTTTAATTCCTGAAAAGCTGTTACTTTTCCTGAAGCTGAAGACTGGTGGCAAAGGATTTAAACATTAGATAACTAATATATTCTTATTTTTATCATAAGTTTTTATTATTGCATTTTATATATACAACCAAGTTATACTGAATGACAAGTCATTGACAACACAAATTATTTATTAAGGAAGGCGACATACATGAAAATGATACAATGTGTGACATACGTGAAAATGATACAAGTAATATGAAAGAGAATCTTAACCTGCACTGATATAGATAGTTCAGCTGAGTCTGTTATCAGTATCTCTGACAGCAATGTGAGCAGATGTTAAGGCTTTGATCATCACACATTGAGACAAATCAGAGATTAATTACATCTGATCAGTCCCTGTCTTCTGTGATGATTTTAGGTGGGAGTGAGGAACAGGAAGAAAAGGAGAAACAGAGCAAATAGCCTCTAGTGGCCAGAGAATGAAATACATGTCATTCATAGAAAAAGCTTCTGTGAGCTGAACTATGCTAATACGTCTCAGGTGGATGGACCCCCTCTCAGCCTGTGCCTGGATCTCTGGTACTGGCACTAGGGTGCAGGGTGAAGGCCACGGGACCCATTATAGAAAAGCCGCTCTATTGATACAATTTATGCAAAATGTGTTTTGCCAGACTAGATCATAGCTAGAATGTTTTACTGATAATTATTTAAAATAATGTTGCTCAGTTGACATACCCTTTTTTTACATTATAACAATATAATACATAAAATATTTTTATTGTTACATTAATACACATTGTAAGGTTGTTATATAATCTTTTAAATTAATATAGTTTGTTTTCCTACAGTCTGTTAAGCATTAGCAACCTAGAATAGCACGTTGTGGAAAGTACCCTATAGTAGATTGATTATGCACCATTGAATATGATCTTGTTCCCCTTTAAAATATTTACCTTTTGTATGTTCAGCACTAGGTGATAATAGGTACTTGTCATACACATCAATAATAATATCACTAACTCTGCCTTGAATTTACTGTCATGATCAAGGGAGCAAAGAGCAGTTTAAATGGAGGTAGTGAGGTCACAACAAGGTTACAGGCCAATTTATGAATATCCAGCAGGCTTCCTGAGACACAGTCTTGCTAACACAATGAGCTTTTGATGCCATTGATTCAACTTTCCCTTAAACATAATTGAGCATGCTAGACCTTTAACATTTTCAATGCCAGACAAGTCTATTGTGTTCCAAAGCTCTATAGCAACAATTACCATAAATCTTGGAGTATTTAATTGCAGACATTGCAGTTTCTATGTGTTTAGAACTGATTAGCGCTTACCCAATTCCATGACATTCACACAGCACAACCATGATTGTAAACTGAATCTGCTGTGTAATGACAGAATGAGAGGCCTTCTAAAATGCTAGTCTGTGACCTTCTACTGTGCCCCAGGAAGTAATAACTGTCATTAGCCAATCTTACTTAAGTGGATTATTTCAAAAAGCATTAAATGCTTATTAGTAGGGTCAAGTTTGATGATGGTTTGAGGTGCCCTGCTCTTTACTAATACTACAGAAAACAACATGTAATTAAAGTGTATAGCCTTTTGGAATTAGTGTATATTGTTTTGTTTAAAGAATGAACACATAATATAAAAAATTGTAAGTAGAAACCACCCTAATTTTAGGAAATGTTGTGAAATCATGTATCTACATGGCCTTACTGAAATCCGTGTACATCGATGCAAGCAATATGTCTATTAATGATTTCAGATTGGATACAAACCTAACAAAAGGAGACATTGTGAAAGTAAAAGGATTAGGAAACGTTTGCTTTTGGTAGGCAATGCGTATGCTTGCGCCACATTACCAGGATAAATTTGGATCCTCTGGTTCCATCCTGGTTCAATTTCCGACAGTAGGGAGGTACGGATATGTGGAGGGGCTAGTTTTTAAATAGCACAATGAGGATGTGCTAAATGCCCTTTGTACTATTCACATTTCCGAGCTGTTCACTTTTTAAATGTGGATGGAGCAACGGTTTTAAGATGGGTGACCAGATCGTAAGACTTGATCCATTGATGATATGGCATCAGATCCCTGCATTGTAAGTCTGGATCTGGCCCTTTCTTCCTAACGTTGTAGAGCTGTATTCACAGATCCGTTTTCAGGTGTAGTTGCGTGCTTATTTTTAGGTATGTTTTAACTGCACATGCGTAGTAACTTTATTTACGTAAGTTACGTAGAATATACGCACGTATGTGCTTTAGGCACGGACATGTAAATTGAATTTGGGGACATACGTACGGAGGGGCGTGGTTGAGTTACGTACTGGAAAAGTTACGTGAAAGAGGGTGGGAGGAGGCATTTAAATGAGCCTTTGAGGGTGCGGTTAAATTGCGATTGAATCACATGTACAGAATACATATACGCACGTATGTACACACATAAAGTTAGAGGGACTCTATGGAGGTGTAAGTCTACAATTGCACGACCGTGAGAGGGGAGTGTCATGGGTGTTGATGGGTGTTGGCTTGCTACGTGCGTGCGTATAATTGCGTACTTTGGGAAAAACGTATCTCTGAATCCGGTCCGTAATTCTTAGTGACTACTTAATAATTGCAGCTGACTGTAAATAATGTAAAATGTGTAAATAATAAAAAACAAGATGCAAAATCATTATAAGTGTGAATTTAATGTGGCAAGATCTTATTAAAATGGTTCACTTTCAATGCACTGCACATTTTTTTTAACACAGGGTCCTTTCCAAATACAAAAACTTGTTTTTTAAATTAGAATGAGATATTTGAGGATTGTTGAGACACAAAAGAATGCATAAATTTAAAGACTGTCAATTGTAATGACAAACTGTTTAGTCAATTGCATTAAAGTCCCATAAATAGGTCGCTAATTAGGGAAGCAATAGGTCAAAAAAGGTAACCTTTTAAAAACTGCTGGTCTCATTTTCTCAACCACAAGCCCCTTAATTTAAATTTTTTTTAACCACGATTAATGTTGCCAATGAATTCAAAGCAAAATGACGGAAAATGATAGAGATAGAGAGAGACAGAGAGAGCAAGAAAGAGAGGAAGGGTGGGGGGCATACTCCATCCACCAGGCCCTTCTCAGTTCTTAAGAGCGTCCAGCCTGAGGTTAGGTTGATTAAGAGAGGTGTTTAAAAGGCCGTGAGGCTATTCACTCAGAACCCGATTCAGAGGTGATCGTATGCCAGCTGACATGATGGTTTTTTCTACTGTGCATGCTCAGAAATGAAGATCGCGCAGACTCTAGCGAATCAGATTTGAGCACTTGTCGTTGAAGGGGAGGGGTGGAGGGATGTAGTCAATGTACAGTAAAGGTTCACCCAAGCAAGTGCATCCAATCCAACGCAGATGTAAAATGGGCTGTTTACGTAAAAACATTTGTACCATGTCTAATTCCAGAGAGCTGAGCTTCTCCAACCTATTTCATAGCTATAACACAAAGATATATATTGGTAGATATGCGGCACTGGGTATTTCACAACGGTGGGGGGAGTGTCAGACTCTAAGCAGGTAAGTAAATATATCAACAAGTAGGTGAATATATCAATACTGAGAACCCCTGAAGCCTGTAGATCCCAGAAAACCTGGGATATGTAAATGAATAAATAAAGTCTAAATAGGTATCAATGGTGGTGTTGTAGTAGATTCCTCAGAGGACCATATCCATTCCATAAATCATGGACCAGGAAGCAGTGGAACAGAAGAGAAGACGCTATTGCCACAAGATGGTATATCCGGGTGTTTGGCATATGCATGCAGTCTCTCCACTCGGCCCACGGTGATGACGTCAGAGATCAGCTGGTCGGTCCTGGGACTCGGCGTTTCAGGCTGCACTCTGCCCTTGATCAAAGTCTGGCTTTCCCATTCCCAGATCTACCTTCTTTCTCCCTTGCTCAGACCTCCAGTCCTCCTCTACCTCATTCATGTCTTGTGTCTCAGGTATGTCTGGTTTTATTTTGGCGTGCTAACAATTTTATCTTAATATCTGTGAGTTCAGCTCAGAGAACCAGTTGCAGTCCTTGGTTAGAATTTACCCTAAAAAGAGTTTCCGAAATAGGGACATTCGAAAGTTCAATTTCAGATGTTCCTATTTCGAATACCCCTTCAGATTAGAAATGTTTCTTCAGAATGGGTGAGTATGCTGGTCAGGCTGTGGGGAAGGGAGGATTAGGGTCAGGCTGTGGGGAAGGGAGGAGTAGGGTCAGGCTGAAAGGGAGGGAGGGTTAGGGTCAGGCTGCAGGGGAGGGAGGGTTAGGGTCAGGCTGCAGGGAAGGGAGGGTTAGGGTAATGAAAGGGGAGGATTAGGGTTAGAATTAGGGGAAGGGTTGGGGTAGATTACTGCCTTACCTTTCGGAGCACCACATTCGGTGCTCCGTGGATCGATTGCTATGCCTCATCGAGCTTCAAACTGGCTGGTAGAAAATGGCCCTATCGAAATAGGGCCATTCTTTCCAGGGACCCACACCCTCAGAGAACATATCCGTCACTTTCC
Organism: Limnodynastes dumerilii; assembly: GCA_011038615.1. Taxonomy (NCBI): domain Eukaryota; kingdom Metazoa; phylum Chordata; class Amphibia; order Anura; family Limnodynastidae; genus Limnodynastes; species Limnodynastes dumerilii. The sequence continues at coordinate 281,463 of WWET01001066.1, forward strand.
AACAGTGGGGCTAGGTTGCAATCAGTAGTGAGTGTGTCTTATTACAATGTATAATATAGGCATACCCTCTTGATGCATGAAGTCTTCCAGACTATCCAAACTTCCATTCTGCCAATATTTTCCTGGTGCTGTAGCCAAAAAACTTAAGATAGGCCTTAGCTATGGTAAATTTACCTGTGTGAGAGGGTATGTATCTATTGCTGGAGATCTCACAAACCAACCCACTGTCTTCCTTCTCTGCTGAGCTCTATATGTTATCCATGCAGAGCTTCCTATTGCCCTAACCCTCTCCCTTTGAGAACAGTCCCCTCTTCTGTTTCTCAAGTCATCTGCAAGTGTCATCCTACCTCTTCTCCATTTTATTCACTCTACAAATTGTGCTGTTTTTTTACATAACTAGAACATGACTGTTTCTCATTTTGAAAGCTACTCCTCTATGATTTCACTACTGGATTACAGTAATCCCCACTCTGGCCTTCTTACATCCCAATTTCTACCTTGCTTATCTTCAGCCTATCCTTAAGATAACAGAATGCCATATTTAGGCATGAAGGCAGATAAATAACAGTCTGCCTGTTACACACATTAGTCAGGTAAGGGGTTGATTGTAGGGGGGATAGATAGCCAATTAGCATAGGTCTTAGGGGGTGGGCTTATGGGGTGGATAAGGGGTGGGGGTATAAATTAAGATTACAGGAAGTGCTATTCCCTTCTTGCTTCAGCTTTTCCCTCCCTCCCTTCCCTGTTTATTGTATTGATTACATGTTTTATTTTCAGAATGGGCATAGGTTGGCGGTTGCGGTGGGGGTTCAGCTGCTATTTGGCACTAGTTAAGGGCATAGTCAAGGTATGGTTCCAGGATGGACACACCTCTCTAAAATAGCTGGTGGCCATGCGAGGCGGATGAGTCTCGTTATGCCACCCTAAGTCTTTGGGGCGTGCAATGTGAAAGAGAAGGTGATTCGAGTGGCCATATCCTTGCATAGCACCGAGGACAGGGGCTGTCTGTCCTCTGTTTGGAACCTCCCTGCAACTGACCTCCCCACCTGCTGGTATGCCACCTCTCCACAAATTCATAGTCCTTTTATAAAGCCAAAAAGTTGTCAGTGTCGTAGTTTATTTCTGCTTTCTGTCTCAGTTTCCTATCTTGATCCTATCTTTACCATGGTATTTTATTTTAGTGGTTGTGTGTACGAGTTCTATAACTACAATATGGTTAGCTACATTTATATGTTCAATAAATCAGTATTTTTAAACCAAGTAATGCAGTAACCTAATGATTAAATTAAATAAAACCCCCTCCCTCACTGTGGTAAAGCAGTACAGCCAATGGTTGAAACAAATTAAGTTTGCTGAACTAAACAGTAAGATAAAGATGAATAATGGAGGGGAACACTTTACTGTAGTCCGAGGCACAATAGATCAATAATAAACATGATGCTCTCACCTTACAGAATGATGCTGTTTGCATGTGATTTATGTTTATCATTTCAGTAGTTGCATTGAACCAAATACATTTTGCTCTGTAGAGCGGTGGTGCAGTAGAAGTCTGATACTGTTACTGATCCCTAAAAAAGGATTGAAAAACAACTGTTCTAATAGCTATTACTGTTTATATTCCTTCTCTAGTCATTCAGTGTATGTTACATTTTAGCAGGATACACGGATACGCGGATCTGTGGGGGATTCTTGCATAAGGCTCACTTAGGAGGATGGGATAGAAGGATATTCTGTATTCTGATAAGGTTTCATGATAATAATACCACACTACAAACTCTGACAGGTAGACTGCACACCTATTAAACAATCACATTATTAGATCATATACCCTTAACAAATCATTTTATTATATCACAAAAAAATTCCATATACAAAATAGACAAAACAATTGTAACAAGCAGGCGAAATATAGGGAAAATCCAGATATTAGTTTGTAAGAGGTCTGTCCCTATTAATGAACTAATAGCCTCATGGCTGTGCTTTACCCTTCCGGGCAGTAAATTTACCCTTCCTATGCTAGAGCAACAACCTAGAGGGGAGAAAAACCGGTCTTGGATAAAAGAGCAAAGCACAGTCTATAGCTGTGCATGACAGGGAATTACCATAGAGAAGTCCTAAATTGGGAATCCCTGCTATTTTGAAGAGCTCTACCCTGATCTGGACGCAACCTGCGGGATGGGGCACCCAGTCAGACAGAACTCCAGGCGTTTGGATCTATGTTGTGTAACATCTGGCAGGCGCATGCACATTACCTATAAATCACCAAATCCTGAATCCTCAAACAGTTTGGGGAAGTCAGGTGACGTTTGCAAGTCTAAATTCGGCACTTATACAGGAACGGCTTTAATTTTCAGGTTTTTAGGGTAAAGGTGCATATATTATTAAACATGGCCCTAAATAAATCAGGAAATATTCTCTCTGGAACTGAAGGTTTTTTCTTTTGGTTGAAGCTTCACACCTACAATGGAATAGATTTTCTAATTACCTTTCTCTTCCTCCTACCATGTCCAGTATTCCCATTTTCATGGTATTGTATTGTATAGAAAATGTGCTTTCACAGTGAATGTATGATGGGATTTTTGAAAACAACTCCCCCCCACCCAGAAAATTTCTACACCGCCACCATTCATTTTCTAAATAATAAAAGATTATGTTTTTTTCTATGCCAATAGTACTCTTTGCCTATAAATCTCATTCATGATGTTTACTAGGTAAAATTATGTTCCATTAATTTGTCTCTTAAGCAGGTTCTGTTCTGTGTATTATTTGTTTCTCTTCTCTGACCTTTTTGCAGCAGCTGAAAGTTAATGACTGATTGTAGATTATTCTTACAGTCTGTCCAGCATCATTACCATCAATAGCTGATTCTGGATATGATTCATGCCTCTCAATGAATGTACACAGGCAAACAATACTTGAAAAGGCTATGAAAACATAGCCTTATTATTAGTCTGAAGCAGGGGCGTTGGAACTTTAAGTATTGCTGGCCGGCAGATCACTGATGAATGTATTTGACTGCTAGTATTTGAAGTAATCTGCCAGCCAGCAATACTTAAATAAACTCTAAGTTCCCCTCCATCCCAACACATCGGCTAAAACTGCTGGGAGAGAAGTTCCCATTAGTCCACTAATGATGTTACCTTAGGGTCCAGAGAGGCAGAGAGGTCTTTTTAATGAATGAATGAATTCATTTATTTATTTATTTATGTAATTATTTATACAATATTCTATATGTAACATATTTTATATATTAAACTGCTGGAAGTTCCCATTAGTCCACTAATGATGTTACCTTAGGGTCCAGAGAGGCAGAGAGGTCTTTTTAATGAATGAATGAATTCAATTCATTATTTATTTATGTAATTATTTATACAATATTCTATATGTAACATATTTTATATATATATATATATTTTTGTAATTTAACTTTTTTACCTCTTTTTTAGCATACCAGTGCACATACTAACATATTAGTCTCATAATATTTTTTATTTTGTATCTATATTTAGTAATTTGACCATAATGGGCCTGATCCAGAGTCACGCTGTTCTGTACTTCGTAACTATGGCCAGCGTAGCTCATAAGCACTCCCCCCGACCCTCCCCCTGTCCCGGCACACTTACACACTGTTACGCCGGCCGCAGAGCAGATATTCTCATGCTTTTCTCCTCATTGCTAGCCCCCTTGACGTTTGTTTTATCAGTATAACTTGTATCCAGTCTCTATTGTTTGATTGCAATCACCAGCAGCCAGCTGCAATCAGTGTCTCACCATTGGCTGCACATTCCTTTTAAGCTGCAGCTCGTTGGTAACTGCTGCACCTGTGAACAAGCTTCGCGAAACGCGCGTTAGGTCTTTTTATTCTGTGTAGAGGAGGGCCCTCCTCTCACATCTCCACACCGCTGTCACATCCAGGCACCCCAGGAGCGATATATCCCACCTGCAACGCCATCCGTATCCTGATATCACCGCACCTCTCTGCTGCTTGCTACCCACACCATCTCCTAGTGAGGGTAGGGATTTATACGAGCCCGGCAGGGTGAAGCACCTCCGTGAGGGGGTTAGGGGCTGTGTATAGGGCAAGGGGACGGGCTAGTCAGCGTGTGGTACTAGCAGCATTTTCTCCCGTCTGTCAGTCATCCTATCACCAGATGATTCCCCTCGACCACGTCAGGAACAGATAAGTTTGGATGGTATTCATTTCTTTATACAAATGAGTCATTGAGCAGCTGTTTGCAACAATTTTGTTACTTACTTTCTTATTGAGGTCTGACCTAGCTCTATACAACACGTATCACAGGATTCAAGGGAGACTGCTTATTTTCAATATAATATAATCCTTGTGCATAGTAGGGCTTTTGTGTTTATTTTTATGTTATTATATTTTTATATATAACATTTGAGATCAGACCCATTATATTTCTATTCATATAATTGTCTCTTTTTCCATTTGTATTTACTCTAATTATAGAGTTTAGAGGTGCCTGTATCATTATAATGGATATGCAGATTCAGCCATATGTGATTTGAGTGTGGATTTTAAATCCTTAATATTTTTTCGCTCCTTGTAGGTCCTTTATTTTAATTATATCATTAAAAGTTACATTTTATTTTTTAATCCTTTACAGGATTAGTGCTATTGTGTACACTTGGGATGTCCCCATCTCTCTAATCTGATCAGTCCTGTTTATTATCCACGTATATGGTTAATCAATTTTCTGGCGATTTGATATTTCATCATTGGATTGATATAACTTAGTACATTGTATAAACACAAATCAGTGCGTCCATCCCCCTAGAGGAACCTTCTGTCCTTCCCCTTGTCCCATTAACCCGATATTAATATTGATTATTTGGGTTCCTCATTGGACAGCACCCCCGTGAGGGATTTTCCCAACTGGGTAGATTTGAATTTTCTAATACGTCTGTGCGGTCACTTATATCCCCCTCTTGTTCCCCTTCTCCCTGACTCCTGAATCTATAATTTAATACCTGTTCGTCAGTAAAAGTAGTAGTAATTCCCCCACTGTATTAATAGTCTTCCCATTCAAAAGTGGACCCTTTCCCTCTCTTTCTTTTGTGAATATTGGACAGAAATACTTGTTAAGATGATCTGCCATAGCCCTTTCACTCTCAATAAGAATTCCACTTGCTGTTTTGAGCCTTACGATACCCTCCTTTGTTTTTCGCCTTTCATTTATATACCTAAAAAAGCTTTTGTCCCCTTTTTGTACCAAGTGGGCCAGTTTTTCTTCAGTTTGTGCCTTTGCTGCTCTGATAACCTTTTTAGCCTCCTTCTGCTTTGTAAAATACACCTACCTGTCATCATTACTCTGAGATTGCTTATAATTCCGAAAGGCCATCTTTTTTGCTTTCACTGTAGTTGCTACCTCTTTTGTAAACCACATTGGCTTTCTTTTTCTGGGTTTTTTTTCTAACCATTCTTATACAAAGGTCTGTTGCTGTTAATAATTCATTTTTTAAATTTCCCCACTGCTCCTGTACTCCTTTCATGTGCCTCCACTCTCATCTTTGTGAATGTGCCATGTGACCAGCACGAGCAGGCTGAACACTTAAGATCACCTGCAGCTGTTCAGCCCCTCTCATATATACACAATTGTTAATCCCAAAAAAATGGATTTGCCCTGGCTGTCAAATTCCCTATTTCATTCCACTGGGGGTGTCACAGCATTTTTCATTGGGGGGTGAAGATATAATTTTATTTTGGCACCCCTAAGTTGCCAAATATGCAACCCCCTGCCCCCCTATCCCCATTTTTTTTTATATCCCCAGGTCACACAACTATGCCACACAGTAATAATCCAAGTTAACACAATTATGCCATACAAAAATGCCTCTATTTATGATTGTCACACTATAACAAGCTAGTTCACAGGTTAATGTGACACTGTAGTGTTAACAGTTTACATGCTTATGTCATACAGTAATGTTCTCAATTCTCATAATTATGCCACACAGTAATACCCCTAGGTCACAAAATTATGCCATACAGTAATACCCCCAGGTCATATAATTATGCCACACACTTATACCCCAGGTCACATAATTATGCCACACAGTATTGATCCAATTTCACAAGGCTTTGCCACAGAGTAATGTCACCTGTTTATATCATTATGCCACACAGTAATTTCCCTGCATCACGTGATTATGCCAAACAGTCTGTCTGTTGCAACCCAGAATTGTTATTATGATTGTTAAAATTGTGCTACGTAATCTGATGGCGCTATATAAAAACCCATTTATAAATAAACAAGGTTCATCCACAACTCATCACTGGACTATAAACAAGAAGGGAGAATTGCCATATTGTAAGAGGCCATTATGGAGGAGGAGCACTGCCCAAATAGTGTATATAGTGACTGTATATTGGGATGATATGACAGCATGAGAAAAATGCACAGAAAGGGGGAGATTAACCAAGTGGTAAGTCTGCAGATAATGTCATGTATGTGGAACTGTAGGAAAGTTTTTTAAACATGTAGTAGTGACAGCGAGTTAATCACAAAAAAAATAGCTATAAATTCTATGTTGGAAAGCCCAGTGGAGGCAGCAATATAGTCCCTGATCTATTTAGATCAGAGATCGGAATGAGGTGGTATACGGGGCATGCCATACTGTTATTTCGCACAATGATTTAAATGAATAACTATAAATCTCCATTCACTGATATTATTTGTATATGTGTTTATATTTCCATACCGCCATTTCCAAACTTTCACTTCGACCACTGATTTGGATTTGGATGGTGTGCACAAGAGAGATTAAGAGAGGACCATCATCATAGAATTTGCTTTCCTTGTTGTAGCACTGCTACACATAGGACCGGATCCAGACCCCCAGATGCTTTCTCAAGGTTCGCATGGAAGAGGGGAGTTACCTCCCTTTGTCACTCCCCTCTATTGTGTGGACCTTATGGCAGAAACGCTGCCAAAATGCAGCCTTAGCAAGGATG
>WWET01001066.1:302176-312888 GCA_011038615.1 Limnodynastes dumerilii
AGAGGGTAGGGATAGAAAAAAAAAAAAAAAGGGGGAGATAGGGAGGCAGGGAGAAGGGAAGCAGTGAAGTGGTTCCCAGGGCAGGAACCCTACTACTGTGGGTGAGTCCTACTAAATAGAGGACTTGGTCGGGACCGAGCACTAAACAAAGGTTATTTTATTTACTCAAAAAGTTATCCCTAGCCCGGGGTGTGCCGGGTTAACGGTCCCTTAGAGTTGGGGGGTGGGTCAAGAGCAAGCTCCTATGAGCACGTGACCTATCACAACCAGAACTCCTATAAGAAATAATCAAACACTAAAGTAATAGTTAACACAAGGAAACCTCTCAGTAAGCCACCATTAACTAAGGGAGGCAATATAAAAACCATAGAAATGACTGGTGAATTAGGACTAAGAGCCAAAACAAAATATAACAGTGCAGCAGGACATGTATACTTCACAGTTCCACCAGAAATTGCATCAGGTTGGCATGTCAGAGGAGGGTCCCGGAGAGTCTTCCGCCAGCGGGCTCAGCTGCAGTTTCCGCAATAGTAGCCGGCCTTCATCTAGTGTCTTGACGCACAGCTGCTTGCCATTCGCTTCGACCAACAGACGAAAGGGGAAACCCCACTTATAGCGATAGCCGTTTTCCCGAAGCAGGGCTGTGATGTCTTTCAGCTCCCTGCGCTTTGCCATGGTAGAGGGAGCTAGATCCTGAAAGATTTGAAGTTTGGAATTCTCAAACAGGATATGGGGTTTAGCTCTGCTGGCCGCTGTGATCTGCTCTTTGGTCTTGAAAGAAAGGAGCCTGAGGATAACATCCCTTGGTGGCTCAGAGTCCGATGGTTTAGGACGCAGCGCTCGGTGAGCTCTCTCTATCTGAATAGGTTGGGAGGCCAGTTCAGGAACCATGTATTCAAACAGGCGTACAAGATATGGCTGAAGGTCCTTCCCCCCGATCGATTCCGGAATGTTGCGCACCCGCAGATTATTCCTGCGTTCCCGATTTTCCAGATCCTCATTTTTATCTTTCAAGAACTCCAACTCTCTGCTCAGGTAGACCATGTCCTGCTCCATGTCGTCTTGGCGCTTAGCTATTTTGGCATTCTTTTGTTCCAGTGTAGAGGTACGCTGATGGAGAGAAGAAATGTCGGAGCGCAATTCCCCTATAGCTTTCTGCAGCTCGGACGAAAAGGAGTTTTTCAAGTCTAGGAGCATGGTCTGCAGGTCATGAATGTCTTTTTTAGTAGAAGGTGTAAAGTCCATGTCCTCTTCTTGCTCTATGTCCGCTGATGTGTCAGAGGCAGCCTCTGTAGACTTGTCTTTTCGAAGAAAGTGCTGGGTAATTGCTGGAGCACTTCGTTTTTGGTTGCGTGATGGCGTTTTATGCATGATCCTTCTTAGTTAAGTAGTAAATTGATGCAGAAAGAGTGAGTTAAGAGGACTCCTTGTGGCGCTTTAGGAGCACTGGGTGTGGGGGGTAGTCACATTAGCACATGAGGGTCTGTGGATACAATTCTTTCTTCAGGCCCACTTACAGGTACGACTCTGTGCGGTGGCGCGGGGCAAAAATAAAGGCTGGTGCAGGTAGACAGCAGAATGCAGAGGGTGGGGTCTTTAGGGAGTCACAGGTTCCTGGCAAGGGGGCCCAGCAGGTCAGGGGGGCTCTGCTGAAGAAATAATGTCCAGCTGGAGTTTGGCAAGCTGTAAATGACAGGAGAGGGCTGTGAAAAGAGGCTGCTGTTTGTTGTCCCTGCTATGTGGTGTCAGAGGGTCGTTGCTCTTCAATCCACCTCCAGATAGTGGGAGAAGGCAGGTAAGATGGCCGCTGCCCCTCCCTGTATAACTGCCACGTGGGGGCCTGAAACCAAGTCCAACAGGGGGAATTCCCAGAGGACCAGGCAGCGCTGTGGGGCACTTAAAACAGAGATCCAAAGGGCCTTGACTGATGATCAGTGTCGCATTGGAGGCAAACAGCAGATCAGGCCTCCTTCCATAATGCTGCTAGGCCTCTACACCTCCCGTGCGCCCTCCGGACACCCGCCGCATCTCCCTCACCTTCCTCCTCCGCAGTGTCTTCCGGGGAGCCCAGGCACGCCATCCGCACTACGAGGGCCCCGTCCCACTGTCCTCCCAGTCCTGCAGGAGCGCCGGGAGCCGCCAGTGTCAGGTAGGCCCGAACGTTCCGTTAGGCCGCGGTGTTGCGCAGCCGCGGCAAGTCACCGGACCCGGGTCCAACGATGCAGGGGTAACAGAGGGGCAGAGAGGGATCCCCCCAGATGAGTCCGCTGCTGGCAAAAGGAAGCGGGGTCCCCAAATAACGAGGCACGGTCCGGAGCTCCCTCAACATGCGACCGCTCACAAGCGCCTCCAGGCCACGCCCCCCCATTAGTGAAATTTTGATCAAGACTAATAAAGTTTACTTTTTACGAATTTGGAGATTGTATATATAAATGGTGGAGATAAGAGTGCCTACCAGAGGAAACTGTGACAGCATTTCTTGTCTAAGGGCAGTCTTTTGTGGTATTAATTTCTTCAGTGCACTGGATCTTTACTTTACTTTCACATGGCATCAAATATGTTGGAAAAACTATGCATAGTTTAAATTTGAGATTTTTGAGAAGTCCAGAAAAAAATCCAGAAAAAAGTGCAGAATCTTTGTCTTTCTAGATGTGTGCCAATACAATGAGGGAAATTAAAAGTCCATTACTGCGGACTGTGGACTTCTGAAACTAAAGTAGCTGTGACAACCTCCAAGTATATTTGCATTCCTTAATGTTTCTTTGGCAAGTCTACTGTTTGAACAGGTTCTTCATTAGTGATGATGACCATATTTTTTATGTTTTTAATGTTTAATTTCTTTATTTTTAATACAAATTTTATATATTCTATATTAAAATTTAGTTACTTTTTAGAATAAGCGCTCTTTTTTCTTTTTCTTTGTTTTTATCTGTGATTGGAACAATACAGTTTTCGTTAAGGGAGCTATTATCCAAGTGCAATTATACATGCGATGATCATTACTTTCCATTCAACTTCTGGACGCTAGCGCTCTTGGTTTCTAATCTTTGTTTAGTGGAATAATTTTCTGACTGTTGTCCATAAAATTACTGACCATTTACATTCAGCAACAGCATGTAAAACTTTGCAGCAGCTAAAGGAAAAGTTCCATTTGCCATTACACCAACTTAAGCAAGAGGTAGCAATTAGGTTGAATTCTTCCCTTTATATGCTTCAGCGGCTGGGGGATGTTATCTTAGTCCAGCAAACTGGAGATTAATCTCAGGTTTTATGCAAGATACTGAACCATTTGAATACAGTTCAGATGCTGCTGTAACGGTGGTATCTGGAGGCCTGCAACCCACAGAACAGGACCCACCCCAGAGGTTCTTACCAGATCCTGAGAACTGCGGTGAAGACACAGCGTTGTCCCTCTCCAAGTCCCAGGCGTGATGTTCTCTAAGGCTGCAAAGGAAATAACACAGTTAATATCCTGTCGGCACCTAGGGAAAACCTGTTCTAGGGTCTTTAGGCCACGGGTGAGGAAATGGTCGTCACTGGCCAAGGCCTCAGACATCCTCTTTTCACCAAACACTGGCAAGTGGACGGAACCTTACCCATGTCTACAGGTTCCCTCCGCACCCATGGGAGACACCCATGGGAGACACAAACAAACAGGGAGATATACTCACCACAGAAGCTTGTCACCTTGATTGAAGGACCTCTCACCGGTTGTCTCTCCTCCAAGGGACCAAACTTATCTGCCTATTCACATGCTGTGGCCTAACCGGAGCCTATCGCCTAACTTCCAGGAGCCTAGTTTCTACCTGTCCCAGGGCCTAGCGCCCTGCTAACCAATAGTCTAGTGCCCCTCTACCTAATAGGGCCTGTGCCCTATTACATTATAGGACCTAATGTCCTCTTCCAGGAGGAGCCAACCCACCTCAGTGCCCTGGTGGTCCAGTGGTGTGGTGGAGCCTGGACTGGAAGATAACATTGGCAGCAGTGGTATTGGTCATTGCTGGGCCCCCTTACCAGGGCCCCACATGGTGCTGCTTATTGCCTAGAGGATGGCTACATGGGGTAAAAGGGCACAACACTGATATCGGTCTTGCTTGTTGCCCAGGGATGGGGCGATTTTCTCCCTGGTGGTCCAGTGGGGGCTAATCAGTGCCCAAGTTTATCTCTCCATGCAGGATAAGAGACAATGGAGGCCAAGTGGAGCTTTTATGCACAAGGGCACTCCACTGTCTTTTTTGCGGTCTTCTTGCGGGGCCATTTCCACACCACCCAGCTCTTCAGTCTCCTCTTCAGCCACTTCTGGCTCTGTCCCACAGGTTGGTAAACTTCTTTCAGCTGCTTCTGGCCTCCCTGGGGAATCCAGCACACAGCTCCTCTAAGTCCTATCTTCGGCCTCTTCCGGCCACTTCCTCCTTCTCCCAGTCCATGCGAGACTTTATAAACCCTGCCGCAGGGGTGGATGGGAGGGGGGATGTGGTGAGCTCTGATTGGCTCACTGTACTGTCCTACACCAATATGGCTGCACCATGTGACCGGATTTCATCCAATTAGAATTGATCGACCGCCAGCCGGGTCTCCTAGTGCTACCGCACTGCCGTCCCCTGCTGCACCTCCCATAGTGCCAGCATCAGGCAGATTTATCCCCTTAATTAAGCTGATGGAGAAGAAGCTAGAAACACTGAAGAAGTTTTTTGCTTTCTTATAAGTTAGTGAAGACACTGATCACTTTAGAATATAGACCAGGGCTTGAAGTGAGATAGTATACCAGGGTATGAAGCAACAATAAAAATAACAAAGACAAAACAAGGAACAGAGCTAGATAATCTACAGGTTATAAAAACTGCAGAGTACAGCTACAAACAGGTACTGTATCAGAGAGAGCACTAAACACAAAGCAGTAGTAACCAAAAATACTAGATGCTGGGGCACTGAGGTAAACTGAATACAAAATACAAGCATAAACAAATACAAAAAGGAATCAGAGTAACAGAACACACTGGATGCTAGAACACAAAGAATATCCAAATGCAAAGATACAAATGAACATAAACACATAAAGAGAACACAGGGTGAACGGTGCACAGGACAAGAGAGAGAAATTTCTATATGAGCAGGCTGACCAGGTGCTAAATAATAAACTAATAATAAAAGACTTCAACAGGAGCACTAATTCCCTTAGGGGTGAGACAGGATATACATAGTGTAACAAACAGAGCCCAGAGCCAATGATAACACTGGCCCTGATTCAGACTTAACAGTGCTTTTAGAATGCATGCAATAGCAAAGGTCTGCACTTACGTGGCAAATGCACTCCCATGACACTCCCCTCTGACAGACAGAATTTAGTTGACTTTCGCGTGCTATAGCCCTACCTCAACCTCTCCGTGTGTATCGTGTGGACGTAGTGCTTGGATGTGCGGAAGTGCCTTAACCCAGCCCATACTGTACAATTTAAATGCTTCCCCCAACCCACATTATGTATTTTTCCACATACAGTGCATTGTCACGCCCTGTGATACGGCGGTCATGTGTGGAATTCAACAATGCACGTAGTGAGATCCGATGTGTAACATCTGTCACATGCATGTGCAGGTCGCTAAAAAACGCCAACATACCTACATGGCATGCGTAGGTTTGCAAACGTAATTAAGTCTGAACACGGCCCATTATCACAGACTTGGGCTCTGTAACAGAGCCTCTGTGAAACAGTGGGCCTGATTCACACTTAAGAAGCTTCTGTTTCTTAAGTGCGTATTTTGCTGAAATGATCTACTACGCAGTAGGTCATTTACGCTATCTACAAAGCAGCTCGGTACGTAGATAGCGTCTGTGCAGTCTTTAAAAGACCGCACGGAGTACTTTACGAAGAAAGAGGTGTAATGCCGCATCGGGGGGGGTTCTTAGTGGGAGGGGGGAGGGATTTAGATTAGCTGGGGAGGGCAGGGGAGAGGCAATATCCATATGGACATTGTACAAAGACATAAGGTAATGGGGGGCGGGTTAAGGGCTGGAAGAGTGAGCAAGGTGCGGATCTGCCCGCATCTAACTCACTCTTCACTGTGAATCAGGTCCAGTGACCCTATTGTGCTAATAAAAATTCTAAAATACCTAGCGCTTGGTAAACCAACAAAATATCAACTAGAAAAAGGGGGACATCAGTCTGTTGTTAAGGGCAATGAGCAAATAAATAAATTGAGGCATCAATAAATTAAAATAGGGCAAGATTAAAAAACTAATAAAACCGTAAGATACAAATCCCGGATTGAACAGCAGTAAATAAATAGATATCAATTAATAAAATAGGCAATAAACGATTGGATATCAATTAATAAAAATAGGGCAAAATTCTTAGGGTTTCAGCATGTAATAAAACCAAATGATAGCAATCAATACAAGTCCCGGACTGATCAGCACTTATCTAAACAAATAATCACATAGACGACTGAATGATTGGCAGGCAGTATTAGGGGAGAGGTTTCTTGGTTAAAACTGCAGTCCCATCCTCGGTGAATTATTCCTCCGTCCCATGTGGGAGAAAACAGATAGAGAAAAAACCATGTGTAGTATGTCAACAAAAGTCAATTTATTACAATACATACACTGAAAAATAAATTAAAACGAACTTGACCCAAACAAAATCCCCTAACCACCACCCCGCGTACCAGATGTCCGTGTTGGAAAAGGAATAAGCTCAAGTCCCCTTCAAAAGCGACCCGGGTTTCCGATTCGGAGCTGTGGGAAATGATGTCCTGGAATCCGGCCCCGGAGTGGTGTAGAGAGTCGGCTCGGCAAGTGTGCTCACCTCTTGACGCCTTTTTTTTAATGGGCATACTTACCCTTTCATGTTTTTTCATGTTTTGGACCCGTCGCACCTGCTGCACTAACCAGAGAGGTAAGTAACACTCTCTAGGAACTTTTAGGTGTAGGCTCTGGAGAAGGGAGGATTAAGGTAATAAAACGGGAGGGTTACAGTCATGCAAGGGGAGGGTTAAGGTTAGGTGAGGCTGTGGGTATGGGAGTCTTAGGGTTAGGCTACAGGGAGGGGAGTCTTAGGATTAGGCTGCAGGGAAGGGAAGGTTAGGGTTAGGATAATGAAAGAGGGGGGTTAGTGTTAGTGTCATGGAAAGGGATAGGTTAGGGAAAGGGTTGGAGTAAAATTTTAACTTACCATTGACTTACTCCCGTCCAGAAGTATAGTAGTTTTATTAAAATCCAGTACAATATGTTTTTAAAAAAAGGATATAGTGTTATCATTATTAAAATAAATTGTCTGTAAATTAAAAAAACATAGTTGTATATATATATATTATAAGTGTTATAAGAAGGTCAGTGCAAAAGAAGATCAATTTCAGCATTCACTAATAACTGAGGGCTGGACCCAGACTTAAGGATCGGATCTCTGAGCGCCGTGACATACTGGATCTAGCCTTCCATAAGATACGAAGAGATGCCACCCCCATCACTTGTACAGACAGACAAAGGGTCTTACCTTCTGTGCAGTCCTCCCTTAAAGTGAGACCGACGTGGAAGTCTGCATAATGGAGAGGGTACTTAGTGTGCCCTCACTGTACTATCTATATACTTCTCTCTACCATAAAGTGGAAGCATTTCCCACTCACCATTATGCCCTACCACTGTATATGGTCCCAGGGTGGAATTCACCGGAACATCCAGATCAGTCCTGGAAATGCACGCTTGCTTATGTGTTGTTAACAAAAAGAGGCCATTCTACAATCCTAGCCATCGGAAAATGCCTCCGTATCATAAATCTGGATCTGGTCCTGAATTCAGAAAGATATTTATGGTAACAGTTACTCAAGGCTAAGGTATGTCTTAGGTTAAGTTAGGTTTTTGTGTTCATTTCCTCTAGAGAGTATATAATATAAAACATTTATTTTTCATCTTGTACAATTGACCAAGTATATGCTGTGCAAGCTCGGTAATGGATATGATGCAGGGTCCTGAAGTATTTATCTAAATGTTCTTACTGTCACTCCTCATTTTATTGAGCCAAGGAATTAAACACAGGCATAGAGCTGCTGACAGCCTGCTAAAGCATTAGTAAGCTTCATATTGGATGCAGAAGCTTACTTACCACTAATGCTATCTGGAATCAGTCTCTCTGGCATTGTGGCTGACATCTTGAATCAGTCTCTGAGGAGCTGTTGACCATCTTAGATTTCCTTGTGTTGGAATGTAGCAGCCATCTTGGCTCAATGTTCGGAAGCACTCCAGTGTCCATGCCAAAAAAATATAAGCATTTGTTTTTAAATTATTAAACTTCTAGAACATTTTTGAGATATTCAGAGTTAAACATGCTTTTTAAGGCTTTTATTTCTTTGTAACTACTTTTTCTAAACATTTTGTTTTAATAATTATTCATTATAAACAATACTTTGAAATAGTGCTTTACATTCTTCTTCTTCTCTGAAGTATATTCTGTCTCAAATACACCACAAAGTAAGTATTAGTGTGACTTTCTCAAATGGTAATTTTATTTTTATGTCTGGTTCTGAAATTCATGAAAATCAATGAACTTTTTAGTCAAGTGTTTCATTTACATTTGATTCAATTAAGTGATGTATGTCAACAAAATAAAGTTGTCATATCTATTGACCAGTTCCAGTGGACATCTGATGCCAGGTCCTATCAACAGCCTGGCATGTCTTGGAGGACACTACCTTAAGATTTCTATACCATTCCGTAAAAAGAGGGCCGTTCTTATGTATCACTTAAAGACTGAAACCAGTACTATTTAAATGCCTTTCCCCTCCCTCTTTAATGAAGTGCTACTGTTTTCTAACCTGTCCTGTCTGCCGTCAATTATTTACCAGACAGAATTCTGGATCCAAAGGATGCAGGTCTGTCCTTGTAACATAGTGCTTGCACGTATATTGCTTACCAGAAGGGGGGCATTTTCCAATCTAGTTATTGGAAAATGCCCCTTTGTAGTAAATCTTGATCCAGTTCTATATTATTATTATTTATGAAAATACTTTTTTGTATTCCAGCTTTATAGAAAACTTTATGGATCCAGATGCAAACACAAACTGATACACAAGTATACCATGTTGTATACAGACACAGACAAGTACAATATAGGCACATTTTGCAGATATGATCCTATCCCCAGCAATCCCAAAATATCTGTATAATGGAAATGGTGGTTATGCTTCCTGCAAATGTACTGAAAATAAAGTCACAATAGAGGACTGTGCTTTGAACACCATCCTTCCGATTAAATTACTCATTTAAATAACTGAAACATTATAAAGCATTAAAACCAGTGCTGGAATCTGTAATAGAAAACTAAACAAGATAAATCTGGCTAGTGCTAAGTGTGAGACAGTAAAATATAAAGGGAAACACATATCGCTGCTGTTTACACCTTTATTTACATGACAAAATATGTTAAAGTTAACGCACATAAAACCATATAATCAGCAGATTACCATAATAATAATTTTAAACAATTGAGTCAATGATGGATAATGAATTTATAATGAATTTATAAACTCAAGTGTAATATTATAATGCAGAGTGTTTAGTGTACTTCTGACACATCAGTGTTCACTCTGCAAACTTCCCTCACACATACGGCGCTTCCCTACGCAGGACCCTACCTTAACTTTTATGTACCTGCCCAGTGGAAAATGGGGCCAGGGTGTAAATGAAGATCGTCTCCCAGGCCTTTATTGTAAAATTTTAATTCCTCACCCGCACACCACTTACACGCTGTACACATGGTTGGTCGTCCCACCCTGCCATCAGAAAAGTTTCCGGTACAGATGCCTGGATCATGAGGACCCAGATCTGTGCTGGAAGCCTTAAACTCACGCATGCGCAGTGCAGAAATGTGGCCATTTTATGCACACAGAATACAGAAAACAGGCACATAATCACTCAGAGGTAGATGATAACAGAACCTTAATCTTTCAGAATTACTTGGTGAATATGCTGATGAATGGTAGACTTGGACTGGGACTGGCTAGATGCAAAATACCATGAGTATAACTGCATAGGTTTTTTAATGTATATAACATACATTAAGCACTGAAGACCATTGTGGTGCTGGTCAGGAGAGCAGAGTGGTGCTGGAGAGTGGGCATTTTAGCCTTACATGTTTTAAACAAATGGTGTCGGATCCAGAATTACAAAATGTGGTTGTTTTTCACACTATGTGCAGCAATTGGTCACATTTATGCACTGTGTATACCACAGTTAAAGGTTTGCAGCATAGATCTGCATCCTAATGATCCAGGCATTCATGCTGAAAGTCTTGCTGACAGCAGGAGGGATGACCCGCTATGCATACAGCATGTACATATGGTGGGAGGGGGGGATGATAATCGTTCAGAAAGGACTTGGCTAAGCCCTTATGATCCTTCCTAATACACCAGCCACATTTTCCATGGGGGCTGGTGCGTAACATTTAAGGTAGTGTTCTGGGTAAAAAAGTTCTTACTTGTGAAGGGAATGGTCAAAAACTGACGTTTGGTCTTATGAAAGAAGAGAGCAAAGTAACACAATGGGCTATATTTACCCAAAAAAAAATTTCCCCCGAAGGGAAGCTGCTTCAGTCTCGCCTGTGTTCGCGGCGAGCCTGGCAGCTTCCCCTTTAAAATTTACTAATACTCACCCCTCCGCCGAGGTCCCTCGAAGTCCCTCGAAGCGCTCTGTCCGCCGCGGCGGCACTTCATATCGAATGAAGT
>WWET01001066.1:345058-358250 GCA_011038615.1 Limnodynastes dumerilii
TGAAAGAGGCTTCAGCAAAGACAGACAAGGCTGAGGGTTACTATGGGACAAGACCTGCTTGATGCCCTTATGATCTTGTCTATGGAGCGAAATCTTTTAAAACTAGTTCAGTTTCAAGATCTACTAGAAATTGTCCATGAGAGAACCCCACTGATGAGAACCTTGTTAACTGCTTGAGCGACCTTCAATTTTATAAGCTCTTTAGTTTGGCTTTAGTTTCTTCTGCATTTTATTTTTACTGTACCAAAGAGGAAATTTTTTTAAATGTTGGTTTTCTGATCAATCTGGTCACATAAAAATTACTAAAGTTTTAATATTTAGCATTAGTTAATATTTGTTTAGTAATTGACTTTTTGAAAAGGATTATTATTATTATTATTATTATTATTATTAATGATGGAATTGTAAGACATACATGTAAAAGTTTTACATTCTCTTTATAATAATAATTTTTATTAATAATGCAAGTTATTGTTACATAGTTGATGAGGTTGAATAAAGACACCAGTTCATCAAGCTCAATCTCCTGTGATCCCTATCTTTATATTTGAAGTTAATCCATATGAAGCAACCTCCAAACTGTTGCAAACAGAAAAAAATAAAATAAAATAAAAATCCCTGCTAACCCATGATGGCCGTCCTATTTCACCCAGGCTACACTATTGTCCTTTATTTAAATTTGCGGTCCTGGTAACCCTGGATGTCCTTTTCTGCTAAAAATGTATCTAATCCTTTCTTAAACATATCAAGTGAGTCTGCCATCACAACCTTTACTGGCAGTGAATTCCACATCTTGACTGCCCTTACTGTAAAGAACCCTTTCCTTTGCTGGTTGTGAAACTTCCTTTCCTCTAACCTTAGTGGATAGTCCTTGGGGTAAAAAGTTCCTTTAAAAGTTCTCTGTATTGACCCATTATGTATTTGTATATAGTAATCATATCTCCTCTTAGACGCCTCTTTTCTAAAGTAAACATGTCTAAACTGGCTAGCCTTTCCTCATAGTTCAATGACTCCATACCCTTTATCAATTTTGTCGCCCTTCTCTGAACCCTTCCATGTCTTTTTATGGATTGGTGCCCAGAACTGAACTGCGTATTTGCAATGAGGCCTCACCAATGATTTCTATAGTGATTACACAGTCTTCCCTTGCATCTATGCCCCTTTTCATGCATGCTAATACTTTATTGGCCCTTGCAGTTGCTGCTTGACATTGAGCACTATTACTAAGTCTATTGTCCACAAGCACTCCCAAATCTTACTCCATTAAAGATTCTCCTAAATTTACCCCATTTAATTTATAGATTGCATGCTTGTTTTTGATCCCTAAATGCATAATCTTACATTTATCTATGTTAAACCTCATCTTCCATTTGGCTGCTCAATCCTCCAGTTTATTCAAGTCCCTCTGCAGAGACGCTACATCTTGTTCAGATTCTATTACCTTAAATAGTTTAGTGTCATCTGCCAAAAAGGAAACCTTGCTCTCTAAACCATCACCAAGGTCATTAATATATATATTTAAAAGGAGTAGTCCCAGCACAGAACCTTAAGGTACACTGCTTAAAACTTTTGACCAATTAGAAAAAGTTCCATTTATCACAACTCTCTGTTCCCTATTCTCCAACCAGTTTTTGATTTAAGTACAAATGTTGTTTCCTAGACCCAGTTCCCTTATTTTGTGGACCAATCTATTGTGTGGCACTGTGTCAAAGGCTTTTGCAAAATCTAAGTAGACCACATCTACTGCACTACCCTGGTCTAAGTTCAAACTAACTTTCTCATAGAAGCTAATTAGGTTAGTTTGGCATGACCTATCTTTCACAAATCCATGCTGATTCCCACTAATAATCTTATTGCACATCAAGAAATCCTGTATATTATCCCTTAGTATACCTTCCAGCAGTTTTCCAACTATTGATGTCAGACTCACAGGTCTATAATTACCCGGTTGTGATCTTATTCCCTTTTTAAACAACGGCACTGCATCTGCTATACGCCAATCCCTTGGTACACAGCCTGATGAAACTGAATCTATGAAAATTAAAAACAATGGTCTAGCAATTTCTGAATGTAGCTCCATAAGAATCCTTGGGTGTATCCCATTAAACACAATTGTTTGTTTTCATCTTATTTCTGTAATGTTTCTGCAATGTATTCCATGTCTGTAATTTTGAATTCTGTGTTGTCTTATCTTTTGCTGCAGGTCTAACAGTAGCAGATTTGGTTATGCCATGGTAAGCAGTTAATGTATACAATGGGTTTGTATTTTTTTATTATTAAATTGTACAGAGGAATAAAGAAAGTTTTACTTCTTTTTTCATATGAGTTTAAAACATCACTAGATCTATATAACATTTTTTTGTATGGTTGTTGTTAAATATATATTTATGGTGTAAATGGAATGTTTTACACAATCAATCTTTACTTTTATTGCAAGTTAAATGATTGTTAATATTATCATTAAATAAAAATGTAAAACAATCCTTATACCATGATGGGGTTAAACTACGGCCTTATGATTCTGTCACCAATAGACTGGTTTTGAGGTGTTTCCACAAATGGTTGCAAATAAAATTGAATTTGACATAGACTATTTCAGTTGGTGGTTTGGCAGGTGTAACAAGCATATTAATCTCTGCTCCTTGAAGTCAGTTGTTATTTGCCATTTTGTCATACTGTATATAAATATGTTACTATTTCTATTACTTGTAAATATGTATGGTCACTAAGGGAAATCTATTTTCAGGGTAGATGTCAGTCTGCGGTTATGCACTGTACATAAGTACACATTCAACCTTTGGTCATTACCAAAGCTCAAGGGAACCCAGAAATGTACATGGGAAGCTTGCCAGCCATTTGAGTTTAGAAGGATGCAGGTTACAGCAGAAGAATTCCAAAAATGCAAAGCTTTCATCTTTTACCATAATGACCACTACCAAATATGACACAAGAGATGAGTCCTTTCAGTGTGATTAAAGTTATGCAATAAACAGCATTATGTCAATAATGTGATTGCTGTTGATTGAGTGGGTCAGTTGAAAAATTATTACCCACTTTACAACCCATTAACCAACATCCATGCACACATTACAGGGACAGACATGCCATTCTTGAAACTTGCTTACTTCAATGCAATTTAGAAGCATTTAACTTTGTCTGGTATTATATGCACTTTTCCCTGATCTGTGTCTGACATGGGTGTGTTGTACATGAAGCCAGCAAGCCATTTCAGCTTCTGTCAGCCTGTGTTGTGATCCCGTGGTGGCCATTTGTTTTTAATGCATTTATAATTATCATTAAAAACATAAGACTTATGATCCAGTTCCCAATATAATTATTATCCTAACTTTTTTCTATATGCTTCAAAAAAAAAAATCTATATTGAGGAAAACAAGAGATAGCAAAGTGCTTCGTGCACAGAAAATATATTGATAAAGTTGAATCATAAAATATTCTATGCCTCAATAATAGTTACCAATGTGTTATTGTTATGAATATTGCTGACAAACAAAAACAATTAACCTTGTTACTGATAAGTATTCTCAATTTAAAAGAAAAATGTAAAAAGTTCTGTTTCTTCTTTCTTGAAGTCTACATAAATGCAGGTCATACAGTCTGCACAGCTAGTGGGGCATTTTGCACAACTGCAGACATCCTGCCTATACTGCTCCTGCTGTGTCTTCTGTATTTATATAGCAGGTATACTTTATATACTTTTGCCATAGAATTTCACAGTCACACAGTCTGTATTACAAGTAAATGTATGGAATGTGCATAATTTGTAAGTAAATACATTTTGAACATTAAACAAGAGTCATACTTATGAAAACATTCCAAGGTGATTTACAATGATAACGTTAAATATCGGCAGTTGTTAGAGAGAAACCTTATCTATGTACTGAGTGGTCAGAACAAGGCATTACAGTTTGTCCTTTATCCTAAATAAATAACACATTGGGGCATAATTTACAGTTTATTTAAATGAATGTATCCACTGAAGTCAAGGAAATAACATGGTAACGTATGATCATGTTCTTCCAGTTGGAGCTTTGCATTCCCACAGCAGAGTGAAGTAGTTTCTACTTTCATCTTAAAATACACCAAAAATGTTAGACTGTATCATTCATCAATATCATTTGTTTTTACATATCCTCTACTTGGAGCTATATGGTTTAGATCATTTTACTATTGTATGTGCTTAATGCAATATTTCATTTAGGTTTGTCTTCATTATTGGCACATCAGTGGCTTTGGCTTTCAGCTCTATGTTAAAGAAGGGAGTCCATCATTACCAGATACTGCGCAAGCTGACATGGAGGACATGCGTTCTTATGGCTATCGGAGTTTTTTTTCTGAATTACGGACCAGCTGATGGTCCATGTGAGTAGTCATTTTCAAAATATGATGATATCCTTACAGTAAATATTTAAAACATGTTGGTCCTGATTTACTAAGCTGTGGTTTTTGAAAAGAGGGGAGAGTTTGCCCCTAGCAACCAATCAGATTCTAGATCTTATTTAACTATTGCATTGTAGAGAATGTCAGCTAAAATCTGATTGGTTGCTATGGGCAAATTCTCCACTCTTTCAAAACCCACAGTTTAATAAATCTGGACCGTTGTGTCACTACAATAATTTTTCACAAAAGAGATTAGGAGGGTTGTAGCACTGCAAAATAGACCATGAGCCAGATTTACTAAGCTGCGGCTTTGAAAAAGTGGAGATGTTGCCTATAGCAACCAATCAGATTTTAGCTTTCACTTTCTTTTTACATACTAGAGAATGTCAGCTAAAATCTGAGTAGTTGCAACATTGTAGCACTACAACATCTCCACTTTTCCAAACCCGCAGCTTAGTAAATCTGGCCCATGGTCTATTTTGCAGTGCTACAATCCTCCTAATCTCTTTTGTGAAAAATTATTGTAGTGACACAACGGTCCAAATTTATTAAACTGTGTAATCTTGTGAAAAAATGATGACTGAAATATCACTAAACATACAAGTTGTCTTTTTCTGCTTTCCAATATAGTTTGGGTAAACTTTAAATGTGTGTTATATATGAAGGTTTAGTTCATTGTTATATTGCTGATCTGAAATATTTCAGTGTTTTATCAGCAATGTTATTGGTCCTGATGATTCCAACAAGAATTTCTGGTTAAACAATCTTCTAAGATTTATATTCAATTTCAATTGAAATAGAGAAATTCATTGTATATTCTTTCTCACCAAATTTTCCAACTGGGTCAGTGATGATGGAAAATAAAGTCTGAAGTTATGACACAGATTTATCCTTTTACTCACACCAGTGTACAGTAGTTCTTCCAGTGTGCTTTGGAGCATGGTCTTTATGAATGATAAATGTCACTGTTAGCCTCAGTACATTATGCCTCAGAACATTGCACATCCAAGGAAATTGTGAAAGGACTAATTGCTTAAGGATACCTGAGCTGTCTGTAAATTATTGTATCTTTACCTATGAATCTATTTTATAACATACAACTACCTTATATTTAATAACCTCATTTTAAGGTTCGATGTAAAGCAAAAAAAATTTATTGAATAGATTTCAGATAAAATTAACCATTTGTTTCCTTTTATTGAAAACAATTGTGTAAAATAATGGCTACACATGTTTTGATCATCCAGTTCAAATAACTACTGTATTTAAATTCACGGCAATATCCATTTCTTCTTAAAAATGGCAAATACCTTCAAACTCCAGCCCCTTAACAATAGTTATTAGACAAAATGTCAGTTTGGAGTTCCACCACTCATCTAGATGGCCATCTCATAATGAATAAATTAATAAATTTAAAAAGATGAGTGTAGCTTTGGACAGAATATGGAGAATGCCAGCCCTGATTCACAGATAAGTAAGGATGCCAACTTTTGTACATTACATACGGAAGTCGACATAAAAATTGTACCATTACCATGTATCATTATTACTGTAACGGAGTGCAACCAACTGCAACAAATCAGAGCACCCTGCATGGGGGAGTGCCCACCCCCCATACATAGATACACATAGGGAGTGGGCTAATGCATGCAAATTGTACAGTAATGGCTTGGCTTAGCCCTTACGTACAATTCAGTATCCCACAGGGCAGGGTTTCCACATGGGTTACTTAGGGTAGGGTTCCTTCATGTGGATTCACTATCCTTATGTAGGAGAGCAGGGGAAGTGCCCTATTCTCCTACATGTGGACCTCTGAATCACAAAATAAAAATAAACTTAAGTATGATCACCTGCTAATCACCTGGCACTGAGTTACATTTGAAACTGAGCAATGGCTGCAGAACAGACAAACGGCTGCTCAGCTTAATATTTAAGTCAACACCAGGTGATTCAGGGTAAGGGAAACAGTGCTAGTCTGTGCCGCCAACCCAGCCTGATACCTTAGGCGGCTGATCCAGAACTACTTTTACAACTTTTTAAGGGTAAAACATGTGCAAGTGTAAACCTGAATACAACCACGTTGTAATGTGAAGGGAGGCAAATTTAAACTGTGAATACAGAACTAGAATTGAAAGGTGATGTTTCCTAGATTAACCCTAATTGATAGATTAAACATAAAGCTATGTAATATGTGAGTTCTATGTGCAAAAGTAAAGCATTTTCCCTGCATGCAAAAGAATTTAAATTAATTACATGTTTGCCGATTCTCACGGAATCCTGGGAGAGCACCCTTTTTTCCCAGAGACAAGCTCAGCTGAGCCATGCCTCCCAATTGTCCCGAGAGAGTAGACTTATTTTTAATATGCGGCAGTGGCTTTTCACAGAGCGCAGTACAGGTAATACAGGGCTCCTACGGGAGCCCTATATGACCAATCCTGTTACTGAATGTACCCTTGAATGGCAGTGACCGTGTAACCCTAAGTTACACGGTCACTGCCATTCAAGTAAAGAGATTTGGTTCTATAGGGCTCCCGTAGGAGCCCTGTATCACCAGCAATCCCATGACCACAGAGCAGACGCCAGGGAGAGCCGGACAGTAGTGCTGCGGAGGAAGGCAGAAGGCATCAAAGGTAAGTGAGAAAATAAATAAATGGACTGGCATAGAGACTGGCATTAAGGGGCAGATATGGAGGCTGACATAATGGGCAGATATGGAGGCTGACATTAAAGGGCAGACATGGAGGCTGACATTAAGGGGCAGATATGGAGGCTGACAATAAAGGGGCAGACATGGAGGCTGATATTAAGGGGACAGACATGGAGGCTGACACTATGGGGAAGTCTGAAGAATACAGGGGAGTATGGGGAAGTCTGGAGAATACACAGGGGAGTATGGGGAAGTCTGGAGAATACACAGGGGGGTATGAAGAAATCTGGAGAATACAGGGGCATATGGGGAAGTCTGGAGAATACACAAAAAGTATGGGGAAGTCTGGAGAATACAGGGCAGTATGGGGAAGTCTGGAGAATACACAGGGGCATATGGGGAAGTCTGGAGAATACAGGGGAGTATGGGGAAGTCTAGAGAATACACATGGGAGTATGGGGAAGTCTGGAGAATACAGGGGAGTATGAGGAAGTCTGGAGAATACAGGGGAGTATGGGAAAGTCTGGAAAATACAGGGGAGTATGGGGAAGTCTGGAGAATACAGGGGAGTATGAGGAAGTCTGGAGAATACAGGGGAGTATGGGAAAGTCTGGAGAATACAGGGGTGTATGGGGAAGTCTGGAGAATACAGGGGAAGTCTGGAGAATACAGGGGAAGTCTGGAGAATGGATGGGGAGTAGGGGAAGTTTGTAGAATACAAGGGAGTAGGAGGAAGGTGTGGAGAATACATAAAATCACTCTAATACGCCCCTATGCTTTTTACTTTTCTCCCTGAAGTGATTTTTCAAAAGTAGGCAACTATGATTAATTATCACCCCTTGCATTACATAATGGTTTGGCTGAGCTGTACACTTGCACTTGTTTTGCCCTTGCCCCCAAACTCTGGATCAGCCCCTGAGTGTGGTTATCCCACCACTGTACATATCTAATGCTACTACACACCTATACAGGCTTATTATTATCCAGAAGGCAATGCTGCACTGACGGAACCTTAGTACACTAGCTCAGCCAGTTACCTTTGCATATTATAGCAATGTCCTACACGTGGAAAAATAATGTTTTAAACCTTTTGGTCAGGGTAACCTGCGTTTTGTTGACACACAGATCTAGCTTAGTCCAATTCACTACAGTTATTGATGTCACAAACATGTGCTATGGCTTGTGTAATCTCCTCCCATCCACACATTTTCTATAATTAGACCACAAAGCCTGAGTGTAACTTAATACTATCCTGATTAAACATTAGTTTAGTTGTACAAACATTTAGCAGCTTGGTCAATCTCATTTCCATTTGGCTATGCATTGCAAGTTGCACAGTCATGCCTTAGAACAGGGATATTATCAAAATCTGGCCACTCCAGTATGTCTGCTCCCTGTGTAACCATCTTTCTAAAGCAAGGCAATTTGCAGAACTAACATTTAGTGCGATGAGACATTATGTCCGGAATGCACTAGAGGGAAAATAAATATTATTACTGATAATGTATTTACTGTAACATTCTCTGTTTTCGGTGTCTTATTATACAGCGTTATTGCTTTGTCTGTTATTCACTTTTTCCAGAATTAGTCTAAAAGCTTTTGTAATTTTTAATGAACTATTTTCCATGCGAGCCACATAGTTGAAATAATAGCATGGTATTTCGACAGTCTTTCTTACTTCCAACCTTGAGCTATCTAGTCCAAGACTAAGTTAGCATGACAAAGAGAAGCCATACACTGTGGTTCCTGCTGTGAAGATAATACCAATTAACCCCAATCTTTTTAGCAGACTGGGGGTAATAATAAAGTCTAATAAGCCTAGATATACTTGTTTACTATAATCAGTGCTCTTTTTGTATGAATAAAGTGACAGTACTCAAGTAGGAAAGTAGCTATGGGGCTAATCCTCAGGAATGGTCACTAGGGGAATTATGCATGCCGATTGCCCTTCAAGAAGGTTGTGCGCACAACCTTCTTACGCTAGTATAGTGCCCAGCGTACGTAACGTACATTACATATACTGGGTGTTACGTAAAAGGGGCTGTCCCCCCTTTTATGTTTGCCATATCCAGAGGCATTGGAATGGGGGAAGGGGGAAAAATTTACGAAGGCGACATGGTCTGGGCAGGCGAGCACCTGTCAGTTTCCAGAGCCGGCGCTCCCTGCTATGCACACTGCAGCGCTCTTGGTCCCACCCCTTTTTACCCAGGGACTCCGCAGTCCTGTGTAGCTTCCATCATGACGCTGACATGACTGTGATGTCAGCATGTTTACTGCAGAGAGAGAGCACCGCAGACAAGAGGAAACGACGAAGAAGGATGAGACAGGTAAGACTTGTATAAAGAAATATTTTAATAAATTGCCAAAGGTTCACAAAGTATGGGACAGAAATAGGGGGGAAGCAATGGGTAGCTACAAGCAGGGAGCAGAAACACCAGATGGGCACACAAAGAGGGGACAGAAACAATGGTGGATAAACAGAGGGGCAGAAACAATGGATGGACATAAGGGGGGGCAGAAAGGCTACATGGACACACAAAGAGGGAGCAGAAACAATAGATGGAAAACAAGAGGGGGCAGAATAAATGAATGGATGGATAAACAGAGGAGCAGAAACAACGGATTGCCATAAGGAGGTTTCAGAAATGCTACATTGGCTCACAATGAGGGGGCACAAACAATGTATGGATATAAGGAGGGGCAGTAAGGCTACATGGGCACACAAAGTGGGGGCAGAAACAATGGATGGACACAAGAAGGGGGCAGAAACAATAGAGGGACATAAGGAGGGGGCAGAAAGGCTACATGGGCACACAAGAAGGGTGCAGAAACAATGGATGGACATGGAGTGGGCACACAAGAAAGGGGCAGAATTAATGGATGGAAACAAATGGGGAAGAAAAACATACACAGAGCAAAACAAACCTTTAATTAAGACGGAAAAACCTGCAAAAAAATAAAACATAAAGTCTCTCTGTTGGGTTTTGGGCACTAGGATGTATTCTGTATTCGATTGTGGTCACTATAAATCTCTTTTTATTGTATTGAGAAGTTAATAGATTAGATGGGGCAAAAACATACCGGTAGGTTAATTGGCTGTTGACTAAATAAACCCTAATGTATATATGTGTTAGGGACCTTAGTATGTAGGTCTTATAGGGACAGGGACTGATGTGAATGTAAATGTGCTGCAGACAATTTGTGGTGCTATATAACTAAAGGTTAATAATAAAAATTATACCTCATTTACATTATTGTGGAAAAGTTCTGAAGTAAAAATTTTTTGCTAGGGGGGCACCAGCCAAAATCTTGCCTAGGGCATCAGATTGCCTAGGACCAGCCCTGGGTTGACCACACCCCTAATGGCTTGACCACGCCCAGAACAAGTCAGCCACGCCCCTTTGGCAGCGTACCTCCACTCCGCGGCGGCACAAATACAGTTGCTACACAACAAAGAGGAGGGGGGGGGAAGCCTAGATGAGAGGGGGTGCCAGTGGGAGGGTTAAATTCTCACCCCCCCCCAAAAAAAAAGATGTGACGCCCCTGGCCGTATCTCCACCATATAGGCGGATATAGGCATTTAAATTAGGGCTCGGGGGAGGGAAGAAGTATTACGACAAGGTCGCATGCAGTCCCCACTATGCTGCCGGCCGTAACGATCTTGGGCGCCCATAATGCGCCCGTAGGTCTGGATCCGGCCCTATTTGAGTAGGTATGTGAGTAACCTTACTGGGATGCTGAAAAGGTGAAGGTAATGAGTACCCCCACAAAAAACACCTGCCTATAACTATTTTAAAATATGCCAATACACTGTGCTTATAAATTGGTTAAAAATGCATGTACAAACCTATGCATTCATAGAGCAATCTAGAAACATTTACATTAATATTCATTCATGATAAAGAATATTCTAATTTCCATGCTAACTGCTTGAAACATTTCATAATTTTTTTCCTACAGGATAAAGCCTGTGTTACTAGCATGCATTTTGAACTCCAGAAATGTGCATTTAGCAATAAAAATAACTACCTCACAGGGGCAGTTTTAAAGAGTGCTCTGAGTATGAGTTCTAAGCGCTTTTTATAAATACATTGCTATCAGCTGTTACCGCTGTCTTAAGCTGACAGCCTCTTGCTGCCAATGGCCCCCCTCTCCCCCAGGCCCCGAAGAAGCTTCACTAACGGTAGTTCTGCCACTGCACTCTTATTATTGTTATGGTAATGTTCCACTGTATATTTATTTATTTAAGCTTGACAAATATACACAAAAGTAGAAAAAAAAAGTAGAAACCTAACATTACTACCAAAAATACATATTACCTATGAATGACTAAATAAGTAAAAATGGGCTAAAAATTGATAAAAAGGTAAATATGTAGAAGTCAGATCCCAATAATATGGCTCCAAAGCACAAGAGGCTTTGGGGTTGATGCAGATCCGTTCTGCGCATGCGCTAGGCAGATGTTGCCGGGCACTGTGAGCGCTGTAGTTACGGACGAGGGGGGCGGGCAGCTCCATAACTACGCTGTAGTTATGGAAGCTGGCGGGGGGGAGGGAGGCTAATTAGGACGGGAGGACGGGATATAGTGTTTAACGCTCCTGTGTGAGTTACGCCAGCTGAAGTTAGGGTAGCCTTCAGCCGCCGTAACTGTGTGTAACTACGCTCACACAGGGGGAGGGACAGGGGGAGTGCACCAGAGTTACGCTGGCCGTACTTATGGTCAGACAGCCAGCGTAGCTCTGGATCTGGCCCTTTATCAGTAATGATATGGCCCAAAATTTAGATTTTAGAATTGTACGAAAACCTGGAAGATGCATAAGCAAAGCTAGCACCAGGACATGATGTTTGCCTTTCATTGGACAGATATGGACATTATGGGGCAGATCCAGACCTACGGCCTCCCGTTCTTTTACGCTTGCCGTGAGCATAAAAGCGCCCTTTAGTACTTACTGCACATGCACGCGGCAGATGTTACGCAGCGTAACTCAGTGCGTATGTGCCTTGACCATAACAACAGCGTAACAATGCTCGGAGGGGCGTGCCAGCCATACGACAACCGTAATTACGCTTCGGGGGCAGGGTGAAGCATTTAAATCGTACAGTATGGGCGTGCTTAGTGACGTAACTATGCATGGAGGCTACGGACAGCAGCAGTTACGCTCAGAAAAGTTAGGGTAGGTATTGGTAGGCGTAAAACAGCAAAAGTACGCTCATGCAAGGGGAGTGCCTAGGGGCATGCTTCGTAGGTACGCTGGCGTAAATACGCTACACACAAGAACATAGGTCTGGATCTGGATATTTATTATATATGCTTAAGTACGGGTTGTAAATGTCAATAGTGCAGCACCAATAATATCATTATATAGTGCATCAAGCAAACGCTTACATGGTATTTATATGAAGGGCATCTGTGTTGTCTCCTTCCTAGCTTCAGCTGCTCTGTATAAAATATGCTGAATCACTAGATGCTTAGAAATATTAAACACCATATATATTGACAGCAAGGATATTATAACCGCAGGAAGCATTTTTCCTGTAATTGCATATAAATAATTTGATGTTAATTTAAAGCAATGCACTGTCATGTAACTGAAACGTTACATCAAGTGTTTAGCTAAAGACAATTTCCTAATGGTAGAATACTGACCTTTATAGCATGACCTGCAGGATGAATATTTCCTAAAATCACCTTATAAAAATTGGAGACCTCATTTCTAGGGATGCTGTATGCAAAAATATCCTAGAATCATGACATCTGTGCTATTTTAGAGAGATTATTGCTTAAATGTCTCCAAGTTAAGGAGGGGGGAAAGTAATGTTTTGTACTGTTGACTTTGGCTTACAAAAAAAACTATTATAATTATTCTAAACTCCTATTTATCAATTATAAATACATCATGGTTGCCAACTCTCCCGGAATGTCCGGGAGACTCCCGGAATCCTGGGAGATCTCCCGAACTCCCGGGAGAGGACTCTTTTCTCCCGGAGACAATACAATGTCCAGAAATAGTATTATTCCCGGTCACTGTATTGTCACATACACAGTGCCCATACCGCTGCACCCGGGCACTGTGTATGTGTTGCTATGGCAATACATATGTGAGGTTGGGTAATATGTAATTATAGTATGCAAGGGGGGGGGGGGGA
>WWET01001066.1:358281-394448 GCA_011038615.1 Limnodynastes dumerilii
CTTAATGTGAATGAATTGAGACAAATGTGTCTTATGTCTTCACTCAAAGACACTACAATAAGACCGCTGGAGACAGAGTGTTGCCTCTAGATATAGCGAGGCCGTGGATTTGGGCATAAAAATTCAAAAGTCTGTTCAATAAGGAGCCTATGGAGACTGTGGCCCAATAGATTTGAACATGCAGGGAGGGAGATACGTTGTAATAAACAGTGCCGTCAATTGCACTGGAAGAACTGGAAGATGGGTCACCCAGACAGGTGAGTTTATTAATATTTACTTATATTTTCTATGTTTGTATGTTTTTTATAGATTTTTTTTTTAAGTTCAAAAATATATTTTTTTTACTCTGGCAGTATTTCTATGTATTCTGACAGTCTCCCCATACATACCCCCCTTTTCCTCCCCCTAATAACAGCTATTAGCGGGAGGAAAAGAGGGGTATATGGGGACATCGCCAGCATACTTACCACTAACGCCAGCCTGAGCTGGCATTAGTCTGACGCCGAATGCAGAGTGTAAAACTCCACTCCAGCATTTTGTAAATATGGGAGACTTCATTTTAATGCGATAGGGCCAGTTTTGAAGTGAAAACTGGCCCTATCGCATTAAAATGATCTTTGTAAATAGAGCCCGTAATAATTTACTTTAATACTAAGTGATAGGTGGCGCTGTCTCTTTTCTCTTCCGGAGGCTAGAGTAGGGTTCCAGCAGTTGCCTTACCGTAATCCAGGTTGGTGCTTATCAACTGCGACTCGTCTGCTTCTCCAGCACTGATTGGCTGAGTTCTGAGTTAAATACCCAGATGGGAGTTCACTTACGTACTTAAGTACACACGTAGATCTAAAAGTAAGCACGGAGAAGGGGAGTGCACGCCCCTATCACTCCCCTCCTTCTTCCGGAATTCTGGACATTTAAGTGTCCAGAACTGTACCTTAAACTATACACAGATCTCGTACAAACGCAGATCTGCACAAAAGTGATGCTCTCCACTCCTCGCCCTTCATTAGCATGTCTAACCCTGCCTGTGTGGTGGAATTTTGGCATGCTGATTTGAAGGACTGACCCCTTCTACAGAAATTCTTCCATATGGAATGCAGTTACCTGTCAAGGGGACTTACGCAACTTACATGCCTAAATCCGCTTCCACACGCAAATCTGAATCAGGCTTAATATGAAAATCAGTTTGTCATGTTCAAATCAGTTCCATAATGTCCAATAAAATGAAATGAATGTGAAATGTTCATAAACTCTATTTAATGTGTCAACTTGTGACAGTACAGATCCAAGTAAAATGGAAGAAAAGGATCCTTTTATCTTTATCTTTTTCAGTAGCTACAGCATTTATTGTGTGCACAGCTTCAATCCATACAGGGTTTCAGTTGATTTAGGACATACAGGGACAAAAACAAAACTAGCAGTGTGTAAAATCAGATAATATTTGTTAGATACGAAACACTTGTCACAATCTGAGTTGGATCAGAATCAGTTATGGGTTCCGAGGGGCGTGTAGGACAGTGGGTACTGTAGAGGAAGCTAGGAGGCTGGAGATAATGCTTGTGCATAAGATACAGGTGGAACTAGAGACGAGTCAGCAGACTGATGGACTAAACTGGAATGCTGGACTGGACTGGATTGCTCCAGAGACTGGACAGCAAACTGCTGGACTGGACTGAATTGCCCCAGAGAATGGACTGGACAGTGGACTGCTGGACTGGACTGGATTGTTCCAGAGACTGGACTGGACAGCGGACTGCTGGAGAGCAGGCAGGCTGGTTACAAGGTGCAGGTAATGCGGGTAGCAGTAGTGTAGGTTATGCTGGTAGCAGCAGTGCAGGTTATGCTGGAAGCAGAAGTGCAGGTTATACTGGAAGCAGTAGTGCTGGTTATGCTGGAAGCAGTAGTGCAGGTAATGCTGGAAAAAGTAGTGCAGGTAATGCTGAAGGCAGTAGCGCAGGTAATGCTGATAAGCCTGGAGAAGCATGCTTGATTGAAGAACCAGCTGGGCCAGGAGAAGCAAGTTTCACTAGCAAGGGATTCAGGAAGCAGGAAGCAAAACAGACTGGATGCAAGACAAGCTGGGCTAGTTGCAAGACAGGCTGGAACCAGGCACCTTGAGTAGCCAAGTTGTTCTGGCACTGAGGGATCAGTGCACAGGGTTTAAATAGCCTGCCCAGTGCATAGATTGGCTGGAGGGATCATGTGTGCTGCAGAGGAGTATCTGAGTGGTTGATGTAAATCACATGACAGGAGGCAAGATGGTGATTTCCATGCACCAAAGGACAGTGGTGCAGATGCCCAATTCCAAGACACTATGCTGCAATAGACACTGTACAGGAGGCTGCCACTATTGGGAGTGGCACCTCTGGAGGACTGGAGAGCGGGCATGGCGTGGGAGAGCCGCTTACAGACTGTTTCTGGTTAGGTAAGTGCGGCAGCATCTGCCGCCAAGCGTGACATCACCCCCTCCTTTATAGGTGGCCTCAGGACACCTAAGCTGTGCTTTGGATGGATGCTTGACAGACTTAGACTTTGTAGACGAGGACTTGGGGAACCTGGATGGGAACACAGAGAAAACAGGACTAGGAGAATTCACCAAAGGCTTGGCTACAAAGAGAGACGTCAGGGACTTGATATCGGATGGAAGCATTGAAGCAGAGACTGGCACTGATGATGGGACAGCAGATGGAAGCTCGATGGATTCAGACGATGAACCCAGGGTAGAAGAAAATGGATCCAGGGTGGCACCCGGGTTGGCGACTGAATATAATGCCATAAGATGACTCGCACTGGAGACTAAAGAACGTAGAGTCTGCAGACTGGGTAGTCTGACATGCAGACTCGTGGGTTAACACAACTGTAATAGCTCGGGCTTCCTCAGAAGTTACTGGAGCACCTGCTTGGGTTTTGAGAACGGGAAGCTATGGAAGCCCGACAGGAACAGGAGAGCATTGGAACCCATCATTAGCTTCTAGGACATGCCCCTCAACTGTACAGACTGGGAGACTTAGATAGCCATCATTAGGAACAGAAGGGTTGAGGTGCCCAACACTGGACACAACTGAAGAGCACAGGGGCCCAGACCTAAATGTAACTGAAGTCTTGAGAGGTTGGGTAGGAACACTGATATTGGATGTAGGTTGAGATGGAATTTCATCACCAGCAGCTACTGAGGCTTTGGCACTGGAGACCTCCCTTAAAACTCTCTTGCTAAAGACCTCTCCTGGTGTCTTGAAACTTGGGGGCCCTCCTGAGGTTTCAGCACATGAAGCCCCTCCTGGGGTTGCATGACTTGGGACCCTGCCAGAGGTTGCATTGGAACTGGACACCACAATCCTAATTTATAAATTCTTGGGCTTACGTATTGGACATGAATGCAAGAAGTGCTCTGATCTTGCACAGTAGAGGCAAAGTCCGTGACGTATCCTAAATTGGCGCTCCTTCAACGAGAGTGGCAGATGGCGACCACCCCTGGCTCTGGTACAGGTGGCTGTTGGCTGGAGAAATCTGAGCTTGAGAGGTTCATGGGGAAACCTCAAACTGAGACTGGAGATCTTGTTAGAGGCTAGACACTTGTGGAAACAGGAGGAACCCCAACTGAGGATCTGTGAGGATGCCCAATCTACATAGGGATTGTGGATTTAGAGCCAAGGCAGACCAAGGATCATTTGAGAGGTAGCCTCGGCAAGAACCAGGAGCTGGATGGTCTTGGAATGAGGAGCTCTGATGCTGAGTGTCAAAGGAAGTGTGCGGTGAGTAATGGTTCCACCAGCAATGCGACTGCCATCTACTGCCATGAGCTATGTTGGGGATGGAAGAGGCTCAACTGGAATCTCTAAATCTTTCACAACCCAGAAAACAATAAAGTTCTCTGTGGTACCAGAATCCAGGAGAACAAGAAGCTTGGTTTGTCAAACCCCTTGAGGCAATCTCAGTGGTTCAAGGAGCGGAAAGGTACTCCTGACCTGAGCTCCTTGAAGTCAGTCAGGAACGAGCACTGGAGTTGTGTATGTCCAGAATCGCCGCAATTAAAGCAAAGGTTGTCTTTGATTCTCTGTTGTCTCTCCTGAGGAGTCGAGATCTCCCTAACTGCATGGGTTCCTCAGTTGAGGTAACGGGAGACTTGGAACGAGGAGAGATAGGAAGTCTTAGATGTGACGCCTCTTCTCTCTCAGATCTTCTCTCCCGTTGGCGGATGTCAATCCGTATGCAGGTGGAAATGAGGGAATCAAGAGTGGTGGGCATGACACTGGATAGCAAGCCATCTTTGATTCGTTCCAAAAGGCCCTCTTGGAAGACTGACATGAGCGCCTCCTCATTCCAGGAAAGTTCAGAGGAAAGGGTACGAAACTGAATGACATACTCTCCAACCGTCAGATCCGTCTGGCGGAGTCGGAGAATGTCTGAAGCTGCAGAAGCCGTGCAACCAGGCTTTTCAAAAATAGTTTGGAAGGTTTTCGGAAAGTCTGCAACAGTGGAGAGTATCAGGCTGGACTTTTCCAAGAGAGGCGACACCCAGGCCAAGGCTTTAACGGACAACAAGGAGATCACATAGGCTATTTTGGCCTTGTCTGTCGGGAAAATTTCAGGTCGCAGTTTGAAATGCAATTTGCATTGGTTAAGGACTCTCCGGCAATGTTTAGGATTCCCGTCTAAATTAGCTCAGGTTGACAACAGAATACGGGACCGGCTAGAGACAGACACGGCAGCAGGAGCAGCTGATTGGCCATGGACCATCATGATCTGCTGAAAAGTTCCCATCTGGTTACTTATTTGTTGCAAGCAGGACACTACTTGGCCCATAGTGGCTTCCTGTATTTGAATCCTCTCCGAAAGACTGCATTCAGGTGGAGCCCCCTGGAGGTTTTTCCCGGCCTGATATATTTTGGCCAGAACAAACTGTTACAATCTGGGTTGGATCGGAATTAGTTACGGGTTCCGAGGGGTGTGTAGGACAGGAGATGTTGTAGAGGAAGCTAGGAGGCCGAAGATAATGCTAAGATACAGGTGGAACTAGAGACGATGCAGCAGACTGTTGGACTAAACTGGAATGCTGAACTGGACAGCAGAGTGCTGGACT
This sequence comes from Limnodynastes dumerilii, assembly GCA_011038615.1. Classification (NCBI taxonomy): domain Eukaryota; kingdom Metazoa; phylum Chordata; class Amphibia; order Anura; family Limnodynastidae; genus Limnodynastes; species Limnodynastes dumerilii. Next base: position 363,359 of record WWET01001066.1, read on the forward strand.
GGACTGGATTGCTCCAGAGACTGGACTGGACAGTGGACTGCTGGACTGGACTGGATTGTTCCAGAGACTGGACTGGACAGCGGACTGCTGGAGAGCAGGCAGGCTGGTAACAGAGGTGCAGGTAATGCGGGTAGCATTTATGCAGGTTATGCTGGTAGCAGTAGTGCAGGTTATGCTGGAAGCAGTAGTGCAGGTTATGCTAAAGGCAGTAGTGCAGGTAATGCTGGAAAGCTTTTAAAATAAGGCTGGATTAGTGAACCAGCTGGGCCACGAGAAGCAAGTTTCACTAGCAAGGGATTCAGGAAGCAGAAAGCAAGACAGACTGGATGCAAGACAAGGTGGGCTGGATGCAAGACAGGCTGGAACCAGGCACCTTGAGTGACCAAGTTGTTCTGGCACTGAGGGATCAGTGCACAGGGTTTAAATAGCCCGCCCAGTGCACAGATTGGCTGGAGGGATCATGTGTGCTGCAGATGAGTATCTGAGCGGCTGCTGGGAATCACAAGATAGGAGGCAAGATAGCGGCGTCCATGCACCAGAAGACAGTGGTGCACATGCCCAATTCCCAGACACTATGCTGCAGTGGACACTGTGCAGGAGGCTGCCACTATTGGGAGTGGCACCTCTGGAGGGCTGGAGAGCGGGCATGACGTGGAAGAGCCGCTTACAGACGGCTCCTGGTCAGGTAAGTGCGGCGGCGTCTGCCACCAAGCGTGACAAAACTTTTCTCATAAAATAACAAATAATAAACTAAAATCAATATGGTATATAAAAAACAAATATAATATATATAAAACACAAATATGAATATACTCCCCAGGGGGGGGGTGGAGCCTCTTATCGGATCATGGGAGGAATGGCAATAAGATGTAAAGTCTCAGGATGATACACAAGTCGCACCACAAACATACTGGAGCTCAGTCACCACCTGTCAATTGAACCTACTGGCGCGTTCCGACACAAAGGGCCTGATCCAGAGCTACGACGATGCCGTCCGACGGGCGAATGCGTACGTTCGCCCGTGCGTATAAACATACACGCCCCTAACACTCCCATTGTAAAGTACCTGCTTACGGCGGCTATACCCTACACTAGGTACTCCCGTCGGCCGTACGAATTTTCGCACATATTACGCAAAGCGTACGGGCTTAGCACGCCCATACTGTACAATTTAAATGGCTATCCCCGCCTCCGTGTAGTAAAACGAGCGACCGTCGTACTGAACGCACGCCCCTTGAGCGAACATTTCGCACACAATACGACCGCTATACGCTCATGTCGTCCAGCTGACCGGAAGCTGTCATACTGGGCATGCGCAGTGCGAATTTTCGTGCGAAAATACGCAAAAAACGGTCATACGCTCGCTCGAAATCGGCCAATTTCGTAGCTCTGGATCAGGCCCAAAGTCTTTATCCATGTCCCGCAGTCCAAGCCTAACCTTAACCTATAGATAGATAGATAGATAGATAGATAGATAGATAGATAGATAGATAGATAGATAGAATGATAAAGTATTTGCAATGTGCAAATTTACAATGTACACTACAGAAGGTATTGAAAGGTGACATGGTGTAGCTCAATCCTACATTAGTTTAAAAAGAAAAGGCAATATTTCTGTGCAATAAGCAAAATCAGTCAGTTTTCTTCCTTATTAAATTTATTTGGCCAATCACACTAAAACATGATTTGTTAAGTGGCAGATGTACACACTTTTGTTCAGTTACAATGATGTCTGGATTGCAATGAGGCATTTGGATTGGCAAAATGTTTTTTCATCTGTTTAAAACAACCTATTTCATTATATATATAACTAGAAAAATAACCTCAAATTCATAACATTTCATAAACAGCTAACTCATCTTTACATTTAAGTGCAGTAATATGTATCATGCCACAAAAGAAAATTTGGTATTGTACATTTATTCCATGCATACTGTATGAGATAAAGATTATTGTTACATTCCATTGATTTACTGAAGATGCACTTCAGTTAAGAATATTGTGATGCAATGCCATACACAACCATTGTGTGGAACATAAACATGAAGAGGATTCAGTAACATGAAAGGAATGAATTAAAAGGCAACCCAGTAATCCATTAATGGCAGCACTAAAGGGAATACTTACACTGTTATTAAAGAACAAGGTGCTAGAGAGCACTTTGATTAATCTAGAATTTGAACTGCCAGTAAGAATGAGCATTGCTCTTTAATGTATAGTATCTTAAAAGCATGTTGCAGCTATGACACTCATTTTGTTCTTTTTGAGACAAGGATTACGTATGACTGCAAGAAACAGGCAGTGTAAATATTTTTATTACTGTATGACCCACATCAGTGTTCAATATTACTTTATAATATGCATTACATGATTATTTGTTGCCATGTTCTACATGTATAATTTTTGTGACTTTTTTCTTGCAATCTCATTTTCTCCAGTATCTTGGCGGTGGGCACGGATACCCGGGGTACTTCAGCGATTGGGTTTCACCTATTTTATTTTGTCACTGATGCACACCTGTTTCAGTAAGCGGAACATGGAGCTTTTAGAGGTACAATGTTAAAATTTTGCAACAGATTGGCAAAAAATATAAAGTAAATATAAGCGAGCAATGACTGAAACCTCGCCCACACTACCCCACATCCTACAGAAATAAAGACTTGGACAACTAACATGGGGGCATAGATTTATTGATACAAATTGTCATTCAGAATAGAATTGATTAATCTATAATTTTGGGTAGAGACAGGTGGCACTGATAGCAGATGGGGTTGTCAACTTCAGTAATTTTAAGTGGTCAACTTCCATTGTCAAAGGTGCCCCTCAAGCCCTCTCAGACTCAAACCCCCACCCCCCAGGACATTGAGCAGGCTGGAGAAGGCAGCTCAAGCCCCACCACAGAGCAAGCGACCTGATTTTCAGTAATTCTGTTCAGTGTATGCCCATATTCCTCAGATAATTCCCCCTTATTTCCCCCTGCGCCAAACTATATGTTGACATCCCCACCTCTACTGCCAAATCTATGACCCGTCTGAAAAGTAAAAAAAAAAGTTAATAAACACAACTTAATGAAAAAGGGAGTGAAACAAATTTTAAAGAGAAAGGACTCAACCACCCCATGCCCTTTTATATGACCTTTCCAAGCCCCACCTTTGGCCCACTCATCTTCCAACACTGATTTCCATAATTTAACCTCATGTTGACAGATGTTGGCAATGCCCAGTCTGTCACTTATGATTCTTTCTACCTATGCCCGATTTGCCCGATCACCTGATAATTGGGTGATTGGGCCGATAATCGCTCTAGTGAATGGCCAGCTTTACTCAGTGAAATCTTTATTAATTTCACGTTTAACACTGGGTAGACGTTTTCTTTAGAGATTCTGGTTTATGATAGCACGACTATATAACATTGTTGCTTCTTATCTGAACTGGAAATAAATTAGCTTGTTCAACCACACCCCAAAGTTGCTGTATTGTTAAATCTGATAGACCGTTAGATTACACTGAGCTCTTTTTTTTTCCACCATAATCTGTAAATACTAGAAAATTAAATTTGACATGAAAATTGTAGAAGATCATCAGTTTCTGAGTAAATCTGAAACTGAAACTGCACTTTTTTCACATGATAATTGTTCCAATCAAACGAGTACATGACCAATTCACACGATATCGTTGAAGTGTGTACGCATGCACGATCAAACGATATCGTGCAATCGCTTATATGATTGTTTAAAGAGATATTACAGTTTGTGTAATGGATGGGCACATTTTTTTTCCCAAAGTAAATTAGTCTCTTTTTTTGTTATGTTTTCTACATCCTGAGGTGCTTGTTATTTAGTTTTTGGAATTTTAGAACCTGGGAGTAAATATAATTATAACTTAGCCCATGAATGAGACACATTCTCTTTTCCCAGTTTCTGGTCAGTATTATGAATGAAGCAAGCTGCTAAACGACTAAACCTTTGAAATACCCAGCACCTGTATGTTTAGGCATGGTACAATGCTATTTCTAAACCATAAAAGCAAATGCATGTATGTCTAAGGAGGTTTTATGACTATTTTCTGCTAGCGTATTGTGTCAAATCACAGCACTGTATATAAGTAACACAAATAATGTGTGCAATCTGGTTAGTCATTTGGTTTGATACAGTAGTTGTCTGCAGAATAAGAAAAATGCAAATCTCAGGATTTCCTTCCCTTAATCCTTCTAGCAGTAATGCTGGGGTGTGCAGAACATCATGTAATTGCTTGTTGCACAGAATGTCTGTTGTTAAAAACAAGGAAGAAATGATCCTGCTGACCAGCATGAAAGGGGAAAGGCTTTAAATATTGATGTTGGAGCAAAGTCTCCCTGAAGTGGCCCAAAGTGCTTGTCTGACTATATATCCTCTCGTCTACACAGAGCCATCAATGGAGTGCTGCCGTAAGGGATATTGTCGCGTATTGGCCGGAGTGGCTCATCATTGCAGCTCTAGAGACTCTTTCACTCTGTCTAACATTCCTCCTACCTGTGCCTGGATGTCCCAAGTAAGCAATTTCAATGATTGGTGCATAATGTTTAATGATGATGCTGCTCCAGTGTATACTGATTTTATATCTAAAGCAAACTTCAACCTCCTACAATTCAGTAGGTTTACTGCCAAATTACCCTCTTTTTAAAGACATAAAATATTAGTTTTATAAATGCTCAATAAATCTAATTCTCTCTCCCTCTATAGGGGTTACCTGGGTCCTGGGGGAATAGGTGACTTTGGTCGATACCCAAATTGCACAGGAGGAGCTGCAGGATACATAGACAAATGGCTGCTGGGAGCAAATCATATCTTCCATTACCCAACCTGCAAGGTTTCTATCATCATTGTGTTGTTTTTTTGCTTTTAAACATTTCATTGACTGAATAATTGTTTTTATACAAAAAATATGACCCAGAGCCAAACATAAACTGAACGCAAATAATGAGAGGCCTATATGGGAACCAGTCATGCTCCCAACTGCAGCTCTGGATTCCAAGGCAAGTACAGAAGGTTACAAACGTACACAGTACAGAGGAGTGCAATGCAGCTGCATTCACAGATACATTCCATAGCTCCCAAAATAAAGAATCTCAAAAGCAGGGCAAAATAAGCTCTGCCCAGTTCTGCCCAAACCAATGCTTAGTTATGCCCACAAATGTACAACATTTTAACCACTTTCCCATAAGCCTCACCCCTTTTGTGGGATGTTTATTGGGGAATCGCTCCTAAATCAGGTTTAGGAGTGAAGGTAAGACATTCCCTTTCCCCAGCAATCAAATGCAAGTGCAGGGTACTACCTTGTTATGTACAGTGAAATGATGGTTATACTTCATTGATAATGTGAATGCACTAAAAATGTATTGCCGTATCCAGACGTAATACTTGATTGTACACGCTAGCCCCTGCAGAGGCTATCTTATGGAGATTTGGGATCAACAACACTCCCCCTGCTCTCCTATGTGCAGATGGTGGATTCATACACAGGAGCCTACCTTAAGTATTCCACATGCATCTCCATGGTTGCGGAATACTGGATTGTATGTAAGGGCTTAGCCAGTACAATTTAAATGCCTATGCCCAATCCCAATGCGCTTCTCATATGCATGGAGGGCGGGCATGCCTGTATGCAGGGGCTGATTTCTGCACAGAATGCAGCATTGCGTGGCTGCATTCCGATGCGAACACATGTGTAGTACCAATATTCAGCTTAGCATATGGAAGTCTGCTGGTTTTCTCAGATGTCGATCCGAGTGCCATAATTTTTAACCTTTACCTTAACCCTCCCTTATCAGCAGTCTAACCCTATTTAAGAGCAGGTACCTTGTAGAAATAAGAACATTCAAAATTATACCCGTTCCGATTTTGAAATATTCTTTATTTAAAAGTTTTTGCATTGCTACAGCCGTGATTAAGTTGTCTACTGTATCAGTGACAAAACGGAATTGCTGCAGTGGCAACAACATCCCATTGCAGTGACAGTAGGTAGATACAGTATGTGCTTTATCGTAGGCTGTGTAATCTATGCTAATTGTACAGAAAGGGCTTGGCTAACTCCTTACATACAATGCAGTTTTGCACAATTACCCTATTTCAAGATCCATGATTCGGTAGGTCTGTGCAAGAGAGAGGAGTGCAATCCCCTTGCATGCATGGACTATAGCATTGCATGCATGGATGTTCATTCCGTACAAATGGACTTCAATGAATGCGATCTTACTTAATTCTGGTTCCGGTACATTGTTAGATTAATATCTCTTATGTAATATCTTCCCTCAGAAAAATTGATAGATCACTGGTATATATATGAAATTCATATCAGTAAGTATGTCTCAAGTACTGCTGTATACATAACTTAAGGGTATCGGGAAGTGTGTATATAACGCTCAAAAGCCTTTGTATGGTTTGTTTTTTGTGCATAGAGGCCTCCAACCAATACATATGGGACATATTAAATAGTTTATAGTGGAACATGGTTAAATTGGGTAGAGATACCTGGATGTACTGCTGGCAACTGAAGGGACTATTAAATGTAATTTTCAGCTGCCTTTAGTAACCTAGGTATGGATCTGGGATTCCCAGAATTGCCCATTGTGTTGTTAAAGGGGCATATTCCAATAGGTACATATACATCTAAATCTGTTTCCAGAAGTTTTTTATTGATATGAATTTTTTTTTGTCATACCCATTCATTAATTTGAAACCGCTGCCGCAGACCCACTGAAGACCTTCCAGTCAGGTGAGTATTACAGGGGACCATTTGGGGAGTTTTAGGGTTAGGGGTGGTGAGGGGAGTCTTAGGGTCAGGCTGTGGGGAGAAGAGGGTTAAGGTAAGGATTAGGATAAGGGTTGGAATTACATAAATACTTACCATTTACCACTGTATTTTCGCCTTGGGAATGATCGATTGCTTCTCCTCGGTGAGGCAGAAACAATACGTTTGAGAGCAAGTTCTGAAATGGCTGGGAGAAAATGGCACTTTCTCGCCACTGACCCACACCTGGAAATCCCATAAGCAGTGATAAAGTGAAGCTTCAGGGAAACTACATTTGAGACATATAATACAGTCTGTTAGGCCCACATGGAACTTATGTTGTAAATGACAGGTATTTAAAAACGTTTCTCTGTATATTTTAGCCAGAAGGACAACGCGTAAATGCACCAGTGCCTTCAGAATAGATTCCAATTTCAATTCTGGAAATAATTCCAGCCAGGACTGTGATCCACAAGATTGTGCAACAGGGTCATGGTGTTGAATTGCTTAAATCTGCAACATTATTTCAGTTCATTACATGCATTGTTATAATGTATTGTTTGTTTATGTAATGTTCAGCTCTGTACATCACTGATGTATGCAATTGATACACACCATAGCTGTAGTGTCTACATTAATCTACCAGTCATGCTGCTGCAAGTCACATGAGCTTGTTCTGGTTTCTGCATTGTATTCCATCAAATGATCATGGACCGGATTCAGACCCCCGCACGTGAAACTCCCCTCTCTCCCCTCTCTCGTGTGGTCTTATCGTGAATTAAGTCTATCGTGCGGATCAGTGGTCTGTACGACTGCTGATTCGCTGCAGTGTGTGAGACCCCTCCCACACTGTACAATTTGCATGCTTCCCCCCGCCCGGGGGGCGCAGGGGTAGCACAGCCCATTTCCACTGAAGTAACCCTAGCGTGTGCCCTCCAGTGAAGTCAGGCCACTTCACACCAGAACCAGAATTAAGTAAGATCGCATTCATTGAAGTCCATTTTCACTTACACACCTTGCGTGCGTAAATGACCTGACGTTCTTAGTTTAGAATCCGGTCCCATATTCTGATTTCTGTGCTGTTTGATGCCATGTAATATAAATCATCACTACAGTTAAATTATTTCACCATTCAGTTATCACTATTACAGTACACTCCTAACTCCACTACTACAATAGTAATAGTAGAGTATAGTCTTTTGAAATCCACCTTCATCTGCCACATTATACTGGTATGGTAATCTTACCTTCATACTATCATACACTTAAGCCTTAACTACTAACATTGTATCACATTATGTGCAATTAGAGGCAGGGCCAGATTAACCACAGGGCAATCAGAACAGTTGTCCTGGGGCCCCCACACACAAAGGGTCCCCCATAAACATCCAGTCTTCAGTGCTCCTCAAGTTCTCTAGGAGGATGGATGTCAGTGATTGACAACCTTCCTTCTAGTTTACATCCCTTCTTCCCTTCTTCTAGACAGCTGCGGGAGACTGGATGGCGGAAGCTAATATAGGCTGACTGGGAGATGAACAACATGACATCTCCCTGCCACCAGTCGGCCTGTGCATCAGGAGGAGCGACTTGAAGATGAGGACATTTTTGTGTGTTTGTGTGTGTGTGTGTAGCTTTATATATACATACAAACACACACATGTAAGTTTATGTATACGGCAGGGGGCCCCCACAGTTTACTTGACCAGGGGCCCCCACAACCCTTGAATTAGAGGAATACCACCTTTTGTGCTCCTCAGAGCTATGTCCATACTTTCATGTGAGAGACCTGTTGAACACTTTGCACTGCATTACTCTGTGTGTCTCAACACTGTTTGTGCGTTAGTGTGTTTTTGGACATGTTTCAACATAAAGGAGGTTTACTGAAACTGCCTATCTTTCTAGTAAGTGTTTGAGGTCATATTGGCAAACAAGATCATAAGCATTAAACCCAGTAGTATTACACAAGACAATAATATGGTGATTAACAAAACTTGGAGAACAGACCATGAGCATAACACGATAACAGTATGGACTGTATACACATAAAAAGCTCAAGTGAAATATTGTAATATCAGGACTAAAATTTTGCTGAACATTTTGCAGTCAAAGTAATGAAACAAAATGATAAGAACAGTCGCAGAGTTAACACAAATAGGCCAAGGTCATAATGCAAAATATAAATACAAAATACAGTACAAATGCAAGGACACAAAACAGAAGCATTATTTACATAGCTGCAACATCAATAATTCCCTCTAACTATGAGAGAGCCAGGGAATAAAGGCATCTAGCAGGTGCAGCAATTGATTGCAGTTGGAGACTGATTAACTGTTGGTGAGCAGGGAACAGAGCAACATCAACCCTGGAAAGAATGCAAAATACACCAAGAAATCAAAGTGTATTCTTGACTGAACTGGGACAGTAATATACTACAGAGCGATTTTAACTAATTAATTACACAAGATAATAATAAATACATCTACATTAGCAGAATATGTAAATAACTATTTAGCATTGAAGATCTAGTACATTTTTATATACAAAAATACTATACTGCTCCATAGTTCGGTGTGATAACATAAAGATGCATCAACCTTTGAGCTACTCTAAGAAGCTGAAGAAATCCTTTCCACCATCACTCAGTTTCATGACCTACCACAAATACATGGCACATGGAACAGGTTTCACAAGGCAGGGTTGATCTTGACAACATCTCGGGACACCATAATAAATTTTGGTGTTACTCAGCATTCCCGATGCTGTTATTATAATAATAATAGGCCTCCAGGCCCTGTTAAACCCTGTGTGACCATGTAGTTATATAAATGCCTTGATTTATGTGCCTTCCAAAATGTAGTATTAGGAAATCACATAAAGAGCCACCTTTGGTTACAATTGCATGCAATTTGACAAAGTATTGTGCGTTTTTAGGTGCGTTGTCAGTCCCCAGGCAGAAATGGCTGTCTAAGAAAGCATTTTTTCTTCTGTCTCTATTTTCAAAAACAGCCATTTTAGAATATTTTTTTTTGAATGGGTAAGTACACCGATTGGCATAGTTACCCATTCCTTTTCAAAACCCACTACCCGCTGGGCCGTTGCACTCTGCAGACCCCACTAGAGAGATGGGTAACCTCTCCAGGGACTTTTAGTGTTAGGGTTAGGCTCTGGGGAAAGTAGGGTTAGGATCAGGCTGCAGGGAGGGAAGCCTTAGGATTAGGCTACGGGAATGGGAGACTTAGGGTCAGACTCCAGGGAAGGTACGGTTAGGGTAATGGAAGGGAAGCGTTAAGGTAAGGATTAGGGTAAGGGTTGGGTTAAATTTATACTTACCATTCAGCTCATAGTCTTCATTCCAGGGAGGATTAATTGCTTTGCCCCCGCAAGGCAAAAGCAATCAATTTCCCAGCCAGTTTGGAACTGGCTGGGAGAGAACAGCCCTTTTGAAATAGGACCATTCTCAGCAGACACCCACATCCATGAGAATTTTTGACAAAATCCTGACAGTAATAGGTTATAGGTGTGTACGCTACATCAGGGAGAAGTGAACTGGAAGCAGGTGTTGTGAGTTACCAGTTCCTAACTTTGAAACAGATGCCAACCTCACTGCTCACACATACTTGTGTATAGGTGGCACCACTAATTTCACCACCTATCATACAGCCTTACATACCAGATACCATTAGCATATTTAATGGAGAAGTTGGACAACTTAAACTATCTAATGAGGGTGTTAGGAATGAATTGCTATGTTTTTTGTGGCCCTTTATAATCTAGTAATGTGATTGTGAGGCTTAATTACATACCAGGTGATAAAAGCTTGTTATATATTCTAACATGAGAGAAGAAGGATTACCTACACCAAAATATCATTAGAAAAAAATGTCATTGATTTATTTGTGATCATAAATAACCCCTATTAATTTGCATGACCTCATTTATGTTTATGAAATATACTTTTATATGTATTTGAATAAATGAATAATTTAACATATTTTATCAGATTTGTAGCATATGGTAGCCGACAAATACATCTTCATGTTTATTGAAAGGATGTTAGTGCCAGTTATTGGTCCATACATTTTTTTAAACTGTCTGCTTTTTATTTGAAATGAAGAAAATGTTTAATGATATAGTTTTGTGTGTTTAAACGTAGAGTATGACTCTGACCATTACTTTTTTCCTAAATGGATGCATATGTTTTATGATTTATTTACCCACAATTCCATTAATATCTTAATTTAAACCTTTGCTCCTTTTATGGTAATTCGGGTTACCATGTTGGACACTGAAATGGAAAGTGAACTAATACTGCAGAACGCAATTCATTCAGGGGACTGATGAAATGACCTAGTAATAATTACATCAATGCAGTGTAAATCTCCAAAGACACACAGGGCTTAATCCAGATTCAAAAGGACATTTCCACAATACTGCATGCAGGAACACAGAGCACTCCTTCTGCTCTCCTGTGTGTGGATAAAGGATCTGAGTTCTGAACTCTGTCTTAAATATTCCACATGGAATTCTCTGCATGCGTAATATAGGATTGTACATAAGGGCTAAATGCAAGCCTCACTTGTGCAATTTAAATGCCAAAGCACACCCAATATGCATATCTCGTACGCATGGTGAGTGGTCCAGCCCCCCTTGCAAAGGCTGATTTCCGCACTAAACATACCATTGGGCAGCTGCGTTCTGTTGTGGAACCTCTAGATTGTACGCATAGATACTCAACCACAGGTTATAGAAATCATTATTTTGTGATATACATTAAGACTGATTGAACCTGAAAGGGGAACTAGCAAAATGTTTTGGTCCACCCCCTAAATTATGGTGAGGGTCTACCAATGCTGTGTATAACTGTATTGATGTCCATGGTATGAAAGAGGGATACTGTGTTAATTTTTATTGAAGGGAAGGACAAATCTGAAATTAGAAAGGTATTAAAAAAATAACAATTATAAATAAATGTATTTATTAAATATGTATCTAATGTCAGTTGCCGCTTGAGTATGTGAGGATCATTTTCTCTCCACACTTTTCAGGATAATATTCCTGTATTGGCCTACTCAGGTGTTTTTGTACACTGTTGGGGCCAGATTTACTAAGCTGTATGTTTGGAAAAGTGGAGATTTTGCCTATAGCAACCAATCAGATTCTAGCTCTCACATTTTTTTTTGTTACATAATAGAGAATGTCAGCTGAAATCTGATTTGTGGCTATGGGCAACATCTCCACTTTTTCAACCCGCAGCTTAGTAAATTTGGCCCTTAGTGTATAATTTTTTTTAATATTTCACCCTGTTTTAGAATTACTGTGTCCAGTTATTTTAAATGAGTTTTAATAAATGATATATTATACAGGTGTGGGTCAGTGGTAAGAACAGCCATTTTGCAAAAGGGCCGTTTTATAGGAAGGATTTTTTTAAGTGCCTCTGAAATGAATATCTCCTGTCCCACCAATTTTAATAAAGGGTATATTGTAAGGGTGTGGGTCAGTGGTAAGAACAGCCCTTTTGCAAAAGGGCCATTTTATAGGAAGGATTTTTGAAGCGCCTCTGAAATCAATAGCTCCTGTCCCGCCAAGAACAAGCAATCATCAGTAGGACGAATCCACAGTGGCAAGAGGTGACTATTTATCCAACCCCAACCATTATCCTAATCCTCACCCTAACCCTCCTCTTTCATTACCCTAATCCAAACCCTCTCCTCCCCACAGCCTGACCCTATGACTTCCTTCCCCACAGCCCGACCCTAAGACTCCCTTCCCTGAAGCCTAACCCTAAGACTCCCCTACCTGCAGCCTAACCCTAAGACCCCCCTCCCCACAGCATAACCCTAAGACTCCCCCCCCCAGAGCCTAACCCTAAAACTCCCCTTATAGACTAACTTTTCTGCGATGGGTTTTGGAAAGATAATGAATGGTAAGTAAGCCAAAAAATTAATTCAGCATACTTAGCCATTTACTAGGCAAAACTTCTAATTAATGATATTTGTTATTTTTGTTCCGGCGCATGCATCCCATATTATAATGCATTTAATTATTTTCCTTTGAGACTTTGAGTGCCCACATGAGGAAACTTTGGCGACTCTACTTGTTGGCAACAGAATCACCCTCAACACCTCTTCCCCCTCACAAACTACTTCCTATTATGACAGTTTAATATGTAAAGCTGTAAGAGACTTGTAAAATACTTTTTTAATTTTAATTTTTTACATTTCTGGTGGTTTACTTAAACTTCGCTTAAAATTGAAAGCTATTCCTTATAGGAATATGAAATAATTATATATGAATTAAATAAGTCATGGAAACAATTTATGTAAAATATTGGCAAAGTGATAAAAAGCATAAATCTGATATTTTACTTTTCTTACTTAGGAAACATTTTTCTTGTAGTAGCTGATTTAATGACTTTAAAACATCCGGTTTACTGTTTTATGTTGTCCGATACTGGTTGTCCAGCATTGTTGTTTCCTCTCTAATAGATGAGAGATGCTGCTAATTGCTTGTCTTAATCATTGAACATTTCTGGTCTACAAACACAAGGAGAAATATCTTTGTTTACCTCTATAAATTATTAATTGCTGCTTTGCATTAGCTGTATCACTTTCCAGGATAATGTTTGGAGATGTTTATCACCCTTCAATGAGATTTGCCAACAGATCTTCTATATGTAAATCACTCTATTACTTGTTCTACATTCAGTGCATGTGGGGAAAAAATAAAAGTAACATCTAAAATTATGTTGTTTTTTTTCTACAGTTATCAGCCGAACTTTCAATATTCAGATAACTAAACTATGCTGAAAATGAACTTTTTCTTATTTAATTTAAAGTTAGGTACACACTATAATTATTGCGATGATCAGCTTATAAATGACTTTTTTGACCTGATAACCATGTAATGTGTTTGCTGGATCAATTTGAGGGAACACTGAAAAAAATGGTTTAGTAATGCTTCCCACTAATAATAAGATTGATCAGTTTACAATCTCACCAACACTGTATCAGGCCAATTCAGATGGCAAAGCAAAAAGCAGAAACTTGGACGGTTGTTGGGCTGTGTACACAATCTTCATGATTTGCCTAGCTATCATACCATTTAGTTAAGTGTTAGGGAAATAATGAAAGTGTGTACCCAGCATTAAAAAGTCATCCTGCCCTGGACCTCCACATACTTTTAGCAATAATGACTAAAGACCAGATCCAAACTTTTGCCACTGCCGTGCTCAGAGCTGTTGCAGAGATCTGCTGAAGCCGGATCTCCACAGTATTCGGTTTACCATGCATGTGAAGAGATACCAATCCCCTCACATGAACGGATTTCCAAGTGGGTGTCCCTATCTTAACATTTCCACTCTGTCCTTACTGTGAATGAAGATGATGTGTTGTGTATGCAGAAAATCACTATTTACCTAATTCTGCATCTGGTTCTTATTTATTTTACAAATCTACAACCCCCATCATTGTATTATGTGCCACAGTGGCATGACCTCTTTTTTTATGGCTGCTCAAGCAGATCCTGGCTGTTGCTAGTCAGCCAGAATGCTGACCTTTCAAGAAGCTGGATGACAGAAATCATGGCTGTTGCTAAGCATCCAGGTTGCTGTGTAAACAGAAGAGCCATAGATTCCTCTGCAGGTGCTAAAGTGATTAATAGGTTCCAGCTGGTGCCTAACAACCAGAAGAGCTCTCCCCTGCTGGTGATATTGTATGCTCTAGTCATTCAGTCTGTCAGTGTTAGTTCAGCAAGATCCTTGTCCTTTGGTTCCTCTTGTTCTGCTGTTCTATTGCTCTTCCTTCCTTCTGTTAACCTTTCCAAGGTTTAACTTTTGTGAATGTTTCTTGTTGTCTGTTTTCTGTGTTTCATTGCTTTTATTATCTGTCTTGCTGGCCTTCTGCTTTAGTTTTCTGTAATCTCTTGTTTCATTCTCTTTGCCTTGTTTCTTAGAAGCTTCCTTGCTTAGACTTTAACCCTTGCTGTACCATTTCTTTTGTGGTTCTTGTCTGGTAATCTGTCTGTCTCTGTTCACCTCCTTTTAGTCTTTCACTCTTGTCCTCTTACCTCTATACTGTGCCCACCAGTATATATCCCTATCCTTTTCCAGGTACATGTTTGTTATTCTGGTCACGATCCCTGTCTGGTTCTCAGAGTTCTATTGTCTCTTTTTGTGTCTACTTCTGGACTGCCTCAGGTCCTGGATCTGATCCTCTGATTCCCGTCTGGTACTGGTGTCCCTGTCCAGTCAGCTGTTTTTTTTCTTTGTCCTTTCTGTTTTGTCTGCTGTGTTTATGTGATGTCTGACTTTTAATCCCTCCTTGTTAATCCGGGAGTTGCCACCAAGGACCACAACATGTTGGGTGAATGCCACACAAGCCTATCCCAACTATTAAGGGCTATAGCAAAGACCAGGCCCTAGTAAGACCCTGTGCCCTGGTTTGCAGCAACTGTTTCACATTGTAAGCACAGCAGATGTTTTTATTCAGAACAATGGGCTCTATTTACGTACACCGCATAAATCTGGGGAGTGATAGTGATCCAGGCTCGCTTATCATCGCAGCGAGCCTGGACACTTCACTCCCCAGATTTATAAACACTCACCTTCATCGTGAAGACTCACGATGTCCGGTGAGTGTTTCCACTGCACCCCCGGCGCTTCACTCGTATGTGAAGCGCCGACGATGCAGTAAAATAGTCGCGCATGCGCCGTACACGCACGGCGCATGCGCAATGGTTACCTGCCTTACGGAGCGGTGGCATAAGGAATCAAGCTGATTCCTTAATGCCTTTTTTTTTATTCTTAGCGATCCCCCTGAACCACCAATGTTTCCCCCCTTTTTATCCACTGAAGCACACTGGCGATGCAGGGTTTTTAAATATGAGAAAGGACATTTTGAAGCGATAAGGGCAGTTTTCTATTGAAAACTGCCCCTATCACTCCAAAATGAACTCTGTAAATAGAGCCCAATATGTTTTCCAACACAGAAGTCAAACAAGCATCAAGACACTTCATCGATGATGGTTTGCAATATTAGAAAACTAAATCTTTATGCCATGGAGTTTCTTTGCAAAACAACAACAACCAATTTGATTTTACATCCCCATAAAGTACACTTGTCAATCTTCTATTTTCTGGAGGTCCATGATTGCAGAATACTTTTTTCCCTTCAACCTGGAAAATTATGAAGATAGGCTGACAGTCTCCAGGTGCTTCTCTCATTGTGCACATGTGTGGGCAGCTGTCAAAGAGTCCTATCCAGAGGTGAATGTATGCCAGCTGGTGTGATGTTTCCCTGCCTGACATTCTACTGCACATGCTCAGAACTGAAGAGCATGCGTTCCTGTCCGATTCAGATCAGATCGCCACTTCAGTGTTCGCCGCTTGCATTCTGAGGGGCGCGTTAAGGGGGTCAATGTACAGTAAAGGAACGCACAAGCAAGTTTACTCAATCCAGATCAGAATGCAAGCATATAAAGGAACGTTTACATCAAAACATTTGCACTGTTACATGTCATATCTAAGTCCAGGGCTCACCTTCTGTGACCTATTTCCGACCTTTCCATTAGAATGTGACACTTCAAAAGAATTAGTGTCTGAAATCGCTGCTGTTGCATTGTGCATATGTTACATCTTTCTGCATGCAATAACAATTATTTCTTAAAATGTTTTTACTAATTTTTTTCAATTTTTTTATACTGTCAAGTTACAAGTGAAGTGTTCACACTATTCATATATTTTTTATAGTTTACAATACAGTGTGCAACATATTTGGCCGCGTATTTGCTTTGAGCTTTGCTGCTGTCTGCCTGTACACACGTGCTGTAATTGGATGCAATCCAAGGGACATCAATATGTGCACTTTCGGATTTCACATAGCTTGCACTACTTTTTCAAACACATCTACAGTACACACGAAGCATGTCGATCTGCGTTTACATGTGTACTGGGCTCAGGGTGTACTTATACAGAAATATACAGAAATCTTCAAACAAAAAAAGTAACCCTTAGTATCCATCTTAAAAAAGTCATAATTCTGAAAACAACATAAAAAAAGTTGTCAGGTGACAGCTTCAAAGACTACATGATGCCATAGGGTGATATGTTACTAATAACTGCATTAGCGTCTGTATGGAATATTTAATCACAATTGTCATGACTTAATTAATTTGCTCCACAGAAGTTTGCTATGCTAAAATGAAAAATGTATTATTTGAAAAATGTAACCATAGTCATCATCAGGTCTGATATTAGCGTTAAAAATTTGCACAAGTATAATATTTTTACTGCAACTCAGAAAAAGACAGGCAAGTTATATGCATCAGCTGGAATTAGACATTTCTAAATTTTGTTGTACTCAAATCAGGGAGATTACCATTCTGATATTTGTAATACATGATATATTTTATGTATTTATTTATTTGTATTTCCAGGAACTGTATAAAACAACAGAGCCATTTGATCCAGAAGGAATTCTAGGAACCATTAACTCTGTCTTTGTGGCTTTTTTTGGACTGCAGGTAAAGATTTCTTTTAACTTGTTTTCATGTACATTTGCACCTAAAAATAGCTGTTAAGGCCATATTTAGTATTCATTTTCCTCATTTTAATTAAATTAATTTTAATTAAGCATGTTTTTCGCAAATTTAAAACATTTTCATTTGGGATCATCCATAACTACATTTAAAACATATGCTTTATTCATATCCTAAATGTCCATTTGTGACCTTTCTAATGAACTTTTAGACATTTAAAAGCATCAAAAGTTAAGTTGGTCAAACATTATCTTCTGTAAATGAAGACAGTGGGCCTGATTCAGACTTAGAAGGAGCTTGAAATTAAGGGCCTGATTCAGACTAAAGAAGGAACTTGAAATTAAGGGCTGGGTCCAGATTTAAGAAGGAGCTTGAAATTAAGGACCTGATTCACACTTAAGAATTTTCTTAAAATAAGAACTTAAAGTCATACCTGGGCTAAACCATGTTGATTGCAGATGAGTCATATTTCATCTGTTGCAAACAGTACTAGTGTTGAGAGGTGATATTTCCCAGCCCATGTCTAAATAACAGTGTGATAGTAAAGCTGGTCAGTATCTGTGTGCAGTAAGCAATTCAAAGATATATCCCTGCATGCAAAGAATACANTTGAAATTAATGATTCACACTTAAGAATTTTCTTAAAATAAGAACTTAAAGTCATACCTGGGCTAAACCATGTTGATTGCAGATGAGTCATATTTCATCTGTTGCAAACAGTACTAGTGTTGAGAGGTGATATTTCCCAGCCCAGCCCATAATAACAGTGTGATAGTAAAGCTGGTCAGTATCTGTGTGCAGTAAGCAATTCAAAGATATATCCCTGCATGCAAAGAATACAAGGCAGGAGCAGGACTGGACCAAGCAGGCAGGAGCAGGACTGGACCAAGCAGGCAGGAGCAGGACTGGACCAAGCAGGCAGGAGCAGGACTGGACCAAGCAGGCAGGAGCAGGACTGGACCAAGCAGGCAGGAGCAGGACTGGACCAAGCAGGCAGGAGCAGGACTGGACCAAGCAGGCAGGAGCAGGACTGGACCAAGCAGGCAGGAGCAGGACTGGACCAAGCAGGCAGGAGCAGGACTGGACCAAGCAGGCAGGAGCAGGACTGGACCAAGCAGGCAGGAGCAGGACTGGACCAAGCAGGCAGGAGCAGGACTGGACCAAGCAGGCAGGAGCAGGACTGGACCAAGCAGGCAGGAGCAGGACTGGACCAAGCAGGCAGGAGCAGGACTGGACCAAGCAGGCAGGAGCAGGACTGGACCAAGCAGGCAGGAGCAGGACTGGACCAAGCAGGCAGGAGCAGGACTGGACCAAGCAGGCAGGAGCAGGACTGGACCAAGCAGGCAGGAGCAGGACTGGACCAAGCAGGCAGGAGCAGGACTGGACCAAGCAGGCAGGAGCAGGACTGGACCAAGCAGGCAGGAGCAGGACTGGACCAAGCAGGCAGGAGCAGGACTGGACCAAGCAGGCAGGAGCAGGACTGGACCAAGCAGGCAGGAGCAGGACTGGACCAAGCAGGCAGGAGCAGGACTGGACCAAGCAGGCAGGAGCAGGACTGGACCAAGCAGGCAGGAGCAGGACTGGACCAAGCAGGCAGGAGCAGGACTGGACCAAGCAGGCAGGAGCAGGACTGGACCAAGCAGGCAGGAGCAGGACTGGACCAAGCAGGCAGGAGCAGGACTGGACCAAGCAGGCAGGAGCAGGACTGGACCAAGCAGGCAGGAGCAGGACTGGACCAAGCAGGCAGGAGCAGGACTGGACCAAGCAGGCAGGAGCAGGACTGGACCAAGCAGGCAGGAGCAGGACTGGACCAAGCAGGCAGGAGCAGGACTGGACCAAGCAGGCAGGAGCAGGACTGGACCAAGCAGGCAGGAGCAGGACTGGACCAAGCAGGCAGGAGCAGGACTGGACCAAGCAGGCAGGAGCAGGACTGGACCAAGCAGGCAGGAGCAGGACTGGACCAAGCAGGCAGGAGCAGGACTGGACCAAGCAGGCAGGAGCAGGACTGGACCAAGCAGGCAGGAGCAGGACTGGACCAAGCAGGCAGGAGCAGGACTGGACCAAGCAGGCAGGAGCAGGACTGGACCAAGCAGGCAGGAGCAGGACTGGACCAAGCAGGCAGGAGCAGGACTGGACCAAGCAGGCAGGAGCAGGACTGGACCAAGCAGGCAGGAGCAGGACTGGACCAAGCAGGCAGGAGCAGGACTGGACCAAGCAGGCAGGAGCAGGACTGGACCAAGCAGGCAGGAGCAGGACTGGACCAAGCAGGCAGGAGCAGGACTGGACCAAGCAGGCAGGAGCAGGACTGGACCAAGCAGGCAGGAGCAGGACTGGACCAAGCAGGCAGGAGCAGGACTGGACCAAGCAGGCAGGAGCAGGACTGGACCAAGCAGGCAGGAGCAGGACTGGACCAAGCAGGCAGGAGCAGGACTGGACCAAGCAGGCAGGAGCAGGACTGGACCAAGCAGGCAGGAGCAGGACTGGACCAAGCAGGCAGGAGCAGGACTGGACCAAGCAGGCAGGAGCAGGACTGGACCAAGCAGGCAGGAGCAGGACTGGACCAAGCAGGCAGGAGCAGGACTGGACCAAGCAGGCAGGAGCAGGACTGGACCAAGCAGGCAGGAGCAGGACTGGACCAAGCAGGCAGGAGCAGGACTGGACCAAGCAGGCAGGAGCAGGACTGGACCAAGCAGGCAGGAGCAGGACTGGACCAAGCAGGCAGGAGCAGGACTGGACCAAGCAGGCAGGAGCAGGACTGGACCAAGCAGGCAGGAGCAGGACTGGACCAAGCAGGCAGGAGCAGGACTGGACCAAGCAGGCAGGAGCAGGACTGGACCAAGCAGGCAGGAGCAGGACTGGACCAAGCAGGCAGGAGCAGGACTGGACCAAGCAGGCAGGAGCAGGACTGGACCAAGCAGGCAGGAGCAGGACTGGACCAAGCAGGCAGGAGCAGGACTGGACCAAGCAGGCAGGAGCAGGACTGGACCAAGCAGGCAGGAGCAGGACTGGACCAAGCAGGCAGGAGCAGGACTGGACCAAGCAGGCAGGAGCAGGACTGGACCAAGCAGGCAGGAGCAGGACTGGACCAAGCAGGCAGGAGCAGGACTGGACCAAGCAGGCAGGAGCAGGACTGGACCAAGCAGGCAGGAGCAGGACTGGACCAAGCAGGCAGGAGCAGGACTGGACCAAGCAGGCAGGAGCAGGACTGGACCAAGCAGGCAGGAGCAGGACTGGACCAAGCAGGCAGGAGCAGGACTGGACCAAGCAGGCAGGAGCAGGACTGGACCAAGCAGGCAGGAGCAGGACTGGACCAAGCAGGCAGGAGCAGGACTGGACCAAGCAGGCAGGAGCAGGACTGGACCAAGCAGGCAGGAGCAGGACTGGACCAAGCAGGCAGGAGCAGGACTGGACCAAGCAGGCAGGAGCAGGACTGGACCAAGCAGGCAGGAGCAGGACTGGACCAAGCAGGCAGGAGCAGGACTGGACCAAGCAGGCAGGAGCAGGACTGGACCAAGCAGGCAGGAGCAGGACTGGACCAAGCAGGCAGGAGCAGGACTGGACCAAGCAGGCAGGAGCAGGACTGGACCAAGCAGGCAGGAGCAGGACTGGACCAAGCAGGCAGGAGCAGGACTGGACCAAGCAGGCAGGAGCAGGACTGGACCAAGCAGGCAGGAGCAGGACTGGACCAAGCAGGCAGGAGCAGGACTGGACCAAGCAGGCAGGAGCAGGACTGGACCAAGCAGGCAGGAGCAGGACTGGACCAAGCAGGCAGGAGCAGGACTGGACCAAGCAGGCAGGAGCAGGACTGGACCAAGCAGGCAGGAGCAGGACTGGACCAAGCAGGCAGGAGCAGGACTGGACCAAGCAGGCAGGAGCAGGACTGGACCAAGCAGGCAGGAGCAGGACTGGACCAAGCAGGCAGGAGCAGGACTGGACCAAGCAGGCAGGAGCAGGACTGGACCAAGCAGGCAGGAGCAGGACTGGACCAAGCAGGCAGGAGCAGGACTGGACCAAGCAGGCAGGAGCAGGACTGGACCAAGCAGGCAGGAGCAGGACTGGACCAAGCAGGCAGGAGCAGGACTGGACCAAGCAGGCAGGAGCAGGACTGGACCAAGCAGGCAGGAGCAGGACTGGACCAAGCAGGCAGGAGCAGGACTGGACCAAGCAGGCAGGAGCAGGACTGGACCAAGCAGGCAGGAGCAGGACTGGACCAAGCAGGCAGGAGCAGGACTGGACCAAGCAGGCAGGAGCAGGACTGGACCAAGCAGGCAGGAGCAGGACTGGACCAAGCAGGCAGGAGCAGGACTGGACCAAGCAGGCAGGAGCAGGACTGGACCAAGCAGGCAGGAGCAGGACTGGACCAAGCAGGCAGGAGCAGGACTGGACCAAGCAGGCAGGAGCAGGACTGGACCAAGCAGGCAGGAGCAGGACTGGACCAAGCAGGCAGGAGCAGGACTGGACCAAGCAGGCAGGAGCAGGACTGGACCAAGCAGGCAGGAGCAGGACTGGACCAAGCAGGCAGGAGCAGGACTGGACCAAGCAGGCAGGAGCAGGACTGGACCAAGCAGGCAGGAGCAGGACTGGACCAAGCAGGCAGGAGCAGGACTGGACCAAGCAGGCAGGAGCAGGACTGGACCAAGCAGGCAGGAGCAGGACTGGACCAAGCAGGCAGGAGCAGGACTGGACCAAGCAGGCAGGAGCAGGACTGGACCAAGCAGGCAGGAGCAGGACTGGACCAAGCAGGCAGGAGCAGGACTGGACCAAGCAGGCAGGAGCAGGACTGGACCAAGCAGGCAGGAGCAGGACTGGACCAAGCAGGCAGGAGCAGGACTGGACCAAGCAGGCAGGAGCAGGACTGGACCAAGCAGGCAGGAGCAGGACTGGACCAAGCAGGCAGGAGCAGGACTGGACCAAGCAGGCAGGAGCAGGACTGGACCAAGCAGGCAGGAGCAGGACTGGACCAAGCAGGCAGGAGCAGGACTGGACCAAGCAGGCAGGAGCAGGACTGGACCAAGCAGGCAGGAGCAGGACTGGACCAAGCAGGCAGGAGCAGGACTGGACCAAGCAGGCAGGAGCAGGACTGGACCAAGCAGGCAGGAGCAGGACTGGACCAAGCAGGCAGGAGCAGGACTGGACCAAGCAGGCAGGAGCAGGACTGGACCAAGCAGGCAGGAGCAGGACTGGACCAAGCAGGCAGGAGCAGGACTGGACCAAGCAGGCAGGAGCAGGACTGGACCAAGCAGGCAGGAGCAGGACTGGACCAAGCAGGCAGGAGCAGGACTGGACCAAGCAGGCAGGAGCAGGACTGGACCAAGCAGGCAGGAGCAGGACTGGACCAAGCAGGCAGGAGCAGGACTGGACCAAGCAGGCAGGAGCAGGACTGGACCAAGCAGGCAGGAGCAGGACTGGACCAAGCAGGCAGGAGCAGGACTGGACCAAGCAGGCAGGAGCAGGACTGGACCAAGCAGGCAGGAGCAGGACTGGACCAAGCAGGCAGGAGCAGGACTGGACCAAGCAGGCAGGAGCAGGACTGGACCAAGCAGGCAGGAGCAGGACTGGACCAAGCAGGCAGGAGCAGGACTGGACCAAGCAGGCAGGAGCAGGACTGGACCAAGCAGGCAGGAGCAGGACTGGACCAAGCAGGCAGGAGCAGGACTGGACCAAGCAGGCAGGAGCAGGACTGGACCAAGCAGGCAGGAGCAGGACTGGACCAAGCAGGCAGGAGCAGGACTGGACCAAGCAGGCAGGAGCAGGACTGGACCAAGCAGGCAGGAGCAGGACTGGACCAAGCAGGCAGGAGCAGGACTGGACCAAGCAGGCAGGAGCAGGACTGGACCAAGCAGGCAGGAGCAGGACTGGACCAAGCAGGCAGGAGCAGGACTGGACCAAGCAGGCAGGAGCAGGACTGGACCAAGCAGGCAGGAGCAGGACTGGACCAAGCAGGCAGGAGCAGGACTGGACCAAGCAGGCAGGAGCAGGACTGGACCAAGCAGGCAGGAGCAGGACTGGACCAAGCAGGCAGGAGCAGGACTGGACCAAGCAGGCAGGAGCAGGACTGGACCAAGCAGGCAGGAGCAGGACTGGACCAAGCAGGCAGGAGCAGGACTGGACCAAGCAGGCAGGAGCAGGACTGGACCAAGCAGGCAGGAGCAGGACTGGACCAAGCAGGCAGGAGCAGGACTGGACCAAGCAGGCAGGAGCAGGACTGGACCAAGCAGGCAGGAGCAGGACTGGACCAAGCAGGCAGGAGCAGGACTGGACCAAGCAGGCAGGAGCAGGACTGGACCAAGCAGGCAGGAGCAGGACTGGACCAAGCAGGCAGGAGCAGGACTGGACCAAGCAGGCAGGAGCAGGACTGGACCAAGCAGGCAGGAGCAGGACTGGACCAAGCAGGCAGGAGCAGGACTGGACCAAGCAGGCAGGAGCAGGACTGGACCAAGCAGGCAGGAGCAGGACTGGACCAAGCAGGCAGGAGCAGGACTGGACCAAGCAGGCAGGAGCAGGACTGGACCAAGCAGGCAGGAGCAGGACTGGACCAAGCAGGCAGGAGCAGGACTGGACCAAGCAGGCAGGAGCAGGACTGGACCAAGCAGGCAGGAGCAGGACTGGACCAAGCAGGCAGGAGCAGGACTGGACCAAGCAGGCAGGAGCAGGACTGGACCAAGCAGGCAGGAGCAGGACTGGACCAAGCAGGCAGGAGCAGGACTGGACCAAGCAGGCAGGAGCAGGACTGGACCAAGCAGGCAGGAGCAGGACTGGACCAAGCAGGCAGGAGCAGGACTGGACCAAGCAGGCAGGAGCAGGACTGGACCAAGCAGGCAGGAGCAGGACTGGACCAAGCAGGCAGGAGCAGGACTGGACCAAGCAGGCAGGAGCAGGACTGGACCAAGCAGGCAGGAGCAGGACTGGACCAAGCAGGCAGGAGCAGGACTGGACCAAGCAGGCAGGAGCAGGACTGGACCAAGCAGGCAGGAGCAGGACTGGACCAAGCAGGCAGGAGCAGGACTGGACCAAGCAGGCAGGAGCAGGACTGGACCAAGCAGGCAGGAGCAGGACTGGACCAAGCAGGCAGGAGCAGGACTGGACCAAGCAGGCAGGAGCAGGACTGGACCAAGCAGGCAGGAGCAGGACTGGACCAAGCAGGCAGGAGCAGGACTGGACCAAGCAGGCAGGAGCAGGACTGGACCAAGCAGGCAGGAGCAGGACTGGACCAAGCAGGCAGGAGCAGGACTGGACCAAGCAGGCAGGAGCAGGACTGGACCAAGCAGGCAGGAGCAGGACTGGACCAAGCAGGCAGGAGCAGGACTGGACCAAGCAGGCAGGAGCAGGACTGGACCAAGCAGGCAGGAGCAGGACTGGACCAAGCAGGCAGGAGCAGGACTGGACCAAGCAGGCAGGAGCAGGACTGGACCAAGCAGGCAGGAGCAGGACTGGACCAAGCAGGCAGGAGCAGGACTGGACCAAGCAGGCAGGAGCAGGACTGGACCAAGCAGGCAGGAGCAGGACTGGACCAAGCAGGCAGGAGCAGGACTGGACCAAGCAGGCAGGAGCAGGACTGGACCAAGCAGGCAGGAGCAGGACTGGACCAAGCAGGCAGGAGCAGGACTGGACCAAGCAGGCAGGAGCAGGACTGGACCAAGCAGGCAGGAGCAGGACTGGACCAAGCAGGCAGGAGCAGGACTGGACCAAGCAGGCAGGAGCAGGACTGGACCAAGCAGGCAGGAGCAGGACTGGACCAAGCAGGCAGGAGCAGGACTGGACCAAGCAGGCAGGAGCAGGACTGGACCAAGCAGGCAGGAGCAGGACTGGACCAAGCAGGCAGGAGCAGGACTGGACCAAGCAGGCAGGAGCAGGACTGGACCAAGCAGGCAGGAGCAGGACTGGACCAAGCAGGCAGGAGCAGGACTGGACCAAGCAGGCAGGAGCAGGACTGGACCAAGCAGGCAGGAGCAGGACTGGACCAAGCAGGCAGGAGCAGGACTGGACCAAGCAGGCAGGAGCAGGACTGGACCAAGCAGGCAGGAGCAGGACTGGACCAAGCAGGCAGGAGCAGGACTGGACCAAGCAGGCAGGAGCAGGACTGGACCAAGCAGGCAGGAGCAGGACTGGACCAAGCAGGCAGGAGCAGGACTGGACCAAGCAGGCAGGAGCAGGACTGGACCAAGCAGGCAGGAGCAGGACTGGACCAAGCAGGCAGGAGCAGGACTGGACCAAGCAGGCAGGAGCAGGACTGGACCAAGCAGGCAGGAGCAGGACTGGACCAAGCAGGCAGGAGCAGGACTGGACCAAGCAGGCAGGAGCAGGACTGGACCAAGCAGGCAGGAGCAGGACTGGACCAAGCAGGCAGGAGCAGGACTGGACCAAGCAGGCAGGAGCAGGACTGGACCAAGCAGGCAGGAGCAGGACTGGACCAAGCAGGCAGGAGCAGGACTGGACCAAGCAGGCAGGAGCAGGACTGGACCAAGCAGGCAGGAGCAGGACTGGACCAAGCAGGCAGGAGCAGGACTGGACCAAGCAGGCAGGAGCAGGACTGGACCAAGCAGGCAGGAGCAGGACTGGACCAAGCAGGCAGGAGCAGGACTGGACCAAGCAGGCAGGAGCAGGACTGGACCAAGCAGGCAGGAGCAGGACTGGACCAAGCAGGCAGGAGCAGGACTGGACCAAGCAGGCAGGAGCAGGACTGGACCAAGCAGGCAGGAGCAGGACTGGACCAAGCAGGCAGGAGCAGGACTGGACCAAGCAGGCAGGAGCAGGACTGGACCAAGCAGGCAGGAGCAGGACTGGACCAAGCAGGCAGGAGCAGGACTGGACCAAGCAGGCAGGAGCAGGACTGGACCAAGCAGGCAGGAGCAGGACTGGACCAAGCAGGCAGGAGCAGGACTGGACCAAGCAGGCAGGAGCAGGACTGGACCAAGCAGGCAGGAGCAGGACTGGACCAAGCAGGCAGGAGCAGGACTGGACCAAGCAGGCAGGAGCAGGACTGGACCAAGCAGGCAGGAGCAGGACTGGACCAAGCAGGCAGGAGCAGGACTGGACCAAGCAGGCAGGAGCAGGACTGGACCAAGCAGGCAGGAGCAGGACTGGACCAAGCAGGCAGGAGCAGGACTGGACCAAGCAGGCAGGAGCAGGACTGGACCAAGCAGGCAGGAGCAGGACTGGACCAAGCAGGCAGGAGCAGGACTGGACCAAGCAGGCAGGAGCAGGACTGGACCAAGACAGGATCAAGACGTCAGGAAAGACCAAGGAGTACCAGGCACATGGGAGACCTGATTGTTCTGGCAACGATGGAACAGTGCACAGAGTTTAAATAGTGCGCCCTGTGCACTGATTGGCTGGAGGACCGGAGAGCACTGAATCTATTGGAGCAGCGCGGACATGTGACTCATCCAAGATGGCCGCGCCCATGGATCAGAGTACCATGGCGTTTGCCGCCAGAATCCACGCGGAGGACGCCGTGGCAAGACTGGTGAGTACTGAGCAGAGGCTGTCACTGCTTCAGTGACAGTCTCCGACGAGCTGCAGCAGCTACGCGCTGGGAGAGGGACGTCGTCAGGGAACCAGGAAGCAGGTAAGTGCGGCGTCTGCCGCGGTTCGTGATAATGACTCCCTTGCAATCAACATGGTTTAGCCCAGGAGTAACTTTCCTTTCTTATTTTCAAGCTCCTTAAGTCTGAATCAGGCCAAGTATGGTAGCCTGGATAGTACATAAGGGCTGATACATGCCCTTACTGTATTATTTAAATACCTTCCCTCTTCCACCTTGCATACAAGCTGTAAGCATTCTACCCTAAGGATTCAGATGCATAATTCAGTGTGCATGTGCATCGGATCCCGACTACAACAAAGAGGGTGGATCCGGTTCTATGTCTATATCTATGTCTATATCTATTTGGAGTATTAATGGATAAATTATGGGCTGAAGAGTCCTGAAAGGGAAAGCATTAGCATTTACATTTTCATTTCCCTTTATCTGATTTACCAACATTTCTGTAGAAGATATTTCTTCAATGATACCTTTTAAATGGGGCACGATTACGAGTTATATCTAGTGCAGGTGTTTTAGGGTTTAATTCACTTACTATTAATTTTAATATTTACTGTCAAACAGTAATCATTTCCCCTTTTTAACTGTATAAAATATATTTAAGAAAAATAAAAGTCTAAAAAGTTTAACTAATTAGATTATTTAAATAATTAATTGCATGAATCTAAACATAGCACTAGTTTAATACTACCATTCATCTTCCGAAGCTTAACTATTTATTTTTTTGTATGTGGGTATTAAACAGATAATTAACTTCTGTAATGTATTTGCAAATAGTTGAACCTATATTTGAGAATCATAATACAGAACTTGGGTGTGGCTATCTTCTTATGGAGCTTGCACCAACAGTTGTAATTTCTACAATGGAATAGCTACATATGTATGCAATATGGGTATATTTGCAAGTTAGAATTCCAGTTTCTTGTGCTTCATTGATGATTGGTCACAAATCTGCTCAGCTGTATTGGTGTTTCATGTGAATTATAGAAATTAGGTGTATATAATGTTGCGGTTATACTCTCTGCATGGAAAGTCTCATTTCCAAAAAAGGGACATTCGAAAGTTCCTTTTTGAATATCCCTTTTTCCTATACTTACCACTTTATACTTTTTTTAATGAATGGGTGAGTAATGTGTTTGGCAAACTTAGCCCATTCACTTTCGCAATGCGTGGTATCCCTCCGCCACTGCTATCGCCAGACCTGGAACAGGTAAGTAAATGATCTCTGCGGGGTAAGGGATAGGGTTGGGGTTAATTGGCTGTTCAGTTAAAAACGTTTGCACCTTCTGCAGGTCATGTCTGGAGAACATGTTATTTAAAAAATATTTTTTTTTTGTTTACACTGTTCACATATCATCTGAAGTGTTCTCTGTATTTATATAACAGTGTTTACCAGCTTCAAATACAATATACTACACTGCCCTTGTGCTGTATATTGGGCATTTATCTGCTTACAGCTTTGAAAAAGTAGTTCAAAAAGGAGGGTAAGGTACTTACCTGCACTGCTCCAAATGGGGCTATATACAAATGAGAATAAACAAGGCTGCTATGGTCACCTATGAGGGACCTTTGGGGGTATAGATGGGAGATGCCTCTGATGATCTCCTACCCTCCTGTGGGGGAGTAATAAATAATAAAGCAAAAATAGGTTAATACCCCACACCTAAATGTGCAATATATAGATCAATATCAGATGTGGAATGTCAAATATGTCACCCAATAGGTAAATTCAAATTTTAGACACTTATTCATACAAGGAAAATATTGTTAAGACATTGGTTTAAAACAAACGACAATAGTGTCCTCTCACAAGTGGGTTCACTAGTGACAAACCTATGAATACATAAACATGGCACAGAATTGATAAAGGACCAGATTCAGAATCCTGCACGTTTTCCGTGCATGCAGGGGTCTGTAATAACGCGAGAGAGGGGAGTGCACACCCCCCTCTGTCGTGCGGGATTTATGGCAGCTTACACTGCCATAAGCCTGCCTTAAATCGGACGTGCGGATCAGCGGTCCAAACGACCGCTGACCCGCTGCAGTGTGGGAGCCCCCTCCCACACTGTACAATTTAAATGCTTCCCCCCTCTGCAGGTGGACTGTGGTTGCGAGGCTGTCAGCTGTAGTAGCGCTGTGAAGGCGTGTACTCCTTCACAGGCGCTATGCAGACAAGGCGATACTTTGTTTATACTTTTTCTTATGAAGTCCTCTTTCCGGTCTTCGTACCTTGGGTTGGAGATCTCCTAAATGCAGGCCTGGGACCTACGCATTTTGCCCACAAAGGGCTTCATCAGGGTTCAATTACGTCTGCGGTTTGAAAAAGTAGTGCAGGCTGCTTGCATTCCAAAAGCACGCACAGTCCTTTGGACTGCAATCAATTACTGCATGTAGCATACGATCACACAGCAACAAATCTCAAAGCAGTTATGTGACCAAATACATTGCACAAGAGTAGTATTGTATACTGTATTCTAAAGTGTAAAAAAAATGTCATAAATAGTGCAAGCACTTCAGTAATATGCACACATTAATACAATGAAAACATCTTTTTGGAGAACCCCTTTCCCCAGCTTGGTGAAAGGGACGGTGTAAAGAATAAGGAAGCCCCTTGTACCCAACCAAACTAACTCTGGATAAGTAGTATTACACACAGTATGAGGGAGAAGTAAAGAGTATTTACTACAGGGCAGTTATGGGAGAGGAATGCCATTAATGAATGTGCTTGATTAAATTGGAGAGATGAAAAAGGGCAAAATATAAATCACAGGTAATATATCATCGCCATCAATGTACAACTACAACATGGGGTAAGGATAATTCCACACAATACCACTGCTGCCAAATTATCGCTCCCTCACTGAAGCAGCACATATCTAAACACTAATGTCAATTCCTATCTGCAGCAAATGATATTCTAACTGAACAATAATGTCGGTGCACTTAATGAACTGTTGGTAACCCGGGCTACTCATGCTATACAGTCTCTGGGCCCCATGCAGGAAGTATATATGAATCCCACAATGTCCACTTGTCCTGATTACTGTGGTTGTGAGGTAGGAAGGAGCATACTTTATAGTTGTCTATGACAGATGTAACATGGTGATACTGTAGGTGTAACTACTCTCCAATCTGTAGCCTTAGCAGCAGCCTGTCACCAATTGTCACATCTTGCTTGAAGGCTTCACATGCAATTCAGTAAGTGTCGGAGACTCCCTCATCAGCCCATAGACTCGATTTATATGACTCTCCCTTAGGCGTATGGGTCACTCATTCATTCTATAGAGCGCAGTTAGAGCATGGTTGCCTACTTTTGCAAATGAATATCAGGGAGATTGTGAGAGCACTATTAAGGTGCTGCACCAAAGGGGTGTGTCCTGTAGCACCAAAGAGGTGTGTCCTGTGAATAGCTCCACCCATAGGTGTATCTAGCACTGCCATGATAACTATTTAACAATAAAAATGTCAGTATTTATGGATTATTAAATTGTCAGTGAATACTTTCATTACTATCTTTATAGAAAAGCTAAAAGTGACGCTGCAGCTGATTAACAAGATTTTTTCATTACATCTTGGCCTCCATGGAATTGGTCATCTCCATAGACCTCAATGGATGAAATTACAATCAGGGAGATTACTAAACACTTCAGGGAGTCAGGGAGATCACCCAATCTTCAGGGAGTCTCCCTGATATTCAGGGAGAGTTGGCAACTATGAGTTAGAGTGGTACTACTTGTTACTACACACCTCTCCTCCCCTCTCCTCTCCAGAGACTGTCTTACTCTCAGACTCGGATTTTACAATCACTTTCTCTCTCGCCACTCTTCTCAGCACAGTGACACTGCATGGGCTGAGCTCTGCTGCACTCCCTGGGGCCCATGCAGATCTGAGCGCAAATCGTACTTGTGTGCTGTAATGGATGTTTTGTTATGTGCAATCCACATGAGCAAGTAAACGAGACATCTGGATGGGAAGTAAATAATGGCACGTGCTGTTCTGGAACAATGCAGCATGTGCTCTACTGCTTCATCTGATACAACTGATACAATAGAAGGGAAGCTTCAGTTATAGGGCTCTATTTACGGACACCGCATAAATCTGGGGAGTGATAGTGATCCAGGCTCGCTTATCATCGCAGCGAGCCTGGACACTTCACTCCCCAGATTTATAAACACTCACCTTCATCGTGAAGACTCACGATGTCCGGTGAGTGTTTCCACTGCATCCCCGGCGCTTCACTCGTATG
>WWET01001066.1:394537-410281 GCA_011038615.1 Limnodynastes dumerilii
AGAGGTCCGGCGCTCCAAACATACATTAAATAACACTATGTGTCTGCACATAAATAAAAAGGAGGTTTAGTTCACAATATAGCTATATTGGTTTAAGCTCACCTGCCCAGCGTCAAGGCACCTCCTGTAGGTGAGTCCCTATCCATTTGCTATATGTGTACACAGGAGGTCTCTGTTAAGACACTACCTGCATTTGAATAGCCTGCAGCAGCTATGTTTGGGGAGTGGTCAGACTCCAAAATAAAACTAATATAAAATAACACTATGTGCCAGCACATAAATAAAAAGGAGGTTTAGTTCACAATATAGCTATATTGGTTTAAGCTCACCTGCCCAGCGTCAAGGCACCTCCTGTAGGTGAGTCCCTATCCATTTGCTATATGTGTACACAGGAGGTCTCTGTTAAGACACTACCTGCATTTGAATAGCCTGCAGCGGCCATGTTTGGGGAGTGGTCAGACTCCCAAATAAAACTAAACAGTATCAAGAAAAATGGAGGTGCCTTGACGCTGGGCAGGTGAGCTTAACCCAATATAGCTATTCCGTGTAAATATGCGGTACAGGGGGAGCCCATTCACATGAACGGGCCCAGTGATGGCAGGAGAAGGAGTCCTGCATCGTCATGGAAACGATAGTTTCCACTGGCGATGCAGGGTTTTTAAATATGAGAAAGGACATTTTGAAGCGATAAGGGCAGTTTTCTATTGAAAACTGCCCCTATCACTCCAAAATGAACTCTGTAAATAGAGCCCATAGTGTTTATGCTCTGAAGCAATGGAAACATGAATTTACAGGAAAATCTGAAAATAAAAAAAATTATTCCTTTTTTTTTTACTGTACTAAATAAACAGCAACCTCATAATATACTAACAGCGGAGAACATTCAAGTTCATAGGTACTAAGTAAGCTTCTGAATAAGTGCCCCCTGACTTAGACATGACCTGCAGAAGGTGCAAATGTTTTAACATAAAGAGAGTTTTGTTATGCCAGGACCAAGTACACTGGCCTTGGTGCGCCCTCACCGTGCATTGACTCCCCTTCATCCCTTCCCTCCCACGACACACACCTCACAGTGCAAGTTCTTGGCACCAGGGCTGCGCGCTTATCTGAACTGGCCGTTCCTGTGTGATCTTCAGCTCTGAGCATTCACAGTAGCAAATCACACAGAGAAATATCACGCCAGCTGGTGTATGCTCTGATCTGGATTGACAACCTTGGTCCATAACAGCCGTTCGCGAAGGCTGCATAGCATATGGAACCATCGCTACATTTTATAATTATTACATTTTAAAAAAATTAAATGAAACATTATTTTTATTGTACTGTATATCATTAGAAATTGAAATAGAACAATACTCCAGCAGTGGATTCCTGACTATATATATACGTTTACAGATTGAAATTATAAGTGTCTAAAAAAGGTGGTAGAGAGTGCGCCTCCTGGGCTCAGATGTGACCTGTAGCAGGTGCAAATGTTTTATCGTAAGCAGTCCTTTTTTACATCTCCATTGTGATTTGGTATAGTGCCTGAAATAGGTGGTAGAGAGTGTGCCTCCTGGACTCAGACATGACCTGTAGCAGTTGCAAATGTTTTGACATAACCAGCACTTGCTTGGGCACACCCTTACTTTACATTGACTACACCCCCTCCACCCCTTTCAATACGCCCCTCAGAATGTAAACCGCAAACATTCGAGTTGTGTTAATATCTCAGGGTTGCCAACTTTTAAAAGCTCCCCCCGGGAGATCCCATAGGGAAGCCATACATGCATGCAGGGGGTGGAGCTTAACATTGTTATTTATGCAAATCGCGTTATTAAGCCCAGCCCCTTGACTGTTTTGGGGTTTAATAGTGATGGAGGCGGGGCTTGATGATGCAATTTGCATCATCAAGTCCCCTCCATGGGCCTGATCCAGAGCAACGCTCGCAAGCGAGCGTACGCTCATCGTAAGCGAATTTTCGGCAAAAAATTCGCAATGCGCATGCCCAGTATGACAGGTTCCGGTCGCCCGCGCGTCATGAGCGAATAGCGGGCGTATCGTTAGCGTATTTTTCGCTCGGCGAGCGTATTTTTTTTACGATGGTCGGCTGGGCGCCCGTTTTACTACAGGGAGGCGGGGATAGCCATTTAAATTGTACAGTATGGGCGTGCTAAGCGTATTTTCTCAGCGTATTCTCTGCGAATTTTCGTACGGCCGACGGTCGTACGCAGTGTAGGGTATAGCCGCCGTAAGCAGGGACTTTACTATGGGAGTGCTAGGGGCGTGTAGTTTGATACGACGAGCGTACGTTCGCATTCGCCCGTCGTTGCGAATTTTCGTAGCGCTGGATCAGGCCCCATATCCCTAACAACACTAGTATACTAGTGTTGCAAGGCAGGGGGCAGAACTTGAGGCCGTGGTTTCATGGAAACCATGAGCCTCAAGTCCCTTGCGGGAGATTTGCTGACTCTCCCTGGATACCGGGTGGAACCGCCTGAATTTTGGGAGTCCCCCAGGCATTCCGGGAGAGTCGGCAACCCTGTAATATCTGTATGACCAGTGACTGTGTGCTCTACAGCTCTGAGTATACACCATACAAAATCATGCAGAGAAACGTCTGCTTGGTGACGCTCACCTATGGAATTAATAGCTATTAACGCACTAGGCATTACAATAAAAGCACATATTGACATACCTAATAAGAAATGATGTGTGTGGGACAGCTCTGAGATCCAATGGAATTACTGGGACATGAACAGTGGGAGGGTATTATAGGGGAGTCTGCTAAAATTCTTCTAAGGGAGAAACTCTGCTCCAACAGTTTGTAAATATTATATATAAAGCAACAACAAAGAAACAGCAGTTTTCCAAGGAGATCGATGCTTTGTAGATATGGATGACTTCATTTTGATGCAATAATGGACGTTTTCACATGAAAACGGCCATTATTACATCAAAATAAAGTGATCAGAGATTTGTAAATAGAGCCCTTTGTTATTTACCAGACAAAACTCTGTTCTCCTATTCTGTGCCCGCTATCTAGTAAAAACCATTTTACATTAGTAAACAAATGTAGAAGGAAGGAAATGTGTCCAAGAAAACCTTACCTGACTTTCCAGGGATCCTGTGATTGAGTCGCAGGTGCAAATAGTGTTTTATTATCCTCACTGTAAGCAATACAGCTACAGCAAATATTCACTCCAAGGCAACCTGTTACAGCAGACCCAGTTTACATGTTAACAAGTGAGATTAACACCAGTCATAGAGTGATAGCAGATGTAGACACACAAATAGGGTAACAGTTACCAAATGTTACCAAAGGTTTCTGTTTATTATATATTGTTTTTTTAAATTATAATAGTAGTAATAATAATAATTATCATCAGTCTAACCATATACAAACTTTGGTAAACATTTTGTTCCTTGTTTAAGGCCCCCACAATTGTGTGCCTGTCTGCTGCATCTTGCCATTACTCACCTTCACCAGAACTGAGCTTGTGGCATAGCGGTTCCTTAGAAGCATATTTCTTCCCTATTTCTTACCAACAGTACTGACTAAAGTTTAACCAGTCTACTCAGCGTTCTCTTGCCGAAATCAGAGCGTCACATTTACTGTTACCCAGCAACTAATGCGGTTGGTTGTTCTCTTGCAGGTCTGTTGACTACTGCTACTCCTTGTCCAGCACTATGGACCACTTGTGTTAAATTCACCTGTGCCACCCGGGGCACACTGATGCTACTGGTTCCCCACATGCCAGCGTATCCTGGCAGCCAGAGGCAGAACTATTGAGTTGTTGGCCCAGGTGCTAAAAAAAATATGCTTTGGTTTTGGTAACCCAGTGGGGAGCTTCAGTGGTGCTGTGATGACGACTGTGGGCCAGTCTTATTAAGTTTAGATTTAAAAAAAAATAAATAGATTTGAACAATTGTTGAGCAACTGATACTGCTTTTACATCATAGCTTCGGCAACATTCCTAGTCTGTGAACTATGGATATTGTTGTTTCAATAGTTCACACTGCAGGCAACATGGGTCAGACCCAAAAATAGCCCTGCTTTTGACCCGTGTTTAATTTCCTGGTCTTTAGACCCACGTATGGGCAGTGGGAACCTTTCACACTGTGCCTCGAACCGGGTCATCGGGGCTTGCCCCTGCAATAACCCAGGTTTTTAGGGCTATGTGAAAGGGGTATCAATTTCAAAAGGGTTGATTGGTACAATGTTAACATTGTGACAAACTATATGCAAATAAGCTAACACTGCACCCAAACACAACATCCTGGGTATAGAATCAGGCCCTATGAACAATCTCTGCAGGATATTATTTAATTTAATTTAATTTATTAAATAAATAAAGGTTCAATGTGTTAAACCCCAAAAAGATTAAATATCCTGAGAGGTTTAGGAAGGAAAAAAAAATAATCCAAACAAAATAGAAACAAATATTTGTTCATATAGAAAGTCTGCAGATTTAACCTTATAAACAGATGATTTCTGTCCAGAACATGCGTGTGAGAGACACAAGTTGATATATTATACCAGGGGGAATATGTAAAGGCGTTCATTTCTTTGTTTCATAAAGTGTTCTGTAACCTATTTTTATTAATGTCTGCTCTGCAGGTAAGCTTTGTGTATAGTTAAAATGAACAGGATGTGTAGTCTTGCTATTTCTTATGTAAAAGCTCTGTAATGTTTCCCTTTAGGGTTTATATAGTTTGGCCACAAAACAGCTGTCATGTATAAATAGATGCACTTTTTTCTTATTCATTTCATAATATCCTGAGATGCCATTGTGTAGGGGTTTCCTTGGCAAATTTATATGTTCCGTGCTTAAAAACGCCAAATGATAAGATGGGCAACTTCATCCACATTGTCCACATTAAATTCAAGTTTACACAGAGGCAGTAGCCAATTATTTCATGGTTTTGTTGCATAACAGCATTTGTACAATAGGCTACAGGTACCTGACAGTTTTTTCTCCTCTGGGAGATAAAGTTGACAGACGAATGGTGACTTGTTGATGTAGACCATCATCAAGCTGCACCCCCTACTTGAGGAATGCTTACAGCATTGTAAAGCAAGGAGCAGAGCCTTGTTTAAGAGTTCCATGAATAACAGCATTGAATAGTGTGGGGTGAGCTTGTTGAAGCTTTTATACATTTATACATTTAAGCCCTGCTCTGCTCTGTGCCAAATGCTGGAGGTTGACCTGCTCTTCTGGGTGTCCAGCAGCATTACCTGAATTATGTGAATCTCCCAAATATTCCAGGATCTTATCTGGAGGATTTATCATCTAGAGCAGTGTTTCCCAACCTCTGTCCTCAACAGTGCAAGTTTTCCAGATCTCCTCGCTGTAGCACAGGTGTCATTATTGACTGTCACATTTTAAAATCATTGGTTCTCATTATATGCCTTGTTCTGCAGGGAGACCTAGAAAGCATGAAATGTTGGGCTCTCAGAGAACTAGGTTTGGAAATCACTGATCTTCCTTTTAGCTCTTCATCCTTGAATACATTTATACATATATAATGTTTATGGACTGGATTCAGATTTATGAAAAGAAGATATTTTCCAATTACATTTGTGCTGCAATCTGCAAACCTATTTGGGTCAGTCCAATCCAGACTTCAGTTTTTCCGTTTTTCATCTGACAAGCTCCAAAAACCTGCATGATTAGAATAGAAGTCCTGTACTGGCTGTCTGCCTTACTTTCTAATCTTATTTTATCAATGAGGCATCTGGATTTTGCTGTTTGTATGCTTGTGATTACATCCAAGGTCAATGACTCAGATATTCCAAACCTTTTTTGTGGCGGAAAAAAAAAAGAACAAAAATTGCATTCAGTAAATCAAGATTTAATCTTGGATAGTACTAGGAAAGCAGCTTGTCTGATACTGACTATTGTTTTCCTTCACAGTGAAGGAAATTATGGACCTGATCCAGGCCCGAATGTGCCCTTTAATGCAGGGATGGGGAACCTCTGGTCCGAGGGCCGTGTAAGGCCCCCGAAATCATTTGGTCTGGCCCTCCACAGGCAGGACTCAAGCAGGGGTTTGGCTTGGCTCCTGGACATGCTCGCCAGAGCTCAGAGCTGCAGGGTACTGCAGGCTACGGATCCCAGTCTGCTCCTGGGTCCCTGGTGGCAGTTGGGACCCTGAAACTCTCCATATTTCCAGATCCTGATCAGGAGACTCTCATTAGACCGACTCTCATCAGGAGACCGCATATACGCAATCTACGTAACGAAACAATACGTAGATTACGTAAAATAGTTACGACGCATGCAAAGTAACTGTCATAGGCATCTGACGGACGTATTTCCGCCGAGGGACGTTGTTCTGGATCCGGCCAAATGGGCTGGATCCAGACCTAGTTTAGTGCTTAAACTTAGTTACTCCGCTAAACCATGTTGATTGCAGGGGAGTCATATTTCATTTGTTGCAAACAGTATTAGAGTTGAGAGTTGAGAGATGATGTTTCCTATCCCAAGTCTAAATAACAGTGTGATAGTAAAGCTGGTCAGTATCTGTGTGCAGTAAGCAATTCCAATATATCCCTGCATGCAAAGAATACAATTAACTTGACTCCCCCTAAATCAACATGGTTTAGCCCAGGAGTAACTAAGTTCAAGCACTTAAGTCTGGATCCAGCCCAATGGCTAAAGTCATTGGCTATTACCAATATTGTAAGAATATAGAACAATATAACAGGATTCCCAAGTGTACATAACTTATTTCTTATGTAAGTACTGAAGGGCTTTTTAATATTAATTGGGGACTCATTCATTATACTAATCCTAGTTATTATTCCCATTGAGACATAGGGCCTGATCCAGACCTACGGGTGCCTTATGGCTGCCCGAGGTCTGTACAGTTGTCATTGTAGCAGGGAGTGTATGTCCCATGCATTCCCCGCTGGTGGGTGGAAATCTGGACACTTACGCATTGCTGTTCATAATGGGGCTTCCTCCGCCCCATTCCTTAATTTGCATGCCTATCTCCGCCTTGACGGCGGAGATACGGCATGCGTAAAGGGGGAAAGCCCCCTTTTCGTAACAGCCGGCGGCCGTAACTATAGTTACGGCCGCTGGCCATTACGCCGCCATATGAAGTTTTTGCACATGCGCACAACCTTCATAGCAGGGAAATTACGGCGGCGGCCGTAATTCCCAGGGCGGCCGTAGGTCTGGATCAGGCCCATATACTCTGTGTATTATAGACAGATTTAGACATATAGGAGTCAGAGATTGAAAATAAGAGAGGAAATTTACTGCTGGGCAAAACTATGTTGATTTCAGGGGAATCATATTTCATCTTTTCAACAGTATTAGAGTTGAAAGGTGGCATTTCCTAGCCCAAGTCTAAAAGTAAAGCTGGTCAGTATCTGTGTGCAGTAAGCAATTCAAAGATATATCCCTGCATGCAAAGAATACTAATAACTTTACTCCCTCTGAAATCAATATGGTTTTGCCCAGGAGAAACTTTCCTCTCTTATATTCAATCTCTGAATCTGGTCCATATAAAACAAGGTCCTCTATGCCTCTAATATATTCAAACAAATTACCATAAGATAGCCAACTTCTAGTTAGTAAGTAAGCAATGCTTATCAGTCACTTAATGTGTGTGGACCTGTTCATCCCAGTTTTATTACCAGTTACCAACCTGCTAATGACACCTGGGGCCAGAATTACTAAGCTACAGGTTTGGAAAAGTGGAGATGTTGCTTATAGCAACCAATCAGATTCTAACTCACTTTCTTTTTACATACTTGAGAATGTTAGCTAAAATTTGATTGGTTGCTATGGGCAACATCTCCACTTTTCCAAACCCGCAGCTTAGTAAATCTGCCCCCTTGTCTTTCACACTGATGTACGGTGGTCGTTTTTGTTGAGCATGAAATATTGTTTTATGCAATTCTGATTTGAACATTGCAATGCAAATGTTCAAAATAGAAAAATAATGTTTTCCCTTTGCATACAGACTGCACTTATGTCTGGAGCATTAATTACATCTTTCCCTGCTTTATTCTTCCCTCGTCCTAATGTGTCCTAGTTCATTATTCTAGACTGTTGACTCTGATTGCTCTTATAAAGTTCCATGTTAGTATTTAAAATGAATAGAACATGACACAATCATATTAAATTACAGAGAGGATGCATTTTGCTCTGCAGCATCTTTGACTAGAACACACTGTAGTCCCTTTACTAACCCTTTAGGTGCCGGTATTCAGTGCAATGAATACTATGAGGTATTTAAGAGAAATTCTGGACCATATCAAGACTTAGATAATGGGAGTATTTTCACCACTCCTTGCAAGGGCATATTTCCAGCTTGGATCTGGATCCTCAGGAGGCAGACTTTTGTATGGGAAGTCTTTCCATGGCAGGATGCAAATGGTGAGTATGTTAGGTGAGAGGCATTTAAATTTTATGTTAATGGTATTCTAAGCACATTACAACCTATCCTGGTAGGGTCCATGGATCGTAAGTTAAAGGGCGCAAGGGAAGTAGCCTCCCTTTGAAAGCAAGGAAGTTTAGATACAAAAGATATCCAGCACTGGATACAAGCATTATGAAACGTGAGATGCGGAAATACGTAAAACCTGAAATAACTGCAATCCAATCGCAGATGTGGTCCAACCCACAAGTACTAATTATGCGAAACAAACTTGCACAACCAGCACTGGTGTAACGGGTGGTATACCGGCGCCCTGGAAAACAAACAAACCCAGGCCCGCCCCCACCCCAGAGGTTCCTACCCGATCCTGAAGAACCGCCAGAGAAGACGCGCTGTTCCTCTCCCGGTCCCAGGCGTGACAATCTCTAATGCTGCAAAGCAAAGACAAACATTAGTAGAACATCAACACTGGAAATACCTGTGGGAGAGAACTGGGAAAGTTAGTCACGGGTGAGGTAATCGCGAGGTGAGGTAATCACCGGCCAGGGCCTCAGACACCTCTTTTCGCCAATTCCTGGCGAGCGGGACGGAACCTTTCCCACGCCTTCCAGCTCCGTCTCTGCACCTGTGGAAGGAGGGTGGACAAACACCACACAGAGCACAGGTATTGATACTCACCACGTCTCTCTCTGATGCATGTACTCACCGCTAAACCTACCAGAGACCACTTACCTCTGAGTACCGCAACCTGTTCTCTGTCACGTGTCCTCCTGATGCTACTCTAGCCAGGGCCTGGCACCCTCTCACCACTACCGGAGCCTATCGCTCCCTGCGGCCTAAACAGGGCCTATAGCCCTCTGCTCCGGCGACCTAACATGGGCCTAGCGCCCAACACTAACAACAGGGCCTAATGCCCTTTAACCAAACAGGGGCCTAGTGCCCAACCTATACACAGGCCTGTCACCCGTCCCTAACCAGGGCCTAGCACCCTGCTAACCAAGGGTCTAACACCCTTCTAACCATACCCCGGGCCTAGTGCCCGAACCTAACCAAGGGCTTAGCCCCTACTACCTACCACAGGGCCTAGTGCCCTTATCTAACACAGGGTCTAGTACCCTTGAACTATTGTTACCTATAAGGCCTAATGCCCTGTACTACAGGGGTCTAGCGCCCATCTACATATTAGGGCCTAGCGCCCTATCTCACTATAGGGCCTAGTGCCCACAGATGGGGCGTGGTCTGCACCCCCTATGCCCGTGGAGGGGTTTGGGGCCATAGCATTGGCAGCAATGGGGCAGACAAAAAGGGGACCACCATATGCTCGTCACTGATACAGGGCCCACTTGTTGCCCAGGGGGAATTTATTGAGGTATCTGTCTGCGCAGGATAGGAGACAGTGGAGGCCCTATGGAGGCTCTCCACTGTCTCCCTTACCATCTTCTGTCCTTACGGCGCCACTTCTTCCAATTCTTTCTGATCTTCTGCCTTCTCTTCAGCCTCTTCTGGCCCTCTCTTCTTACTGCAGGCTCTTCTCTCCTCGGCCTCTTCCGGCCACCGCTCCTGCCTTCCGGCCCATGCAGTGGATTTTCAATCCAGCCGCAGGGGCTGATGGGATAGGTGACGTGGTGAGCCCTGATTGCTCACCACGGCACCGCAATAAACCCTGGGCGCCGCAGGGGCATCTCGGTGCAGTGCTGCGGTGAGCCCTGCAAGGCTCACTGCACTTGCCTTTAGTAATATAGCCGCTCAGGGCTCGCGGCCGCACCATGTGACCGGCCAGCAGCCAATCGGTATTGATTGGCTACCAGCCATTCCTTCCCCTACCTCCTCGGTGAGAAGTCCAGCGACGCCATCCTCCAGGTAAGTGCTTCTTGTGTCCCACGCCACTCCGCCGTTCAGATCACCTCCGTCCCCTTGGCCGATACACCTTTCACACTGGTTATGCTTCTAACAGAATACTCTGTGGCCTTCAGGACCAAGACATGGAGTTTTAAACAATCTGGTTCAAAAGGAGAGTGATGTCATAGACCAACCCCAATAGGATATCATCAGCGATCAGGACTGGTCAGTTTCTCAGGACATTCCCCAAGTACTCTGTAGTTCACTGCCTCTTCACACTTTCATTGTTTTCTGCCATGTTGTTGCAATTAACATAATAGACAGATTCACTTGCCCTCTTCTACAGGGTCAATTAACTACAACTAGCCTGCACATTCTAATATCAGAAATATATCAATGTACATAACTTGCAATCGCATAGTGCAATCTACTTGCAAAGCATAACGTTATTATCACAACACAATAAGTTACACAATGAGTCTAAACATGATATCAAGATGACATTCTAACACTAAACTACAGATTAAAGCTGATTGGAACTCTCTGTGTAAACAAAACAAAACTTTAATGGTTTGGAACACATTTTATTTACTAAGTAAACATAACTCCTACTTGAAAACATATATGTCAATTGGTGAATTAATGTGCAAAATCAGAAGAGATAAAAACCTGCGAAAGTACGCACATGCACACAAGTAAGTGTAAACGAGTGCGTGCGAGCGCGTTCATAAATTCCCACTCTTAGAGGTCTTTGTTCCTTTGCACCCGCATCGACTAATATCTGATTTGAGATCATATAGTGAGATGATTCGATGTTTTGATTTGGTTTCCACAGAATGCAAACTAATGACTGAGATGGCTATTATATATATTGATTAATCCCCCATTAAAAGGCTCTATATGCCTCACAATAAAGCTCCACCAATAATTTTTTATTATCTTTTTACTTTTGTCCATTACCATGTGTTGCTGACTGTATGAAAAGTCTGTAGCTTCTAGCACATCATCACTGTACTGCTTGGAGCTTCTCTTCCAGAAGTCTTTGTGTCTGCATCTACTAGTTCTTGAAGCAATGCAGCCACATAGTGCGCCCAGGTGTATGACGTACTGTACTTTCTTATATTTAATCATTTAGGGTTGAAATTTGCCTTCCAAGCAATTTTGCCACAGTTCCTCCTTCTGTCCCGAGTGGGAGATGACTGTTCTATCATTTTTTGTTCTGGTCAGCTGCAGTTATCAACCATAGAAATGTCACTGTACTGTATAGGCATTTCACACTGCTGCCCAACTGCCTATGATACTATATATGTCAGGTAGCGAAGCAGTGGCTTCAAATAGCCTGTACAACCAAATGCCAATCCACCCCATCATTTGTGCTTCTCCCAGGAATGCAGTGCACCAAACGTTATGACGATGGGTGCACTGCACTTCTGACAGAAATCTAAAGGACTACTTAAAAGAAGAAAGTGGCAGTTAATGAAGAGGAAGGTAAGCTGTATTTTCTTTACTTTTTCATATTTTTATATAATACAATTGGAGATTGGACTGTGTGTGGGATACGGGAGAGGATGCAGTGAGATGACCAGGAGGATGAACATTATGTGGGCTGTGCAGAAGAGAGGGTCCTTACTTGTATGGTATAAATACCATAGACTGATGCATCACACACAGTCATTCTCAGGGTGCAGAAGACATTGTGCAGGGTCAAGATGTCACCATGACACCTGTCATTGTATTACTATTATTGGACCGGACCCAGACCGTTTAGAATATGGACTGCACAATCTCTCGGATACAGTACCGTAATGGAAACATATAGCAAGCGCATATCCACTTCAACAAGAGCAGACACTTTTCAACCCAGAATGTGGCCACTCCTTCTTCATGTTCATGACTAAATTACTCTTTTTTTTCTAAATCTTTAAGTGGTAATTCCATTTCATTTCTCTTTTGGGTTGCTTTTGTGCGCAACTGACACAACAAATGCATTAACACATTTGTGTGTATCTCTAAAACATTTTAAGCTATTGGTACTCAGTGAAATGCTTGTCAAGCATATTATAATGCCATAGGTAACAGCTAGCTCCCAATCAACTCCTGAGCACTTCTGTATTCTGTGTTCTTCTCTGAACAATGCAGGAAGGTCATGCTGCACATTACAAAGATGAATGAAATTTTGTGTTCTCCTTGTCTTTCCCTGTGTATTCCCACAAATAAACTGTGCCCATGCAACAAGCTCCTCTTCTTTTTATATCCATGATTTGTTAAAGGTTCCATGTTTTGCTATTGTATTACTCTTGTGGTGAGGGACGGTGAGAGTGACTGTCTGCATGAAATATTCCCATAATGTGTGTGTGTGTGTGTGTGTGTGTGTGTGTGTGTGTGTATGTAACACTCCTTTTTGATCACAGAACAAACAAGTCCACTTACCAATCACCAAGGAAAGGTTTTGTCTGAACACGTCTTCAGAGAGAAAGAGTATGCCTTTACTTCCTGTGCTGAGGTTCCTCGTGTATGCTTTTGCCAGTAGACTGGGGACTGGACATTGAACACTTTAGGTGCATTATGTCTGGTAGCTTACCTTACCCACCAGTGGTGTGGACCCTCCTACTCCC
Organism: Limnodynastes dumerilii; assembly: GCA_011038615.1. Lineage (NCBI taxonomy): Eukaryota > Metazoa > Chordata > Amphibia > Anura > Limnodynastidae > Limnodynastes > Limnodynastes dumerilii. The sequence continues at coordinate 407,368 of WWET01001066.1, forward strand.
TCCTGCATGAATGACATTCACCTGTTCTTGAGCCTAGGCCCACCCTGCTTCACTGCATTATCCAGGGCGGTTGCCTCCTACTACTGCCAGCACTTATAACCCAGGGACTGTTGTCTTGTACGAGTGTTGCTGCCGGTCTCCAGGTCTTTTTCTGCCTCTGTCTTCTCATCACTTGTCTTTCTACTTTTAGGCCTTCTTGCTCCCTCAACATCCTGCCACAAACTGGCATCAATTTTGGATGCAGCATGTTTTAGCTGTCTCAAGGAGGCAGAACTATAATAGACTGAGGGGCCATGATTGGCCAGCACCAACCTCACTGTCATTAGAGCCACTTTCCATTGGTCCACAGTAAATCCTGGCAGATTCACCATCATCCACCTGGGAAGCAGTTGATATTCACCCACTTCCCATCCTGTATCAGTAGGGGGTATTTCTCTAATGTGTGCATATGGGATGCTATCTGCAGGGGTTATTCCTGTAATATGTATGGGGTGGAAGAGCCTGCCTGTGGGGGATATTTCTGTAATATGTGTGAGGGGCCATCTGTATGGAGTATTTTTTTTTTTATATGTGTATACGGGGTTGTGTTTCTCTGTGAAGTATTGCTGTAATATGTTTATGTAAGGGGTATTTCATATAAGAGGAATATAGGGTTATCTGTAGTTCAGCTTTATAAATTGTCAGGAGTTCCTCCCTAAAAAGAGGCGTATACAATTTGATAATTGATGATGATGGGATATGTTGTTTAAATTTTGGCATTTAAGCAGAGGAGCATCTGAGCATAGTAATTAAATGGTGAGTTTGGAACATCATATACCAGGTTAGCATTTACTTACTAGAAATGATATACTCCTCATTGGATAGAAATACTATTTTAAAATGCTATGAAGAGTAAAACATTTAGCGCAACCACTGGATGAAATCACATGTTATGGATCAGATCATCACTGGATGTATATTAACCATAGAGATCACAGTGATCCCATTAGAATCAAAGATATTTCCAAAGCTAAATACTGTAATGTAGTGTTAGAGGACTAGTCTTTGTTGCTGTTAACATGTTGATACAGATTTTAAAACAACTGTCTCTACTAAGGTTAATTTGTGCTACGTCTTCCTATTAGAAAATTTTTCTTGAATGTATTCAAGAGCTGTGTGAACCTATGATTTACAGTAATTAATGGCTCACATTTCCTGGAAGAAGATATAGAAGGGAAGGTTCACAGAGGGGAGTAGGTAACTGTGCAAGTGAGAGGGCTGCAGTTATTTCCCATCTATGTTTTCAAGCTGTTCCTGGGCAGCTGTCCAACTTCATGTTAACCTGTGTGCTTCTGGCTCCCCTTCTACACAATTTATGAAGCTGTGCATCTTAAACCTCCTTAAATCCTCTTCTGGCAGAAGCCTGTAACATGTAGCAGGAACAATATGAAGACACGTCTCTAATTCTTAAGATTGTAAAGATGCAGCAAATCTGCATTTATCTAGGATTCCCTGAAAGCTGTTAACTTTAACACACTGCATATCACAGTATATCAGTCTTAAATAATAACCCAACTTTTGCAACCATTTGGCACTATATATATATAATATATATACTTACTTACATACATTACATGCATGCGGGTGTAGGTCCTTTTTTGAAAGGGCCGTTCGCTCCCAGCCAGTTCAGAACTGGCTGGGAAATAGATTGCTCATGCCTCGAGGAGGCATAGCAATTGATCCCTGGAGCACCAAAAGGTAAAGCTTTCCTACTCCCTTACCCTAACCCTAAGTCAACTAACCCTAAGTCACCTCTCCCATAGCCTAACCCTAAGTCATACAACCATAGCCTAACCCTAACTACCCCCTCCGGCAACCTAACCCTAAGTCTCCCCTTCCCCAGGATAACCCTAAGTCCCCCCTCCCGTAGCCTAACCCTAAGTCCCCAGAGAGGGTTACTCACCTCTTTGGTGGTCTGGTCCGGCGGCAGCGCTGTTTTCCGAAAATAAATGGGTGAGTATGCGAATCACATAATTACTCATTCATAAAGAAAAATTCTGCAGTGTTACAAATTCAAAATAGGGACAGCCGAAAAGACACTTTCGGCTGTCCCTACTACGCAATCTAAAACATTGCAGCGGGGACTTGCAACGCATACATACATACATACATACATATCCACATGCACAAGTATAATTTTCATCAAAAGAGCATAATGTAAGATTAATTGACATCAACTGTTAACAATAATTAAGCTATGTCACTAATAATTTATGCTTCTATAACTTCCAGAACATAATCGCATCCACAATCTTTCTAATGTACACACTGGAAGTAATAATGTGGATACAAAGTACAAAGCCTGGAGGAGAGGGGCCATCAAATGTCTTAAACAATGTGTAGGCATGTTGACAATAGATTATGTATCAACTGACATCCTTACTCAATAAAACTATTGTCTTGAAAATAGTTATTTCCTATATGTATGATTCTTGAACATTAAAGCAAATAGAATGCATGTGATATAGTACCATTAAGCTGACCTGTAAGCACCACAGCCGAAAGCCTATAAAGGCAAATTGATAAACACGTCTTGTACACAGGGCCTGAGCCAGGCAGCATGAGGTAAGAGAAATATATTCTGTAATCATAGTAACTAGACAGGTCCTTGGGAATTCACTAGGGCAGCATTTTGTGGGAGAATGTTGGGATGATCTAATAGAACATGATTGCAAATGACAATGGGCTCTATTTACAGAGTTCATTTTGGAGTGATAGGGGCAGTTTTCAATAGAAAACTGCCCTTATCGCTTCAAAATGTCCTTTCTCATATTTAAAAACCCTGCATCGCCAGTGGAAACTATCGTTTCCTTTCCATTGCAGGACTCCTTCTCCTGCCATCACCGGGCCCGTTCATGTGAATGGGCTCCCTCTG